>CM035797.1:13193683-13346183 GCA_020466265.1 Siphamia tubifer | reverse complement strand
TCACTTGGATGGGTTACTACAGAACAATTTGTTTTACATTAGATGTTGGCATCAGTGGGGTTTGTATGCATTTATTTATTTATTTATTTATTTGCGACTACCTGATGTGCAGTCACCTTCCAGAAAGACTCTTTTCAGGTTCCAGCCTGGATAATTCTCTCTGTAATGTCTGAGTCATTTGGTGGAAGCTGGAGGAGGACATTATTTTTGGAGGTGCGTATTGGTTTGCTTCTGTGGGCTTCTAGGTAAGTCACAGGGGCTATGCGCTATGATTAGCAGTGTTGCCGGCTGAGAGGGGAAGCAGCAGTAGCAGGCATTAGCTCTGTTTGCACAGCTGTTAAAGTAATGCTACCTCATTCCTCTGCTCTGGAGGCAGGGCCTGCAAGCTGCAAGGATGACAGCACATTGTCCTCCCAGGACAATCATCTCTTCAGCCCTTCCTCTGTGATGAGTTTGATGTTTGTCTCCTTTTTCACTTTTTACTGCGTACTTGGCTGGAGCATTCTTTACTTATTTACAAAAGGACTAGTTTTATCCTCTTAACTTTTCTTCTTTCGACGTTTCATCTCTCTGTCAGCACTGCTGGACTTGCTAAAGATAAATTGTAAAGCTTCTAAATCTTTTAAATTTTAATACTAACAATGAATCAGATGGATGTTTGACAAACCCAGAAGAATTAAAATTGACTTCTGTATATACTCCCAGTTTTTCATAGTGTTTTTGCTTTCATGGTAAGTCTGTTCTCGATCTTGACTCATCATAGACTGATGCTCGATCGTGACGTCTTACCATCTATTTTTAACACACCAGGTACTCCTATTCATATTCTCTTTAGCCATGTGACTGTGCAGAGCCCTGGAGGGCAGAAACACTGGCCCCATATAATGATGAACACTGGGCAGAGAACAGCCATGCTAATCTTATATCTGTTTAGGACGTCCATAACACTGGGGGTTGTATCTGGCCCGCTGCTGGGGGTACTGTCTGCGGGTCCCCTCGGCCCGGCTGGTTGGGGGGGGCTCTCCCTGTCTGTCGGCGCCGGAGGTCCGTGTGCCGGCGCCACTAGTGGTCATAGCCTGGGGCCCCTCCCAGTGTGGAGGACCCCAGGGTAGAAGTTTCCATGATGCTCAGTGCCAGGTCATGTCTCCTATAGTTGAAGCTGAGAGTGTGTGTGTGCGTGTGCATGTATGGGTAGGTGTGTTGATGTGCGTATGTGTGTTCTGTGAATATATGGTGGGAGGGATGGGTACTTGTTTTTAATGTTTTTAATGCTGTAAAGTACTTTGTGTTGCATTTTTTGTATGAAGAGTGCTATATAAATAAAGTTTGATTTGATTAAAGCCACAGATATTTAGATCACCGTTCCAAAGAATTAGATGATGATGATGATGATGATGATGATGATGATAATAGCAATAATAATAGTAATAATAATAATAATAATAATGACACATGATGATTTGGATACTTTCGATTCATATATAGCTCTGGTCTCTTCTTATACAGCTTGTTAATCTCAGTTGCTACAGTGATAGTGACAGCAGAAATATTCTGGTTCAGTTAACATAATATCTTATGACACAAATGCAACCTCAACATGTTTCCAGCGTCAGGTCAACAGTTTCTGCAGTTTAAGTGACTGTCCATTGACAGTCTGCAACTGTAGACGAAGGACAGGTATGATTTGTTTTCATACATTACCATATTTCCTTTAATAAAAAAAAACCAAGCTACTATCAAGTGGTGCCAGGAACAACAAACCCCACCAATCGTACAACCTGTATAGATTATTTTGGCATCGATCCAGCTGATGTCATCATATCTAGTCATGCGGTGATGTCAGCACATCAGTTGCTTCTATATAAATATGAGTTTGAAGTAAACTGAAACAAAATATATGTTTTATAGATGTGAAATTTCATCCGTTAAAACTAAGTGACAGTCTTTTCCATCGCCACCCCCAACACCCCCCCCCCCCCCCCCCCCATCACTGTTCTGACCTCAGTTCAGTTTAATTTTATTTCAAACTCACTAAATCATCAAAATATCAATCAAAATTATAAACTTTTTTTTGCACTCAAAAAGGAGTGGGAAGAAGTAAAACTCATAAACTCCACCCCCTTTTTACAAACTAATAATCCAACAGATTCTGTATTCTATGTTTTAACACACTTTTTTTTATGTCCATTTATCATTAACACAAAGCACCATTTATATACACATTGTTTTGTAAGTCACCTCATATAATCTGATTTGTATACTCAACAATAAAGTATATTTATATAGACTTTAAATTAACTACAAATACAATATTTAATAAATATGATAATATGATAGTCGATATTAATTTATCACAATAAAATATTATTTTATGCATTCTTCTACATTATAATTGCATTTTCAATTTTAAATCTCTTTTAACATGTATATATTATTTATTAAAAATTGTGTTTAATACTTAAATACTTTATTCTTTGTTTTTATTGTAGTTGGCTTTTATTGTGCTTGATGTCTTTGAGTGCCATGAAAAGTGCTGTACAAATAAAATGGCATTATTATATGAGTATGATGACGATGATTATTATTATTATCATCATTATAATAATAATAATTATTAAATGGGAAAAAAAAGATTTGAAAAATTCCTGAAAATGTTGAATTTTGGCCTAGTTTTTTCAAACTGTGATCACATGTATCTTACATATAAAACCATTAATGGTATGGGCCCAGGGTTTCTAAAAGTACAGTAGGAGCTAGAGCCTTTAGTTATCAGCCTCCTGTCTTATGGAATCAGCTTCCATTTAATATTAAAGATGCCAGCAATGTCTCAACATTTAAAATTAGGTTGAAAACATTCCTGTTTGAGAAAGCCTATGGTCAGGTTAGTTAAAAACAGACTGAAGTCACAGTTCAGTCTAAGCTGCACTAGGAGCGAGAATGCTGCGGGAAGTACAGGCACCTAGTTCTTTCTCTCTCTCATGTCTGTTTTTGTCATTTTATAACCTCTTGCATACCAAGTCTGATCAGGCCTACTCACCTGGTGTCCCCTTTCCCCACTTCCCCCCTCTGTGCGCCCTCATGGACACATGCTCTCAGCAGTGTCCATGTGGGGAGCAATGGACGACAGAATCTGCGGTGACTCGCTTGTGTCATGTGCTGACCGGTGACCCCAAACGTCCTCCCTTGCCTGTCTGGTGGATGGACCTGCTCCCCCCCTCCTTCATCTACAAATGGACATTCATCTATATGTCATGATGGGTGAGGTGAAGAGAGGACTCCAATGCACAGTGCTGAAGGGAAAATTAATTTAATAACAAACTAAGCAAAATCAAGACAAATACATGAGACAAAACCAAAACAAGACCAAACAAAAACCTGGGTGTAGATCAGCTAGAGTCAGGGGTGTGAAAAATGTCCAGGTTTTTGTGGCAATGGACATAGCAGAGTGTGGAGGTGACAAATCTGAATGGTCCCACACCTGCAACTGCAAGCTTCACTGTTTAAATATTGCAGATCAGCAACGACTTGCAGCTGCACGGTGCGGGACCAGGTGGATCTGGAGAGAACTGGGGGAAAGGTGACTGGAGGAGAGGTCGTGGCACTATCGCCTGTCCGTCCATGAGACTGAATCTGTCCTTCAGTCTGGTTCTCCTCAAGATTTCTTCTTTTTCCCACTGGGTTTTGGAGTTTTTTCTTGCCGAGAAGGAGGGTCTAAGGACAGGGGATGCTAGGGACTTTTTTTTTTTTTTTTTAATCTATTTCTGTAGTTGGTCATGTTTCCTGTAAAGCCCTGTGAGATGACTTTGTTGTGATTTGGGGCTTTATAAATAAAATTGAAATTGAAATCTATAAACCCAATATGGTATAACAGCAGAGATTGAGGTTGACACAAATAAATCCATAAAATCTGGTCCTCAAGTGCAGGCCAGGTCATAAAACAAGGCTAATATAATCTTGTAATTCTTATCATAATCTGCTGATGTTCATTTCTACAAGTTTAAGTTAATATATTCAAGAATATGACAGAGCTACTCTCAGCACAAGTGTGTTCTGATCGCAGTCACTGCAGGTTTGTGTCTTACCTTTTCAGCAAAAATAATTTATAGAACCACAGAAAGGTGATGCTTGCACAATAAAAGGGAGCAAATGATGACCTCTATACACTGGAAGACTAGATGTTTTTTTTTATATACAGGTACAGAAGTGTGGAGTCTATAGAAAAAACATACAGCACTTTTAACATCACAATCAAGAGTGCATTTAAATGAGGTTTCCTACAAAATACGACCATGTCTGCTTATTAAACAGAGGACATTATAAATGGAACCCCATGTCTTTTTTAATCTATCTTCACATAAAGGTCTCGTAGCATCTAAAGCTGAAGTAATTAAGGCCATGGCCACTACTGTAGGAAATATGAGCAATTTTTTTGTACATCAAAGCTTTTTTCAGTGCGGTGGATTTGTATAAACTAAACTAATCTACTCAGCACTTAATAATATGATGTTTACAACATGGATATCTGCTTTAGAAGAAATCCAAAAATTGACCAAAACATCCAAACAAGATTTTTTTTTCCAACTATTACATTTCTGAGGAGCATGTAAACACATTAAATGTGATTATTACAAGTATGTTTTGAGCTCAGGTAAATTGACTCATAACAATGCTTACATTAACACTTGAATAATCTGATAATTACAGAAATCAGAAAATATGACATCAGGGGTGTCAAACATATGCGGCCAGTGGCCTGGATTTGGTCCTGTCCAACCCCTGGCATAAATTTGTGAAATACAAAAATGACAGTGAATATAATGCTAATTTTATTTCAGGTTCCACATACAGATCAAAATGGGTCAGGTCAGTAAAATACTATCATAATAACCTATAAATACTCACAAGTCCACATTTTCCTCTTTGGTAATTTAAACATTTTCATGTCATTTTACTTTATTTACAATAAAACAAAGTATTATTTCACAAAAACATGAATAACCTGAACAAATATGAACATTTTGTGTAAATGTAAAAATGTCCTGCCAGTTATTAAATGTTTTGTGTATTTGTAGATCTACTAACATTGACGTGTGTAAATGATAAACTGAAACATAATATTCTAAAGATTGCATTTAGTTTTCTGAATAAGTGTCAGTTCTTTCATATTATTCACATTGTTTTAAAGAATAGTTAGTAGAGATGGACATTTTCATTACAATTTAAAAATATTTTTTGCTCTAAAACGTAGAGGAAAATTTGGAGTTGACATCATCTATGTTATTATTTCATTTATCATTTCGTTATCATTATTATTTTAGTGTTATGGCCCACTTCAGATAAAATGGTTTGACACCCCTGGTCTAGATGCTTTGCAGTATACTCTGGATCTCGAAAAATCAACAATACCAAAAACCAAAAAGTGTCAACGCATAGAATGTGTAATTTTAGCTTTTTGTTATGATTTTAAAAAACAAACACAGGAAAAAGGAAATAAAAACATTGTTTTTCACAGAAAAAACTGTCAGCTGTGGTTACCAGAGCCATACTGTAGAAAACACAACCCTAAACATGTATATTTAAATAAATGATATAGAGCATTTTATACACATTCATGGTGCTGTCACTAGGCATTGTACTACTGAACAGACACTTACAACAGTCAGAGCCAGGATTCAAACTACCAACCCTTTGGTTATTGGATGACATGCTCTACCAACTGAGCAACAACCACATTTAATGTTGATTTATTTTATTTTTTTTAAACTTCTTTTTTATTCTTAAAAACAACAAATAGGTTGTTATTTCAATGTTATGGTCTTGCAATGTAAATGGCACCAGTTTTCAATTTACAATTTTAGTTTCTCAAAAACAATAAATATATGTATGTATATGTATACATGTACATGTATATTTTCTACAGATATTTGTGGTTTTATTAACATACTGTAAAAAACAAAACAAAAAACAAACAGCTATATTTGAACATAAAAATCTTTTGCATTGTATTTTCACTTAAAAAAATGTTTTTTTTTTTTGTGTTAATTATACAATCTTTTATTTATTTTTACAGTCTACACCCTAAAATGACTCCATGCCTCATCTATT
This sequence comes from Siphamia tubifer, assembly GCA_020466265.1. NCBI lineage: Eukaryota > Metazoa > Chordata > Actinopteri > Kurtiformes > Apogonidae > Siphamia > Siphamia tubifer. The sequence goes on along the minus strand of CM035797.1, from coordinate 13,340,078 downwards.
CTATTGTATCGATTCTTTTCATTTGTAGGTCCAGTCCCTAAAATCATCATCATCTGCTGCTGCTGCTGCTGCTGCTGCTGCTGCTGCTGCTGCTGCTGCTGCTGCTGCTGCTGCTATCATCATGATAATTTTCTCAGTGCGAGAAATTAAGCTAACATGTCATATGAATTGCTTACACTGAGAGGGAGACAACAAAATTATGAGGGAGGGTAAGACATAGTTTTAGGGAACATAGAGGAGTTAAGTAACAATTTTTCTTTCTCCAGTGGAAACAGTAATAGGTTTACTGAAATTGAAAATGTAAATCACAAAGAAATTATTAAAGCAATATATTGCTTAGACCTGGCGAAATCAGATTCGCTCCATCATTCCAACCACACTTTGCATAGATTTTATTTTAAAGGGAATATCTGTCACTTATTGGCATTTTAACAGGCCCTATCCTACAGTAATGTGTGTATGACGTGGATTTTGGCTGGGTGCACAGTCTGACACCGTCTGTTTTAGCTAATCTGGCACTGTACTGACACACTAATGAGAGAATGGGACATCGACACCGGGTTCAGGGTGTGCAATGACTCATATAGAAAAATGGCCCATCATGAGGACTATTATTGCTCTCATTCCACCTTTGAGCAGAAGAGTTTAGTTTTTTCTCATTAAATGAATAACATTACTGAATTGCATTGTTCAGGGGCAATATAAAATTTATATTTCCCAAAGCTACTCAAATAAAAGGACTTGACATTAAATTCTGGTCCACACAAATTCATACTTGTTTTATGCTCACAGTAAGAAAGATGAGTGATCTAATAATAATAATAATAATAATAATAATAATAATAATAATTGTTTTTCCAGGTCCTGAAATATCCAAACAGTTGATGTGACCACATTAGAACATTTAACCAATAAGGGTGATTCTCATGAAACTAAAAATGAAAAAAATCTGAGGTTTTAGTGGTTAAATATAAAATAAATCTTACACAAAGGATTATTTTACTGAAGAGGAAAATGTGTTTTTTCTTTCACACTACATCATTTTAAAACATTCTATTTTTATTTTCCACTTTTTATACATTTTCTGGGCAACTTCTCATTACCCAAATGTGGCTCCACCAAAATTCCTGGTCTTTGAATTAGGGGAAAACATAGCAATAAGTATATAAATAAAGAAATACATGAATGTAAATTGTTAAAAAAAAAAGTCACTAAGTGTTATTTGTTGGTTATTTTCATAATGAATATTCATAATATTTCAAGAAAAGATCATGTCCATCAGTCATTATCCTCATTACTGGAATAAATTTGAGAACTGCATTGAAACACTATGCAAATTTGAATACGAGCTGAAACTACCCACAATGCATCTGTACTAACAGAAAATCCAAGATGGCTGGAAGATGAGTCACCTTTATTTTATGCTCCTGTAAAATTGTATGATTTGTCTCATAACTGTATGAACACGACAAAACTGATTCTCTTACCCAAATTAGTCAGAATTTCAGCATGAAAATGTTTGTGTTCTTTTTATTTAAAATTTGTTTGGTAATAGTGTAGTTTTTCAGAATGTGACAAAAATCATTATTTAGCTAGGTCATAATAGCTAATGCTACAGTTAGCATTATTGTGCTGAGTCATCACTTCCACACAATGCATTGTCATTACCCCAATAGTTTAATGTTTTGTGAGAATGGCTCATTAATACTAAAGACTAAGTTTTATTGAGAAAGTCAAATTTTCAGAGAATAATAAAATAAATTATGATAAATAACTTAACTCATAGGTCCTTCTTCTTCTTCTAACAGACAGAGACAGATAAAATAATAGCACGACCTGTGATGTGACTATTGCGCACATGTATATTATGACGTCGATGCTCAAACAATATATTTTGCAGCTTTGGTGTAGACGGTGCAACATTATCCACAGATCAAGACCAAAACAGCTTTTTTGGGGTCGGGGGGTATAGCGACTGTAGACCCAGGACACCAGAACATGTGTCTGCCAACACCCTGCAGCATGTTACACGTCTGTTAATTTAGCCAGAGGGTCAGTTCATCTCTGTCTGACTCTTCACACTTTCAGAAAAGAATGTTGTTATGAGTCACAGTAAACACCGTACAAACCTCAGCTTTACATCCTTATTAGTTTGTGGCAAAAAGATGCCAAGTTCAAGACGACCTCACTCATGATGGATGAGTATGTAGCAACATTTTCAGGAGTTTCTCTAAAGGTACAAGATGTCCTTAAGTTTTATTAAAAGAAGATCCACGGGTGCATATTTGCAAAATTACAGCTTTCTGAAAACTCTTATTGTCATCATTAACAACAAAAAAGCAAAGTCATTCAATCTTCAGAGCAGATTTGCCCTTTCAAATGTAATATTCATTTTTAATGTTGTACTACGATTGCTATCACTGAGAACAAATAATGCCAGTGTAAAGAGCATTTCTGCATTTATAGTAAAATATATATGGTAGCATCTTTATCCAATCTTTTTTACAGTAAAAAATTAGGGCTGCATGATATTAGAAAAAACTGACATTTCGGGGGGGTTTTTTCAACCCTGTGATACATATTGTGATATGACAAAAATGGTGCTGACGCAAACAGTCAAACAGATTAGTGGTCGACACAGAACATATAGTATGTTTCAGTGTCATCCTTCTTCTAGCTGAAATAATTAAATAAAATTAATAATTAAAAGTAAATAAAATGTAAAAATAAATGAATAAATTAAATAAAAATAAATAAAAAACTATTACATATACATTTATAACAATAATAAAAATAAATAATATAAATAAACAACAAACAAAATAAAAAATAATTGCAGGATATTCGATGTGACTATTGCGCACACGTACATTGCCATTTCGATGCTCAAACAGCATATTGTGCAGCTCTATTAAAAACATAGTGAAACTGCATTTTCCAATTCCTTATATTTCAAAAAGCAAATGTAATATATTTCACTTGACAGTAATATTAACATTATTTTATGAACAACTAAAATCTAGTGATTTGATGTGGATTTACCTTAAAGTATTCCCTAGTTTGATACATTTAACGCAGTTACATTTGACTAAACTCACTTCTTTAGTCATTTATTTGTGGACCCTAATAAGTCATACAGTTTGAATTTCAACCCTCCAGGTGATGCAAAGCTATCTTTATATTAATTCTGGCAAAAATCAAGTTGATTTCTACAACCTGTTTCAATTCCTGGTTAATTTGTAATATTTTCTAACTGTTCTGATGTTACAACCTTTGCATATGTGAGGTCAACACTTACGATAAACATTTCTCCAAGTCCAACAGCAGCAGCGTTTGTAGTAAAAGCTGAAAATATGTCCAAGCTTTGAGCAAATGCTCAGTTGTTGGTTGTATTAATGAACAAAAGTGGCTGAACATGACAGAAAGTATGGTCAACAACCTGGAGGGGGTGGGGTGTGAAGTGCCTCATTTGCAAGGTTGCATTTAAACAACCTTTTCTGGTGTCATTACTCAGAAATATTGTTCAAGATGGACCCGTGGAGTCGAATTAATGAAGAATTCAGAACCAAGTATAGCATTTACAATCCATGTATAGTACAGACAAACATTTTAAAATGCATAATTCCATTAAAAAAACTAAACAAAATATCACTCCTTTAAAGCTACGTGTCATTGTGTTTAGAAGTGCGATAGTGAACTGCAGCAGATTCACATCATAACCAGCATTAGTTCAACAACAACCAACGATGCCATTATCACTTTAGTTTGTTCAACATTCACTCTTCAATATCTGTGTCTTGTCTTGAAATAAAATACAATGATAATTTTCTCTCCTCGTGTTGTGTATTATCTCTGGGGAATTATCAATCACAAATGTTCGACAGGTTATTTATCCCTCCAGTAACATTACACTTTGAGTCACTGTGTGGAGGCAGAGACGCCTGTTTTATATTTATTTAATACAGAAGACGCCATTTCACAATATATTGTTTGAGCATTGACATCACAACGTCCACAATAGTCACATGACAGGCCCTGCAATGTAGGAGACACACACTGAGCATCATTCTGAACCAGTTTGGAGTGAGTCACTGGTAACAAGAGTGAAAAATGAACAACCAACAAGAGAAAACACCCAAAACCAACAAGAGAAAATCACCCAAAACCAACAAGAGAAAATCACCCAAAACCAAAAAGAGAAAGTCTCTCAAAACCAACAAGAGAAAATCACCCAAAACCAACAAGAGAAAATCACCCAAAACCAAAAAGAGAAAGTCACCCAAAACCAACAAGAGAAAATCACCCAAAACCAACGAGAGAAAATCACCCAAAACCAACAAGAGAAAATCACCCAAAACCAAAAAGAGAAAGTCACCCAACACCAACAAGAGAAAATTACCCAAAACCAACTAGAGAAAGTCACCCAAAACCAACAACAGAAAGTCACCCAAAACCAACAACAGAAAATCACAAAAGCCAACAAGAGAAAATCACCCAAAACCAACAAGAGAAAATCACCCAAAACCAACAAGAGAAAGTCACCCAAAACCAACAAGAGAAAATCACCCAAAACCGACAAGAGGAAGTCACCCAAAACCAACAAAAGAAAGTCACTCAAAACCAACAAGAGAAAATCACCCAAAACCAACAAGAGAAAATCACCCAAAACCAGCAAGAGAAAATCACCCAAAATCAACAAGAGAAAGTCACCCAAAACCAACAAGAGAAAATCACCCAAAACCAACAAGAGAAAATCACCCAAAACCAACAAGAGAAAGTCACCCAAAACCAACAAGAGGAAGTCACCAGAAACCAACAAAAGAAAGTCACCCAAAACCAACAAGAGAAAATCACCTAAAACCAACAAGAGAAAGTCACCCAAAACCAACATGAGAAAATCACCCAAAACCAACAAGAGGAAGTCACCAAAAACCAACAAGAGAAAATCACCCAAACCCAAGGCTTGGTGCCAGAAAGCAAAGCTACATCAGTCATGCGGAATAATGTTTTATTCATTTAATTAAAAAAAAAAAAAACATTTTTAGTCCACAAGAAGGATGATACTGAAATGTATGTTCTGTGTCGACCACTAATATGTTTGACTGTTTGCGTTGGCACCACACAGCTGTTATATACTCCTCAGTATTTTTTCATATTGCAATATATATATATATCACAGTCTTAAAAAAAATTGCAATGTTAGTTTTTTATAATATCATGCAGCCCTACAGTAGCCTGTCTAATTTTCTATCGGGGACTGTCTAGTTATGCTCAATGTAACGTTTGCCTAGATTTCTCTGAAACTGATTGACGAATCACAGTGAAGTATAGAGTCAGAGGGGGGCATAACAAAGTGATGACAGACCTGCAACGATTTGGAGAGAAACAACCAGAAACAACCAAATTTGTTTAGTCATTTGCAATGTTCTCCGGACTCTTCCATGAGCTTTAACTATGTCATCATAAAGATTACACTGACTGGTTGTAGTACCGTCCTATTGCATACAGAAGGATTTAAAAGTCAATTTGAATTTGAGAGACTTTTAGCCCACCTCCTCTTCCTATGACGCATTCCTAGACCCATACGTGAAATGAATGGGGACAGTGCAGCTGTGCTAATGCAGTTCTATTTCACATAAACAAAAACAATTGCAACATATGGTAATCTTTTTCTTTTATTGTCTTTAGTCAGATACTGGAAACATTCACACAATGACTTTTGTTTTCGCTTTTCCGATTGCTGTTAGTTTTAATCCATTATATGTAAAACTTTTTTTTTTTTTTTTAAAACATGACTAACAGAGCTAATAATGTGCTATATATTAATGCAGTGCTATTTTGCATCTCAGGAAATGGTGTAAAAACAATTTGTTCTAAGTCGTTTTAATACTAATCAAACAGGGTGAATCACTGAAGTTTTTTTTTATTGTTATTTTAATGTCAACGTCCAGTCAAGAAAAACTGAAATGAGGCACTACTTAAACATACAGTGACACCTTGTGGATTCTTTAGGGTTAATACAGTAAAGCTGATGAATAGAGATACTCAGGTGTCCATCAAGCCAACTTCCCATATGAAGTATCTCAAAATGAGCTCTACCAAACTCGTACTTGAACCAAGTAGGCATTATAACAGCAGGGAAGGTTTGAAATGAACAACACAGACAATAAGGACAATAAAGTCCATGTTTGGAGGAGGTGACAGGAACAGATTGGTGTGCTAAGCTAATTTCCTTGCATTCTTGACTGTTGATGTGGGATAAACAGATAGTGCAGCGGTAAATTCAGTCTGAAGACTGTGATTGGTGACAGGCCTGACCCTTGCGCTCTCGCCATGTTTCCCCATAACTCACAATTAACGCAGACATTAGAGCATCCCAAGAGGCCCGTCCGGCTTTATTTCCCTCCCCGCCAGAAACCGGGCAGCGAGGCCCCTGGACCTGAGCCCAGTTCTATGATTTAACTGGAAACAGCAATAGTGTGAAAGGACGGAGGGAGGAGATGAGGAGTTAGAGGGGTACCCTGAGCACACTTTGGGGGTTTAGGGCTGTTATGGATATGGCTCTGGTAATTACTCAGCGCTTGTTATTGCCCACGCTGCCACACCTGCGCCCGGCAAAATGCCGGTACAGCGCCGGAAGGTGTCTGCCAACATCCAAAAGATGTCAAGAATGGCAGCGAGCTGCAATAATAAGTCTACGATATAAATACTAACATCTTTTTAATGAATTAATTCCACATAAAATGGTGACTGTCGAGGACTTAAATTGTTAAGAGTTAGTGTGGACAGGTGAGGTGTAGACTAGCGTGTTGGTGTTGTCCTTTTATTTGGGGAAATAAATGAGCACCTGTTCTTCAACGTGTCAGACTCAATCTCACGGCTCGTTAGCGGGGCCCCTGCCCAATAACCCAGCTTTAGCGCCGCTTTGGCTCCTAATTCCCATCTCTGGGCTGTCACACAGTGTCATCGCCACAGTCATTCATGTTTTTATTCATTTCACATTTCATCATTTATTTACCAGCAAGCCGGGCTGCTACAGTTACACAAGGAGCTCGGACAGGAGGCATCAGGAGGCTGACAGAAGACAACATCATTCCACTGGAAAAAAAAAAAAAAACCTGACCACTGCATCAACACCAACTTCAGATGAGATGCAATAGACACAGAATGTTTTTATGTAGCTAGTAGCTTTTTTTTTTTTTAGTAAAAGTTTACTTTAAGTATGAAAAGTCATTATTGTACAGTGTTACTATTATGTTTTTGAATTTATTTCCGCTGCATTAATGTATAAAATAAATCTTTAAGGCTTTTTCCCCTTTTAATCTATGTATTAAATCATGTCTTATGAGACCACATACTTTTCATGAGCCCAGAAAAACATGCTTCTTTGATACCTGCTAATTTAGATAAGCCTCTAAAGTGCACATGACTGTGAATTACATGTATAAAGAAACAAAACAAATCCATCTTATACAACTTTTCGCCCGTTATGAAGCTTGTTTATTCAGATCTAGAGCAGCGAAGGCGATCTGAGCATAAGGACACATGTAGAGATGCATGTTAGTGCCAGGTGTGAACAGACACTGAGAGCCCATTCCTTGGGATTTGAACGGTCCTGAACAATCCTTTTTTCTGTTGGTAATCTTGTTACATTGCTCAGCCCTGTTGCTTTTGTCTGGCATCATGAGAGATCTTAACACCTACTGTATCTACCTTAGTTGTTAGCTGTTGGATTTTATTGTGGAACTAATCAAATGTGAAATCTTCTCCTATATTGTCATACAACTGCATAAATGAAGTATAGTGTGGTGGAAAAAAGACATTTGTGAACACAACAAGCATTTGTGATATATTGCATAAAAAAAAATCACTCATATGTCATTAAATTCTGACAAATACAGACACCTACATGTTATGTAATGATGTCGGGATTGATAGTGAAATATCCAAACTTGGACTTGAAAGTCTCAATCTCATGTGTCGTGGTGCAACTAATTATTAAAAAAATATAACGAATTAAGAAGGAACTGAAGAAAGGAATTTTTACTTGAATGATATAAAAATAGCTTTTCAAATTCAAACTTTTGGAACCATTAGGCTCTGAATACACAAAAAGTGGGTTTAGCGAAATATGATCCCTTTAAGATTACACCCCTCACATTTTGATACTAGATGTTAGGGCTGCACAATATATTAAAAAAATAGCATTATCGCAATAACAGAGTGTGCAATAGTCATATCACAAAGACGTGCAATCATTTCTTTTCTTTTGTTCATTAACTTTATCAACCAGAGTGTTTTTCTCTCTCACTATAACATACTATTGTTTTCTGGCAAATACTGAAGGAATACTACTTTGGTCAAGGGTTGAGTAGTAGTTATTTTTATTTGCAGTATTTTCTAAACCAGGCAAGCAATTGCACATTGTTTTATTAAAGTAAATAGATCAACTTTTTGTTATGAAATACATCCATTTCATTTACACACTGATATATGTGAATAAAATGACAAAATATTTGATGATGCTACAGTTGCAGCATCACTATGTTCTTGGACAGAATTGTGTAATTGATTATAGTAGAACAGTATTTTGTCTTAAGTTATAAATAATTAATTAAGCATACAAACAATTGGCTCATTCATTCAACATTTTTCTTGGTAGATGAAATTAGTTCATGTGAACAGGAAATCATGCAATATTATCATTATGGCAATACTGTACATCTATATTGCAAATTGCAAATTTTGCCAATATCATGCAGCCCTATTAGATGTAATCATATCTTCCTGCACATAACTTCCGTATCAACTAAACCAAGAAGCTATTAATTTTCCAGTTCCTATAGATGAATAAGTACTTGGATGGTTGGATGTGGGAGTGTTGGAAGGGAAGCAGATGCCCTTTACTCCCCCCTCCTCCCTCCCAGGTAACAGAGCTGTCACCCTGCTCTTAACCAGATCTGAAAGCATTAACACCCTGGCCCTGCGTGCCCCCTCCCACGGGACCCGGCCATGGGCGACAGCAGTGTGTTGCCCTCCAACCACAGTTACCCACGCCGTCGCTGGCACGCCAGGATCGGTGTGACGAGGCCGGCAAGGCTCGAGCACGTTGGCAGCCGTGCCCAAAGTCACTCGGCGGGCCCTGGCACCGAGCCAGTCAGTTGAGATGGGGCCAAAAATAAAAAGACAGCTAGAGCGGAGGGGAGGGAACAAGGGACAGATGAAGAGAGAGGAAAGTAGAAGAGCATTTCCTCTTTCATTTAGTCGTCCAACTGTTTTCTCCCTCTTCTTCTAATTGACAGAATAAATGCTCCTGCCATTGTGGGGCATCACAGAAATGAGTTTTGGCGCCTGTCAAGACACTAGAGGGGGAAAGTTGGCTGGAAAAGCTCAAATCAAGGGTCATCTGTTTCAGTGGAGCTCATATTTCTGTACTTTCATATCAGTTGGTGATGAGAGTCTATTCACTAGGAAAATGAATTAATGTCCAAATGATCCAATATATTAAATGTGTTTATAAAAGTGTCATATAATACAATGAGACATGATTTGATGCAATGCAGAAAGCATAGAACAACGGAATATGAGATTTTTATTACATTTTCCCCCTGCAGCTCAGCATCATACACTGTGTCGGAAATACTCCCTAACCCCTATATAGTGGACTATATAATGACCACAGCATTTTGTAGGGGTGTCCGAATCTTGAGTGAGCTATCTTTAGTGAGCTATTTATAAGCACTATATAGTGCACTAAAGTTATCCCACAATCCATCGTGAAATGTAGTGGACATCCGATGGCCACTAACCAAAGCATCATGCATCCCATCATGCATTGCATGAATCGAAAAATGGCTGAAGGACGGAGAGATTTATGGTTAAAAGAAACATGGAAAAATTGAGATTGGACGACATACTGAGCTACGGTCTCAGTATGACAGGCACGAGGCAAGAATTGTTTAACAGTTAATAACAGTAAAACAGTCCTGAGCCAAGTTTATTCAATTTTTTTCCCCTAAGTCACACGGTTAACAGAAGACAGAAACCAGGGGTCTACAACCCTGGTCCTAGAGGGACCAGGGTATGTATCCCTCTTCCAAAATTTTGGAAGAGGGATACATCTAAAACGTGCAGAATAAGAACTCTCTACGACCAGACCTAAACAGTAACTTTTCTATGAGATATAAAATGGTCTGCACTTATGCAGCACATTTCCACCTTCATGGTGCTCAAAGCGCTTTATATTCACTCATTCACTCACACACCAGTAGGTTTCTATGGTTCTATCAGTCCGACTGGGACTAAGTCAGGGTTCAGTGTCTCGCCCAAGGACACTTCAACATGTGGACAGCCATAGCCTGGATGCGAACCGCCAACCTCTCAGTCATTGGGCGACCCACTCCACCAACTGAGCCACAATAATAGAAATCTTATAATATAAATCTTACCAAGATAATTTTCACTTGTTCCACTGGCAGATTTTTTTTTTGTTTGATTTAAAGCGATACGCCACCCCCAGGCCAAATTCAGTGTTTCTCCACAGTTGAATGAATGAATGAATGAATGAATGAATGAATGATTTTATTCTGGAACCTTACAAGAGGCAATCCAAAGGATGGCATGCAAAAGCACGGGGCTTATTTCCAGCATGGTCCTTGGTGTTAAAACAAACAGTGGGGCAAAACAACTCCACCACACATAAACAACAAGAAAATAACTAAATATCAATAATAAAAAAATAAAAAATAAACATGGGTAAAACAAATACATAATCCTTACAGCCGAAACTTACAATACTCTCACTTTGTTCCATAAGATATTCCGAACTTGCCTTTTAAAACCATAGCATGATGCTGAGATCTGAACAGCAGATGGCAATGAATTCCATAACATAATGGCTGAATAAAAAAAGGAATGTCTAGCTGCTGACTTCATTAAAGGTATTTTGCAGGAGCGGATGCTTGCTCTGGTGAAGTGGCTGTGTTCAGTGTTCCCAGACCTAAATAAGTGTGTGGAAGCATTTTCCTGCTGACCCAGCTAATGTCCAAATCTATGAGAACTGACCACAGGTTGGATTCCAACACTAACTGCATTCTTGCGTCGTCAACTAAGTATCTTGTCTTTGGTAAATTAATATACTTGATTTTGTCTCCTCATTACTTTCTGCGTACTGGACATTTACTTTGAAGGTGAATGATGGCGCAATTCATGGCGCAAAGAGCTCATCTTACTCATTTGTGTATGGGAACTATTTTTTGGTGCGGAGAAACACAACTGATTGTGAGCTTTGGAGCAGAAAACACTGGAAGATCCTGTTACTCAAAGCGACCCAAATGTGTGAAGCAGAGCAAATGCAAACTGGTGTCAGTGTGGTGCCAACCAATGCCGACTGAAATGGAGAGTTTGTGTTGTGCTGACTGGGGCGAAATATTACTATCGATGCAGAGGAGTACAGACGAGGATAGCCACGTATGTGTGAGCACAAATGAGGCTCTCACTGACAGTCCTTAGTGTGCGTCGGCTGTGTTTCTCTGCACCGAAAAATAGTTCCCATACACAAATGAGTAAGACGTGAATTGCGCCATCATTCACCCTCGAAGTAAATGCCCAGTACACGGAAAGTAATGAGGAGACAAAATCAAGTACATTAATTCATAATACTCAAATAGTTAATACTATAGGAATCCATCTGGTCATAGACTCGGACATTGGCTGGGTCACCAGGAAAATCCTTCCACACACTTATTTAGGTCTGGGAAAAGTGGGGAAACACTGACCTGGGGCTGGCGTATCCCTTTAAGCAAAAAAAAATAGTTTAAAAAATCTGATCATGGAACAAGTGAAAACGAGCTAAAACTCCTCTTCGGAAGTGACGGCTAAGGGTATATCACCAATATTTATCCCCAAATCCTTAACCAGACAGCTTTGATGTCATGATGTGCGACGTCTCCAGGCCATGACCTTTCAGACAAATAGTTCCAGAGATATGAACAAGTAATTTTAAACTTTTAAGTGCCCCTTTTGGGAAATCTAGAAATGGTAAATGACCCAAAATCGAATCTGTTCTTCCCCTCCAGGATATTTATTGATATGTAAAATCAAAAATTTCTAAACCCAATACTTTTCAAATTATTACATTAACATGAAGCATATCTGATGGTGGTGGATCCTGCAGCCAAACGCTGTTCAGGGATATAATTATATCATGAGAAGAAGTAAACATATTGTATTTAACTTTATGGGCAGTATTGTATACAATAAAAACTGTACTAAATCCATGATTGTAGAATCTCAGTATATGATCCAAACTACGGCTGCACGATATTAGAAAAAAAATTACGTGATTTTTTTTAGCCTTGTGTTATATGTGTATTGCGATATGAAATTGTATGAAAATGTATTGTGTGGTGCTGACACAAACAGTCAAACAGAACATACGTTTCAGTATCATCCTTCTTGTAGCTGAAATAATTAAATAAAATTAATTACAAATTTAATAAAATAGAAAATAAATGAATAAATATAAAAAAACAAATAAATAAATACAAAATTTAAAAAAAAAACAATAAAAAATATATACAAATAAAAAAAAAATCAAATATAATAAGAAATAAAAGCAATATATTGTGCAGGTCTAACTGCTAAGACTTACCTTCAAGCTGCATATACTCTAAAATCTTGTGTATATTCTGTTGTATTTTTAAACATTAAGGATGAAGGACCAGCTCAGGACTGTCAGATAGCTGTACTGAGTAATACCCATTTAAAATTCAGTTGAAATGCTTTACCCCATGCAGCTGTGTGAATGTGTGTGTGGAGGTTCCAGTGTGTTTGCAGTATATTCGGGGGATGGGTGGTGGGGATGACGGTAGGGGAGGGGAGAGGGGGGTCGGACTGGACAGATTCCGACGCATAATTTAAATTTAATTGGACTGGGCCTGACTGGCTAGGGTCAAAATGAAGAGAAAATCAGTCACATTAATCAAGATAAAATTATCAGCTGATTAATCAGTGTTCTAATTATGGTGCCAGCGCTTCTCTTCTTTGTTCTGTTTTAATTACTCTGCTTCATTGTCTTTTCCATATGGCCAGCATGTCCCCCTCAAAATGCCCAGTGAGCACACACACATACGCAGACTCTGACACACACTTGCATACATCACCACGACTAACGGCAAAAATAATTAGTGTATGCTCCAATATACAACTCACTCTATAAGGACTCCTTCCCATTTTCTACGTCTTTTCTCCCGTTTTTGTCAAGAACTTTACTTTTAATGCACATTTTCTAACATGTAACATAAACCCTTACGTGACTTCTTCTTTTTATTTTTTTTTATTTTTGTGTATTAAAATCAAAGTATCAGTTTGAAATCATACAACTGTTTGCTGATGTACAACTCCTATTATTTCCACCTTAAAAGACCAAAACCTGGCATTTGACAGAAAAGCATCTACTGATCTAAAATTCTTACCAACTCCTGAACCAGTAATCCTATAAATACCATCAATACAAGTAAATAATTCAGATCAAATGCTATTTTCCATGCTTTTCTGACCCATCTGGGCTCTACAGTGAACATGGAAAGACTATAGTTTCCTCACATTGAAAATAATAAAACCCATGTGTTTTGACAAGTGAGTGTGATTATAGATTCTTACTTTTGTATTCCATTTCATATTATATTGAGTCACTTTTGCTTATTTTTTTTTCATCGTCATTTAATAACCTTCAAATTTAGTCAGTTTTTCTGAACACCTACATAATCAGTGACTTAAATATGAGAAAATACCTTATTCTTTAATATGTGGATTATTGTTATGAAATGGGATGGTTTATTTTTGTTTTTGGGTACTATTCTATTATTTTTGTATTTTTATTTTTATTTTGTATTTATATTTGTATTACTTAGAATTTAGTCTGATTTGTGTAAGATTTGTGAGTTACTTATGGGATCTAAAAACAATTTAGGGTTGGAGGATGGGCTAAGGAGGTGGGAGATGAGTTAAACTTCATCTTGCTCCTTTTTCACACTTTTTATAAATATTTTTGTTGTTTGAGTTTAATGTTATATTCAAAAAAGAGAAAAAAACTTTCATCAAAAATTTTCAAAATGCAGAGGATAATAAAATACAAATAATACTATATAATAGTAAATAATATACAACAATTTATTTGGTATCTAAGGGATAAAACTAAAGTGTATAACATTTTACACAAGTTCTTTGTGGCTTCATAACACACACTCAAATGAGGTGTGTTGTGCTGTTTGAAAGAAGGTAGTCCTGACTAAAAAGCCCAGAATTATAATTTTTTTATGTGCAAGATTGTGTTTTTCCCCTTGTAAAAAAAAATCATCATTTTTAAATAATATATATTCAACAATTAAAATATTGGGTTATACAATCCCTAAAACATGTTTGTATATATAGTACTTATATTTTTATTTATTTAATTTTATTTCACTTCTTATTTTTTATTCATTTTTATTATTTTATTTTTATTTTTATGTATTTTTTTGTATTTTTAAATGTATTTAATTTTGTCTCGTCTCATCATCTGAACCCACTTTATCCTCACTAGGGTCACAGGGGTCACCGGGGGCCTAATCCAGCTACAATGGGTGAAGGTGGGGTACACCCTGTATGAGTCTCCAGTTCATCTCAGGGCTGAACATATATAGACAAACAATCACTCTCACATTCACACCTATGGGCAATTTTGATTAACTAATTAACCTATCAGTGCATGTGTTTGGATGGAAACCCCACAGACACAGGGAGAACGTGCAAACTCCACATAGAAAGGTCTGGTGTGGGAATCAAATCAGGGTCCTTTTGAAGATGTGTTTCCTTTAAAAAGAAGTTTTTATTTTTTTCATTTTTTCTTTTTTCTATCAATGCATGTTTTAGGAATGTGGGAGGAAACTGGAGTATGTGGAGAAAACCCACACAGACACGAGGAGAACATGCAAAGTCCTCAACACCACTGTGCCGCCCATTTTATTTTGTTTATTTATTTATTTTGAATTATTTATTTTATTTAATTATTTCAGCTACAAGAAGGATGATACTGAAACGTATGTTCTGTGTCGACCACTAATCTATTTCACTATTTATGTCGGCACCACACAGCTGTTATATAGTCCTGAGTATTTTTTTCATATTACAGGGTTAAAAAAAACAATGTCAGTTTTTTATAATATCCTGCAGCCCTAGTTGTACAGAAATCAAATAATGAAAATAAACTTTATAATAAAGGCTCAATGTCTGATGGAAGTGAGCCTGGAGGACTAACCTGATGTTAATGTTCTCTTCCAGGATGACGATATCCCCATCCATCCTCAACCCACTCCAACACCTGTGGTAGATTTTGGAGGAATGTGTTAAAACAGTGCACTCATCAACTATCAACTTAACAATGTTGGTGCATCACATAAGGTGAAAAAACAATTTTTATATATATATAGGGTTCCCACTTGAGAGTATGTGAATTTCCTTCTTTTTCCTCTGTGCCAAAACACTGAAGAATAGATTTTATCAGGTGCAGGAATTGGCAATTACATCTTCAAAATACAAAACTGGAAATTTTCAGTGTCTGGATATGTCAAAAAAAAAATCATCTTATGCCAAAAAAAGGCATGTCAATTGTGTCAGAAACTCTCCAAAGTGAATGTTTTGTGTAAATGATATACCTCTAACAAGCTAGCATTAGACATGTTGATGTTAGCCATTAATGACATTCCATCCCTGTGGATTAGACAGAGTTAAAGAAACATGGCTTTGATGCTGAAAGTGAATATAAAATGTGTATTATGTTAAATTCATCTGTATTCATATAACGCTTCTCAACCTTATTAGTACGCAAAGCTCTTTACAATATTCACCTTTTCATATAGACAAACAAAGACACTGCCGATGGGAGCGTCATGAGCTTCAGTGTGTTGCTCAAGGGTACTTCAACATGTCGAC
This sequence comes from Siphamia tubifer, assembly GCA_020466265.1. Lineage (NCBI taxonomy): Eukaryota > Metazoa > Chordata > Actinopteri > Kurtiformes > Apogonidae > Siphamia > Siphamia tubifer. Next base: position 13,324,106 of record CM035797.1, on the reverse strand, counting down.
ATTTTAACATGTCACCCATCTGTTTATTATCTACTGTAGGCACTGATTCAGTCTGGGCCTGAGCTCTCACATGCACCTGTATGGGGGTAAATTTAGATAGTAAATTGATTTGCTCATGACCTCCACCTGATCAACATAAGCTGTGTTGGCACCATAATGATATAGAATGTGTGGGGTTTTCTGCTCTGGATGAGTTGAATACACTTCAGACATCAAACAAAACTATTACTTACATTTGTGGAGCATCTTCACTTAATAATTTGAATAATTTTAGCATGTTTGTTTCCCTACATGGTGTGTATTATATGCAACTTTTAATCTGTTGTTAAGACTAGTGATGTGCGGATTGATCCTAAAATATCGATACATCTGATCGATATTTCTGCTCTAAAAATGATTCTCAATTCTATACTTTTGATCCTTAAGTCATTTGAGGTAAGGTCTATTCTTAACAGGAACATGATGAAAAGTAAGTAAATTATTGAGATGTTGTCTAAATGACAGGCTTTTGGTGGGACTACTTTTTCTTCTGCCTGGGTAAGTGTGTCATGCGTCAACGCATCAGAGATTGTTTTCAAAGGCAGGAGTTTCTGAGCAAAAAAGAACAAAACAAACAGACTAAAGGAGAAAACAGTAAATGTGATCTTGTTCCTGAACAAAAGTATTTTTTAATAATTAAGCAGGAATGCATTTCAATGTTTTTATAAATGTACCGGTACTCATTTTCTTTCAGAGTTCTTTCACATATTTTGTATGGTTGTGTCGTCTACTGTCTGTCTATTTCTAATTTCTCTCTCAATATGCCTCAGTTTAAAATAAACAAATAAATTACTCTGCCTTATATTTTTAAAGGAGCTATGATTTGAAATACTTATTTTATTTAAAAGACATATTAAGCTGGTATCATATTGGTGACATCAGCCTGAATTTTACTCAGTTTAGAAAGGAAATCAATGTTATTGAACATCACTAATAAAGACTTTATTACTACATCACTAAGCCATCGTTTACACAGCAGGTATTAATGCATCTTATGTGCTCATTGATATTGTACACTGGCGGAAACTTCTAGTTTTAAGTATGAATTGAATGTGACCCTGAAGTGACTTGCAAGAGGTTCTGATGTAATATATGACCACACAGGCATGCACTGTGCTTACGAAAATAAATGTTTATCCCAGTTACTCTAGTAGGACTTGTCACAATTTCGTCAAGATGCTAAATTTAGAACAACCTACTTTGCATGTACTGAAATCGGACAAACTAACAGCGCAGCACAGTCAAGTATCTGCAGTTTCCTTGTAGGAGATCTGACTTCTGGCTGTAATTTCATCTTAAATATCACTTCATGATAACAAAAAAAATGCTGCTACTTTGGTTTGTGTCCAAGGGACTAGATACAGTGATGTGTGTGTGTGTGTGTGTGTGTGTGTGTTTGTGTATTGGGTTGAAAGGAGCCAATACCAGCAAATGGAACATCTGTGCAGATATGTTTATTAGCCTTTTTAAATATTTAATAGCCTTTTTTTCCTCAGCAGAATTAAAATGTAAATATGCGGTTGTACATAGCATGACTCATAAAAGTACAAACCAGTGAATAAGCATACACACACTCACACACACACACACACACACACACACACACACACATATATATATATATATATATATATATATATATATATATATATATATATACATATACATATACATATATATATATGTATATATATATATATATATATATATATATATATATATATATATATATATATATATATATATATATATATATATATAAAAGCTTAATTCAAATCTAATCATGTAGTTGAAGGGTGGCTGGTTCGAATCCTGCTCTTTCCTAGTCGGCCCGTTGTGTCCTTGGGCAAGGCACTTCACCCTCCTTCCCTCCAGTGTCACTCACACTGGGGTATGGATATTTGGTGGTGGTCAGAGGGGCCGTAGGTGCAAAAATGGCTGTCACGCTTCTGTCAGTCTGCCCAAGGGCAACTGTGGCTACATATGTTGTTTACCACCACCAGAGGGTGCATGTGAGAGCGAATGATTAATTGGTCACAAATATGAAGTTCTTTGAGTGGCCAAAAAAGTGCTATATAAATCTAATTCATAAATCCATTGTAGTGCCTTAATGAACAAATTCTGACATAATTTAAGATCAGTCCTAGTTTGGGGGCATATCACCTGGGTGATAGGGTTACATCCTGCATCACTGTTGTGTTTGATTGATTGGCACAGTGTCATAATCTGGTTAAACACGTAGAATGTATCCCCATAACCTGACAAAAAACATATGATAAAATGCACACCTGACATGTCTGCTGGGATGCAGAGTTGTGACAACTGTTGCATTTCAATGATGTCAAGATCAGATGAATTCAGACTGAAATCACATTAAAAAATATCAAATACGTATCACATATAGGTCCACATATGAAAGTGGTCTGTGTATGAATAAAATCTGATTTGTGCTGTTCAAACCATCTTTAACAGACTGGATACAGTTTACATGTGGTTGGAATAAAAATAATTTGGGCCACCTTTGGCAGTGGTCTGTATGTAGAAAAACAGGAGTTGTCGGTGGTCCTGAAGTTGGTTTGTTGACTTTCAGGACCATGTACAGTTTCACATTCATAATTCATCTCATCTCTACGGAGCAAATATGTTATTAGTAATGAGGAGAAAACAAAGACATAAAGTACATTTTAAGAAAAAATACAAGTTAAATTATAATATAATTATTACAGAAACACAGATGTCTTCTGTTAGAATAAAAATAATAACTGGCACACTAAACTTTTTTTCATTCAACTAGTAATTTGAGTTTTTCCCATTTTACCCCATTGCTTTCAACGTACATGTACTTTTAATCTACCATTTTTATCATGTGACATTTTTGTTGACAACTTTGGTTTATTGATTACTATTTTATGTGATATCCTGATGATGCATGCACTTCATTAAACTTTTTTCCTTTTATCTCTGCTGTTGATTTTGTAAGATGAAAAAAAATGTGTGCTTTTTTTTATTTCCCACATTTTTCATGTAACACTAACAGGATGTAGTTTTTGCAGTAACTTTTTTTTGGAATTCATCTCAACACCCACCTGCAGCTACAAATATTGGACTAAATTATCAGTATCATCCTTTTAGGATAAGTTGTATAGCTAGGTAGCTTATACTTTGGTAATATTACATAAGCACCATTTATAGAAACATCTCACCATTTGTATATAGGTAAAAGGACTGACATTTCTTTTCTAAAATCCTCATCTAAAGTGTTTGCCTGTGTATTTTACAGCCAACATTAGTGGTTAGCATTGCTCATGCCAGCTAATACCAGGGCTATCTTGTACTAAACACTAACTGCTGACTGTCAAACAGTATGGACTGGGAAGTAATAAGTTAGTGAATAAAACATGCTCTGTTGCCACAGGGGCTCCACATTAGGCAGGGCAAAGTGGTGATTAGCCAACCCATCAGACTCTGCACTGTAATTCCCATCCCTACTTCCAACATCTTTCCCGTTTTACACACTCCTTTTTTTTTATTATTATTCTCCACCTTCTCTCCCCGTGTTGTCCTTTTAATTTCTGCCTTCTTGTCTTTATCATTCCTTTCTTAGCAGTCGTCCACTGGGTAATGGATTTTTCTTTATACTGCTACAGAATATAATCTCTCCACAGAGGCCTCCATGGTGTCTGCAATTCAGCAAAGAGTATGTGGCCTTGCAGTTTATTTTCATTGAATATCTTTACAAGAATGAAAGTCATGCTGTAATATGTGTGTGTGTGTGTGTGTGTGTGTGTGTGTGTGTATGAGCTAAAAGTGCTTCTGTTAACGTAACAGAGGCCGTGCCTATAGAGGCCACTTTCCACTTAAAGATCTTAATTATTTCAAATGATACACAAGTGCCTTTAGTGCTTTTACACATCATCATTTTGGGCAGTGACATCTCAGGCAGCAGTGACATAATGGTATATATTATCTGATCATTTACTAATAGCTAATCATCCCAAATGTGTTGAACTTCAAGAAAAGAAAGCTGAAATCCAAAACAGACAAAGTATCACAGGTTTATATACAGAAGATAAAAGGTAAGTGAACTCTGTACAGAGCTGACTGCTGCAGTTTGTAGTTTTATATCACTACATTTAAATGGTCAAAATATTAAGAAATATTTGAATATGTTCAAATATTAATTAAAAAACAAATATTAAATATGATTTAAAAATATACAATGATACAGGTATTTGCTAAGTCTAGAATGAACATACAAAAGCCAATTAAATTGGTGTCAGTCTCATTTTGCCAGTTATGCCTCAGTTTTGTCTCCTTCATCTCTAGGTTTTACACAAGTACATTAGTTTTAATAGAATTTGAGGCCAAAGACAAGTTGGCTTTTCAGCTATTTAGGCAATATATGTACTGTAGTAGGTATACTATGTGGGTTATGAAAAGAAAAAAAGTAAATACATGGTGGATTTTAATAAAACATGATTTTTTAAATAATTTTTTTTGTCAACTTAGACTTTATAAACTTAGTCTGTCTACATATTCATAACTGTCTAGTACCAGTTGTCATGGGTAGACAGGACACTCTTAATGAAGCATAGTCACATTTTCTTAGCACTGTACTAACACTGTAAATGAGTCTGGAACCATCTACAAGTATGGAATAGAGGCGAAAATATCTTTGGATTATTTGTCTAGGAGATCATCAAATGAATTACATATCTTGGGGAGTATTAGATGAGTACAAGATGCAATGAGTCTATAAAACAATAACAGAAAAGAAGTTTTGTCATGGAACATTTGCAGATAAGAAAGTACACCATACACAGTAAATTTTGCAGTGTTAATTTGGAGAAAATGGGACCAAATACACTCTAGAAGAAGTTAAATAAACTCTCTAAGTGTTGATTTAACACTGCAATATTTACTGTGTAGTATTACAATGACTAAAATCCGTTATGAAAAAAACAAAACAAATATCACATAAAAAATGGGCTAATACTTGTTTGTCAAAACGTCCATGTAATTGCAGCCTTGACATTGTGGTTATATCTTGTATAGCAAAGTCGTATAATAATGGGCGATAAACCGTTACCATTTACTGCAATAACTGTCATCATTTTGCCCATGTCAGCAAATTCGGTAATTATAAAAAATAAAAAAAATAAAAAAAATAATAATAATGTTTGTCTATTTTGATTGCGTGTGCTGTTACACTCAATCCCCTTTAAAACTGTGTGGAGCGTGTGTAGTCAGGTGACCCCCCCCCCCAATCCAGTCAGGGAGGGAAGGGAAACCATCTCGTCTCTTGTCACCTGTACCTGCTTTATCCTCACTAGGGTCACAGGGGTCACTGGGGGCCTAATCCAGCTTCAATGGGTGAAGGCGGGGTACACCCTGTATGAGTCTCCAGAACTGAACATGTATAGACAAACAATCACTCTCACATTCACACCTATGGGTGATTAAGATTAACCAATTAACCTATCAGTGTCTTTGGATGGTGGGAGGAAACGGGACGCAGACACGGGGAGAACATGCAAATGTAATGGAAATGTATTGTGCCTTAACATTTGTATTATTTCTTTATTCTTTGTATTATTATTTTGTCTTTGCAATTCACCTCTGAGAGTGTTAACTGTTGACTGTGCTTTAATCCAGTACTGGTTTAAACTAGTCAGCAACAGTTTTATGGCCAGTTGTATTTGTATAAGGTGGTCTGGTTATCATCCCGACCAGAATTACTGTGTCTTCCTTTTATTGCCAGTCGTATCTGTATAAGTGCCTGTGTCTCTCCTTGGTCTGGCAGAGATCTCTCCACATACATGCTCCTCTGTGTGTGTGTGTGTGTGTGTGTGTGTGTGTGTGTGTGTGTGCTCTGTTATAATTATTATTCTAAAGATCATTCTGAGTCCAGTTTCATTCTTAATTAAACTGAAATCATTCTCTAACATGAACTCCACAAAGAAAGGACTGGTGTGGGATTTGAGCCAGGGTCCTTTTTGCAGTGAGGAACAAGTGCTAACTACTACACCACCTGGAAGGGAAACTGATGATGACGAAATGACGGATGGTTCAAATGCAGACGCGGCTGACCAAGTAACGCTACTCAGTTAGCAACCAGATTTTGCAGTGACACTGTCGCCATGGCAAAACATGTCAAACAAAACTATTATCACTGTATCAATAGAGTGATTATATATATATATATATATATATGTATATATATATATATATATATATATATATATATATATATATATATATATATAATGTATAGTTAGGCCAGGACAGATGTCCTGCTCCTCAAATTAAAGTTTACATAGAAGAAGGTAGAGAAAAGATAAATGACCATAACATTTTTCAGTTCTGCGAGAACTGGAGTTCGCGACACTGGCTGTCCACATGTCGATGTTTCCTTGGGCAAGACACCGAACCCTGACTTAGGCCCCCAGTAGGACTGACCTCAGACCTTAGAAACCTACTGGTGTGAGAATGTGAAGCTAATGTAAAGCACTTTGAGCACCATGAGGATGGAAAAGTGCTATATAAGTCCAGTCAATTTACCCCATCATGGTATTAGAACACATAAACTGACCAAAATACATGCACATGCCCCCCCCCCCCCATTTGTCGTTATTGAGGTACATCTGCCCAATTAATCGTGCCCACCCATCTCTATAATATACTTTGGCTCTGATTGCCAGGGTCAGTTTAGGGGCCAGCTAAGTTGGAACACTGACTGGATACCACTTAAATATTTCTGACCAACAAAATGTAGCCTTAGTTTGTGACGCCAACATAGTACAAAGCCTCCAGCACTAAGCACATGAGAACTACTTACTGTGCTCTAGTGTGACCAAGGTCTAATTCTGTATGTACACTCGCTGTACCTGTCCAAATGTTAATTATAGCTAGTAGCAAAATGACAAAGCTTAAACAGAACAGAAAGAACAGATCTTTGGTAAAAAAAAAAACCTTCAGTAATATTAAAATTAAGATGACTGTACATTAAATTAAAAATATTTTTTTTCGTATACTTGTCATAATTTTGCAAAAATACATAAATAACTGCATCTGAAAAGCTCCTCTTTTGGTCCAGATTCTGATGAGATCTGTGAAACACTGCTTTTATGAGTCTTATGGAGTCGTCAGTGTGTCAGAGTTGTATCAGACCACTCACACCAGCATGGGCGACCAAACCTCTCTGAATATGTAATTAGCTGCAGCAGTACAAGTGTCTCATGAATATTCATGATCTTTTTAATTAGGCAGCTCTCTTCACAGCTAGCCGCCACAAAAAAGTTACCTCGTCGTCACATGGTATGTGTGTATGTGGTGTATCTGACAGCATTTCTGTGTGTGCACTTTGTGTGTCTCCTCCGGTCCTCGAGTCCTACTGTGGAGGAAGGGAGTCGAGGATGAAAATATGATATGAAAAATTAAAAGGAGAGGTGTTAGGACTGTAATGCATATCTAATACAAGAATAATACTGTAAAGATTATGAAAAATCTTGTTCATGAGGATTAAAATGTGTCACATCCTGTTCTGACATGATCCGGCGCTTCTTTTGTCACAATCAAAATCTGCAAATAAATTCTTTGTAATATTTGGTGTTATCATTTCTTTCATCGTCACACATTAATGGATGTCAACGTGCACCCAGTCCAAAAAAATTATACATTTATGGACATAAAACTGTGTTGATAACAAAGTAAATCAAATAACGCTTGCATTCTCTATTGTAACATACCAAGAAAAAGGTTTGAAGAGATTAGAAAGAAGTTTTAAAATAGTGACCCTTTTATGATGAGTCACTTAGAATATGATCTTGATCCTTCAGTAACAGTGGTTGGGTTGCAGCAAACAGTAGATGTGTTGAACAAAAGCCATAGATCAGTGGTCCCACAAATTATACAGAGCGGCCTTGGTCTGTGGGAATCACCTGTCACGATAAATCCATATTTCAAGTCCAACTTCTGGGATTGTCTGTTAAAAGATTTCCTTTTCTTGGAAACTGTAGGCTCTTCAGTCGGCCTTTTCCTCTTCTAAAGAAACTTTCCAAAGACGTCTGTTTTTTACTTATTTTGCTAACATGTGGGTTATATTTTTGGTGTTCAAGTGTCAATAATGTAACAGAGAATCCGGTCATTTTTCAAAATAAAACATTGTTCAGACTCAGATAATGAATACAAGAGAAATAATTAATTCTTTATTAGGCAGCCCAGTACCAATTGGTCCATCAACCGGTACCGGTCCATGGCTGGGGGGGTTGGGGACCACTGCTATAAATGACGCCTTGTATGTCTCTGAGCATTTATTTGTGATGTACGTCCATTCAATCTTTTGTTTCACTATATCTCTCCATCATGGGTGTTGCACCTGTGGGGGATGGGGGTGTTGCGACACCCCCACTTCTCCAACCAGATGATTTCATACCCTCCACTTTTTCCTGAGTTAATATATTGTATCGTTACTGGATCCAGGAAAAGGATGGAGAGTTAGTCTCACCTACTTTTTATTTCAGAATAAACAGTTACTGTCGGTCACAATCGCGCCAAACAAACATCAATAATATTTTGGGGCTGTTACAATATCTATGGTTTAAACTGTTTACCCACCCGGGCGGCACAACAGCATATTTAAATGAAGCGCACCTCAGTTCGCCTGTAATGTAAACAGCTCTTCTTCACGGTGTTAACAAACAGTCATTAACCAGTAAGTAATGTGAAATGATGCTGTTGTTAAACTAAGTTAACTAAACTATGTCTTGTTCTGTGACATTTACCCTAAGACAGTGGTTCTCAAACTTTTTTCAGTGATGTTCCCCCTGAGGAACATATTTTTAGTCATTTTTGTAAGAAAAAATAGGAACAGTGTCTCTAAAATCAGTGTCTGATTTTGTAAATCCAAATTTATCTATTTTTTTTAACTCATAATTTTGACTTATGAATTGAATAAATGTTTAATTGAGGAAAAACACATTTTTGTTATTATTTTCAGTCATATATTACTTTTTAAATATAAAAATGCAACCATTAATGGATAATTGTTTGTTAATTTTCCTAGAACACCCCCACATTTTAAATGGCTGTGACACCCTTGCTCTCCACAACCACCTTCTTCTCTAGATGATCCTTTATTAATTACTTCAGGTCACGTATGCATCTTTCACTGTACAGTATTATTCCTGTACTCTGTCATATGGCCACAGGGGGTAAACAAACATTAGATGTTGTAATCCCTTAATATATTGACCCATACAGTTAATTTAGTTAGAGCATAAAATAACTTGTTTCCCCATTTTCATCACATAAAGTGTGCAGAACAAACAAAACAAAGTGGTAAAATGTCAAAATGCAATCAAATGTGTTTAATTTCTTGCCCAATAAGACAGCAGAGTCATTTTAGCAGATCAACAGGATGTAGATAGAAGACGCAGCAGCAGGCAAACAGCTGTTTTTAAGAGCTTCTCTCTGATTTTGACTGATTGTGAATGCTAATTATTAAAACTATAACTAAAGTTTGTGCTGTCGAGATATGGAGAGTGTCGTGGCCACCCACCCTCTGCTCATCTGAATAGTCTGCAGCTGCAAGTCTGACAGATTTGGGAAAGAAACTGGTCACTACTGTGGCGTGGGTTGTCAGCTGACATGTGAAGATCGTTGTTTTGACCAGCTGTCGAAAAGGATGGCTGTGGGTTTGAGTTTGAGATGGGGGAGTTGATGTCACAGTGGTGTAGATGTCAGCTGTTTAGGTGACATTAAATAACTTTTTGAAAGGTTATAAAGTAAATGGTTTTGTACCAAAAGTGGTCTCAGGATTTTTACCTTAAACACCTGAAAAGTGCTATAAGAGTAATTTATTGAACATGTACCATGACTTTTGACCATTTCTCAACGAAAAACAGAGAGGGTGGGAGTTAAAGTAAGATCTACTTGCATTTATTTTTGACAGTGCCCATCCTTTTGTCCAGTTTGTAGGTTTTAACACTTATACTATTGGCCAACATACTAGAAAACTGACTTTTTTTTAATGCATGCTGTGTTTTGATTAACTTATAACTTGCTTGGTATTGTTATTACTATGTTGTAACATATTACATACATAATATAGACATGCAATAATAGTTTTGAATATACTTTTATTATATTTATATTCTTAATGTTACTGTATATTTAAAAGTGGGGTTGGATTTTTTGGAACATAGTGCTTGAAAACGTCTTCACGATCCCATATAACGCACTACCGTAAAACAATAAAATAAATGTTTTAGTCTAGTCTAGAGGGTGGAACCAGAGGAAAACTCTGGCCAATCATTGTACTGATCATCTTTACAATGATTGATTTGCTGATACATACATCAAATATCAGTGGAATGACACCTTTTTTTCTTTTTTTTTAAAAAAAAAGAACATTAACCCTATTAAATGTTGGTTATTATATGTACAACTCTTGGCTCATTTAGAATAGTCAACAGCCAGACTTAATTGAGCAAAGTGGAGAAAAAAAAAAAGATTGAATACTTTTTTTTTTTTCAAAATTCAAGAAGTTTTAAACTTAAAAAAAATATATTTTAATCAAAATTCCTCATGTGCATTAAATCGATCTATTGGAAACTGTTAGAATAGGAAAAAAGAAATGATTGAATTAAAAAAAAAATCATCAGGAGTAAAGTTTTCTTTCAAACTGAGAAATTGATAATAAATCCCATAGACCTATCCAGGGTTCCTCATATATCAGTGATCATCTCTGTACACATCTGATTAATCTTTTGGTTATAGTCATGATCTTCCATCTGTGAACTGTGTGATTAGATGATTTCAATCAACAAAGACTTTCAAACTAAGCTTAAAAAAAATGGAAGAACATGGCTGAAATAATTCACTTTAATGGCTTAATGTGTCTTATTTATTTATTTATTTATTTATTTATTTATTCATGCAGTTGGCAGACACTTTTTTTTCATGACATTGCGTCTCTCATTGGAGCTGCTGTTTGTTCTCTTTTTAGGCTTTTTGATTTATTCATTTAGGGTCGATTAATAGATTGAAGGGGACATATTTCCAAATAATGTAGGTAATAGTCATGTACATTTATGGTGATTCCACCTGTTATAAAATGAAAACAAAATGTGTTGAAGAAAATACCAACATACCATGTATGTAAATACCATGGTAACTCAAATAGTAACTAACACTAACCACTCAATTTGGATAAAAAAGCTACTGTTTCTAACACAACAAAAACACATGTGGTTCGAGGCACAACAAACCCTACCTTTTGAAATTTCGTCCAAAATGTAATCACACCTATTCTGTGCCACTGACAACTTCTAAACCCAATTTGGTGTGAATTCAACTAATAGTTTTGCTACTACAGATGTGTTAAAAAATAAATAAATAAAAAAGACTAAAAATGAGGGTGGTGCAGTGGTTAGCACTCATGCCTCACAGCAAGAAGGACCCTGGTTTGATTCCCACACCAGACCTTTCTGTGCACTCACACACATGCACTGATAGGTTCATTGGTTTACTTAAATTGTCTATAGGTGTGAATGTGGATAATTTTGTCATTTGTTTTATGATTAATCTTATTGAAGTATGTAAGATTTGGCATATTTAATGTCTGAAGCAGATATTTTTTTTTATTTCTTAAACATATTTTGAAAACATTTTAAACACATTTATCTTCATCTCTATAGGTGCTTAAGTACTTTTTAAGTACATTTTAACATCTTTGTGTGTTTTTACCATTTATTTATTTATTACCATTTTTAAAACACAAAGAATCTGTGTCTTTTAACACATTAAAAAACACTCAGCATATATCTTTTTTTTACAACTGTGTAAGTTTTTAACATTGTCCCCCTATCTGTATATTATAATATATTCAATTTACAGGTTCTTTCTCGTGGAATATTTACAAATCCATTGTATACATGTACATAAACCACCATATATGTGGAATAACACGCCATCATATATATTAAAAACATGAACTAACCAGTATTTTTGTCATTTGCTTTTTGATTCATCTTATTAAAAAATATTATCTTATCTTATTATAAAAATATACCAATGTAGTGACAATACACTAATGAAAACTTTAATATTTTACATTCGATTCATGCAGTGAAATCATTCTATATCGTACACAGCAGGTCTCGTAGAGAATAAAATAACTTTGCTTCAGTTCCTAAATCTCCTCATCCCACTTTTAAACACACTTAATATAAATAATACTTTTGACCAGGCAGCTGTCGCCTGTATGTATTGAATATATTTTGTAGAGTTACTGTCCCTTTCCATTAATGAAAACTAGTCACAAAGCCAAAGGTCACGTTGTATAAAATATTTAAGTAACTGTAAATCTTTGCTTATTTACTAAAGTAGCCATTTGAAAATATGAATGTTAAATCTGTGAACAGTCTGGTGGTATTTCCTGTTGCAGGAGCCAAGCCATCATCACATTAAGGCTCCAGTAACTGCCATGTTTATGACTGTCACATGTACCGAGTGCTATTAGATGTGAGCAATATTCAATCTCATAAGTGATCCATCGCACTGGGAGTGATATCAGCATAGTGTTTGGAAAAGTAACTTTTTATTGGACGACTTGTGGATGTGTAAAATATGTTGAGTGACACTTTTGTCCACAAAGTAAAGACGCTTTATTAAGAATTTGTTGTCTGCACATCAAACCGAGACAGAAAGATTTACAGAGTATTAAATGGCAGAAGGGGTGGGAAGGACTTCCGGTAGAACACACTGATGTTTATTCAGACTTAATACACTCACTTTTTTTATATTTTTATGCAGTTACTCTTTTGTTGAACAGGCAAAATATATGACAACATGACAGGATTTTCCTTAAGCTCATAGACGTGTACGTTATCAGTTCAGTTCAATATTATTTTGAGCACACAAAATCATCAAAGTAATCAATCAAAATAATCAACAAATTATTTTCTTTTTGGACTCAAAGGAGTAGGAAGAACATAGTAAGTAACATTTATAAGCTCCTACCCCCTTTTTTTTTTTTTTTTACAAACTAATAATTCAATGGACTCTGCATTCTATGCTTTAACACACCTGTGAGTTTGGGTTTGTGTTAATTTTCTTCAGTGGTTTTGTTTCACTGTGTTTTAGGGTCAGACTGGGTGGAATTAAAGAAAAAAAACAAAGAAAAAAAACAAATCAATGTATTTATTGGTCCACATCATTTCTATTTTACTAGTGGGGACCTTTATTTATATTTAACCCTCGTTGGGTTCTGAATTTTGGTCCCCATAGTGTCAGAGGCCCCCATGGTGTGACTGTGTGAACATCAATGTCCCCATAAAGATAGGAATATACACACACACACACACACACACACACACACACAAGGTAGTTCTGTGCAGTTGTGGCTCAGTTGGTAGAGTGGGTCGCCCAATGACAGAGAAGTTGGCGTTTCGCGTCCCGGCTCTGGCTGTCCACATGTTGAAGTGTCCTTGGGCAAGACACTGAACCCTGACTTAGGTCCCCAGTAGGACTGACAGAACCTTAGAAACCTACTGGTGTATTAGTATGTGAGGCTAATGTAAAGCACTTTTAGCACCATGAAGGTGGAAGTGCAGACCATTTTTTCTTGAATTAAGCTAAAAAATTGCTAACTATTTGGATTCAGTTCACATCAGTTTCTTTCACTTGATTTCCCTAAAAGGGGTCCTGATGAGGTTACATAAGGAACCTGAAGAGAAGATGATTAAGTAGAGTAACCACAGGGTAAGAGAATAGTGCACTGGAAAACAAAAAAACTAGAAACAAAAAAAAAACAAAAAACCCTTTTTTTAAAAATCTGTGATGCCTTCGTTCTCGTTCAGTTTCATCCTGTCGTGGTTTTGGTCTTGGACTCTTCAAAGTTTTATACCCTGGTGGTTTTCACTGCAAAACATTGAGTTTTATCCTCTCCTGATTGATATTAATTTGGCTTAGTAGGTTCTCAAAATGCCTCTCATTCTGCACTTGAGCCTTAAATATTATGAAAAACTCCCTAAAATAAAACATGTGAGTTGTGTCTATATAAGAATGATTGAAATCTGTCTGGTAAAGATGAGACGATTCCATTAATACTGTGATTTTTACTGTTCTTCATCAGTCATGTCTAAGTGTTCTGAAGTTAATAGGATTTTTATGTGCCCTTACTGAAAACTTTTTATTAAACCTGCACGCAGAGACAAAAGGAAGAGGGAGAGTGACAATAAGTCGAGATGACAGAAGGCTGAAGAAATGTGAAATTCAAGGACGATTTAAGACTTCCTTTTTGTGTATGCACGTAAGTGAGGGAAATTAAAAATCTGATTAACTTTGGAGCCACTGGTAATGACTGATAAAGGAAGGAAAACAGGAGGTCAAGGGAAAACTGCTTCTTCATCTCAGACAAAACATTGCATTGCTTATGTGTTCCTTTAAGATTTACAATTACAACTTTACACTGAAAAAAATTAGACATCTTAACAAGTGTATTTTTCTCACTTCTAGTCCACATGTCTCATCACACTTAAAATAACTTTTTAATGAGATAAAACAGCTCATATTTAGACAATAGATCTTGAAAATCTTATTTCAAGAAATTTTAATTTTCATTAATAATAATTAATTAATCATTTTCATTTGTTCAATTGACAGATTTACTTTTTTACTTAATTGAAGAATTATTATTATTATTATTATTATTATTATTATTATTATTATTGTTGTTGTTGTTGTTGTTATATTAATAATAATACATACTTAATTTAATATATATATGCCATTATTATGTTTCTTCAACACCTTTTTTATTAATTAATTAATTAATTAACTTTTTGTTTGTTTAATTCAAGCAAAACTAAAACAAGTAAACAAGATCTTGGTAATATTTCAAGAAATAAGATTTTCAAGCTCTTTTCTTTAAAAAAAAAAAAAAAAAGGTCTTATATCTCAGTGAAAAGTTACTCTCAGATTTTACCAAGATAATTTCATTGAATTAAGCAAAAAAATTAAATTAAATAAATTAAATATAGATTTATTATTTAAGCAACAAAATCTGCCAATGAAACAAGTAAAAATGATCTCTGTACAATTACTGGAAATTAGATTTACACTATCTTTTGTTTAATAACTTATTTCTATTTGACTGAAAAGGTCCCCTTTAGGTAATTATGTCTTATTATAAGTGTAATGACATATTTGGACTAGAAAAGAGCAAAATACACTTGGTAAGATTTAGAGTTTTTTGCAGTGTACATTATTCATACAGATATAAGACATAAATCTGCTGCCTACATTTACTATGGACGGCAGTTATTACATGTATAAGTAATGAAATATAATGCTGAAGTATCTGTAAAATATCTTATTCTTTTGAATTCTTTTGAATCTCATTTCACCCCTTACCCCCACCTCTACCCCTTACCCCTTTAAACGGAGCTATAAGGGGTAGGACTTGAAAATCAACCCCGATGAATTGGGACACCCCTTCAGTTCACTCCACCAGTTGTTATGTAACCAAAAACGACAGCTTTAACCACAAGTAAACAAACATGTCTGCTGCTGTAGTTGTCACATTCTCCACGTTCATGCAAATAGTGATTTTTTTTTTTCTTGTTGCGTTTTATGGAGAAAATGACCATTACACATTGTGACAATGTCAAACTTTATACAATACAACAGTTATCACAATTTTAAAATAGTGAATTATGTTGAAAATACTACCTTTGTGTACTTCCTTCATAGATGCCGCCATGTTTTTTAAAATGATTGTATTCTGGGACACTTCTCGTACCCCTCTGTTTGGAATCTGCCATAAAACCCTTCCTCTTCCTCCTACCCCTCTGTCTTAATGTGACCTGGGACACCCCTACTCCTACATGTGGACACACAACAGGGGGGGACAGGGCTAAAGGGTGAAATGAGATTCAGCCATAGTGGCACATTTCACTGGTGTCAACTCTGCCTCCTCCATCAATCCTCCAAATATCTTCGGAAAATGTTAACTTTTCAATATTTGCTGCCCCATATTTAATCCACCATCATCATTATTAATCACATTGAATTTTTTAAGGCATGTAAATTGAATAGTTGTTTTTTAGATTAATTAATTTGTTTTTATTTATTTATTTTTTAATATTTTCCTCGCCATCATTTTCCAAAAAATCCCACACAAGACTATTTCTGATGCTTCCTCTCAACTTTAATTAAATCGACAAATATGAAAATGAAGGAGATTTCACACATCATTTTTATACATTTAAATAGGGTGGCTGTGGCTCAGTTGGTAGAGCGGGTTGTTCAATGACTGAAAGGTCAGCGGTTCGTGACACTGGCTGTCCACATGTCTAAGTGTCCACTGAACCCTGGCTTAGGTCCCCAGTAGGACTCACAGAACCTTAGAAACATACTGGTGTTTGACTGTGTGTGAATGGGTGAATGTGAAGTTAATGTAAAGCACTTTAAGCACCATGAAGGTGGAAAAGAACTATAGAAGTGCAGACCATTTACATTTTAGTTTATTTTATTAGCATACAGTACAGTCTCAGTTAATTCTAATTTTTATTTTAATTCTAGGTTTTATTCGGGCTGATAAAATTAATACATTAATGTTGATTAATCCATGATTGTGGTTAATCTGATAATTATTTTAACACAATGGAAAAGCTGCTTACAGTTATGTTGAAGAAACTGTTGAAGGTGTTGAATAAACATAATAAAATGTGTGTGTGTGTGTATATATATATATATATATAAAATGTAAAAATCTTAGAATGAAAAAGAGAATATGTTTTAGTCCAAATGAATATTGGTCTCAGATCTACCAGATCTCCTTCAAAACACTGTCTGCACATTATGATCCTTTTATTTTACTGGTTCTTTCTACTGGAATATTTACAAATCCATTGTATGTACATAAACCAGCATGTATGTGGAATAACACACCATCATATATACATACATACATGAACTAACCAACATTGAAGTCATATGTTTTATGATTCATCTGATTAAAGTATGAAAGATTTAACACATTTAATGTTCACACATTAAATCAGATACTTTCTAAAAAAAAATTTGAATTGTAGAGCAGTGTTTCTGAGCAGGACTTTTATATGACAAATTATGAGGTTCAATGTCATTGTAGATTAGACATTTATAATATCCAACAAAATGTGTTGAATGTTTATTGATCAGCAATTATAATTAGATTGCTTTCTCAAATAAACCCATGTTTTTTCCATCCTACAGTGTGATTAGAGGCAGTGATGCTCAAATTGAATGTGTTTATTCAATTATAACTCAACAGTTCTGAACAATTTAGACAAATCTCTAGAATAAGGTGATATTTCTCTTCTCAGACATGTTGCTCTCACTCTTAAATATCACCTTTTGAGACAAGAAAAGAACAAACACACACGGTTGTTGGAGCCTCAGTTAGTTAAGTGGTAGAACTGTGGCTGAAACGCAGGACAAGAGTGATCTCTTCTGGCTGTTGGATGTTAATACAGCCAGCTGGAACAGAAGAAAAGGGCAGGAAAGATGATGCTTTTAGAGGTTTTGTCACTTTGTCATAGAGGTTTACTCCAGAAATATTCCTATCAGTGCGTTTTTGTGTTGAATTCATCACATAAATTATACCAACATAAATTATACCAACCACTGGAACATTTTCTATAAAGCTGAAAATTATGGGTGTTTAAGGTGTTTTAGTTTTGACTGCTTTTCTTATTTTTACATATTCTGTCAGGTTCTTGTCTTTTTTATTAATAGTCATATATATATACTTATAAACTGTACATGTGTACACATACATAAATGCATCACTTCATTTGACAGTCACTTCAATCTACAAAACATAACAAGAAAACACAAAGTACCAGCATTTATTTTCTTATATTAAAGCATATTTAAGTTGAACATTTCAAGGATAATAGTTATTTTAAAAAATACTTTGAGATACATATGAACCCAAATCCACTCTTTTTTTCTTATTCTTAGAAATGGAGGCAAGGGTATCGATTTTTTATTTTTTATTTTTATTTTTTTTTAATTTTTATCAGCAAATTTATGCAAAAAGTACGAGACAAATTTCCATGAAATTTTCAGGAAAGATGTGAGGTTGTGCAGAGTGTCTTAAAATGTTTTGTTTTTTTTTAAGTTTCAATAGTGTTCATGGACCGTAATACTACGACGACGAGGATGAAAAAGAAGAAGAAGAAAGAAATAAAATACAAGTTCATAAAAGGCTTAAGACAGACGTAAAATCATTTGTGAAAGTGCAGGAACAAAACATTTTCTCAAATTTACACGTGCAATAAGTGTTTATAGATAATTATAAAAGTTACAAAAGTGCAAGAAAATAAAATGCTATGCAATAATAAGTGATTATGCATAATTTATAAATGGGACATTCAGGGTAAGGGGGTTTTTTGGTCCATTTTTATCTCCCTTCAAAGGCTAATAAAAAAAAAAAAAAAAGGTTTTTTATTTGGTTTTAAATATAATCATCAAACGGGCTTCTCTAATGTCCTTTGTAATTGTATTCCATACCTGTGGTGCATAGTTAGCAAAGGCTGCATCCCCTTATTGTTCTTGGTAATAATTCTGGTAGTTGCTAGTAGCCCTGCGTTGGATGACCTTAGAGTTCTAGTGTGTGTACCTTCTATCATACCATTTTCAATTGTCCAAAATTGCACCATAAATGGCACTATTGTTGTATATAAGTTGACATTCCTATTTAACTATAGATATAGAGTGTATATATGTGTAGAACTGTTTTCTGACAACTGTTGCCAGAAAAGAATCCCTTGAATTCCTTGTACGTACTTGGCAAATAAAGCTGATTCTCAAACACTAACGTAAACATTCGACTTCCATCTGACTATGTCTGCATGTTAAAGGGAAAAAGAAACATGTATTTGAGTTTGTGTTGAACATGTACAACATACATAATTATCACCGTATTATCATCAGAACCACTGATTAAATCTTATCCAAAAAAATAAAATTAAATAAATGTACTTTTTTCCTGTTGAATTTTCCTCAGTTTCAATTATATGGCTTAATGTAGATAAAAAATAAAACACAAAAATACAAATTAGATCCAACTCAGTCAGAGCTGGTTTTTAAATGCGTTTCTAGTTCTACAAATCACTCTCAGTCTGGGCACTCAACATGTCTTTTGCATCACTCCAAACATGACTCACAGCGATAACATCAGATCCAGAGTGACAGAGGTGCAGAGAAACATGGAGGACGACAGCCTGCACAGACATACAAATAAAGTGTCTGCTGGACAGGAATAAACTGGAAAAAATTTAACACTCTGCCACTCATAGCTGCATAATGTTGTTGGAAAAAAATATTAGACCACCCTTTTTATACTATATACAGTAAATGCAGTCCATTTACCATTTATTTTCTGTCTTATTCATTTTAACACCTGGTTCAACTAAATGTATTTTTGTTTGGACAAATATAATGATAACAACAAAAGAAAAAGCTCATAAGAATTTAATTTCAGAGGGAATACCTTTCAATTTTCCATGTTTTCTTGATAAAAACCAAAATCATCATCAATATCTATGTCACTGTGTTGACAAAAACAGTGCTTTTATTCAGTCCATGTTTTCTTTTCTGTTTTTTTGAGTCACATGGAACACATAGGAGTTAGGACTTCACTGCATAATCATTGTTTTTCATTTATAATCATTTATGTTTGATGGTCTCATATTTTTTATATATATACTGTATCTATGAACGACACTGCGTCTTAAACACCATCATCAGTAAAACCATCTTATGTCATATATTATTTATTTAATCCTACAATTGTTTTTGCAGGGATTTGCATATGTTTTTTTTTCATCCAAATTTAGAGGAAACATTCTTAAATGATGTATCATCATTTATAATAATATCACATTCATGCATGAATTATGAGAATTATTGGGCATGAAAAAAAATGTGACTGAATAAAACTTTGTGAATCTATTACAAAAATCACCACTCAGCTGGACAGCATTCAATTTTAAAAGCAAAGAAACATGTATAGTAAAATTATTTTAAACAATGCTTTTAATCTGATGTTTTCTTGCATTTAAAAAAAATCTAATACTAGTCACTACTCACTTTATGGAGGTATTATTCAAAAACAAACATTTTGCTGTTAATTACAGCCTAATAACAATAACAAACAACTGATTTCCGCTCCAATATGTTAGTGCAGATGAGGTTGGTGTTTGGGATGATACATGAGCACCCACTGTTTTGGCTGAAATGGAACTAAAAGAATAAAACCCATGAATAAACGGAGCAGCTGCACAATATAGCTGTCCACTGTTAATATTATAGGATAATATGCCTAAAAGAGATATTATCCTTTGCATTTATAATTTCTAAGCAAAATTCTGGTATGTTACTGTATTTATTTTCCTAAACATGTAGATGTTTGTACTACCTCCAAATGTTATTCGATCAGAGCAGAGAAAATGTAGGACTTTAGGTACTGATGCAGAAGTGGCTGCCAGTCAACCATGTACATCACAAAACAATTAGCCTAGAATAACATACTGAGGCACCTAAGAATCACACTTTTAGACACAGAAATTGTTTGGTTTTCTGGGAAAACATTAATATTTTGAGGCTTCTCTTATCATTATGTAAATAATCAGACACAGGGGCATGCATTCTGCTGCTTCTCTTACCCTGATAATAATCCTTGTCTGAATCCATAAAGACCCAAACAGTCAAAACCATCTACTGATCTAAAACATTTAACACCTGTTGATCCATTACATGTAAATAATTGGTGTAAAATACAGTTTGTCATCTTTTCATTGTCATCATATATGACCCATTTGGGTGTTCAGAGGCTCTGTAGTTACCATGGAAACACCATCATCTTCTGCAACATTGATTCACCAGTAAAACCCATGGTATGGATCAATGACAGTGAATGGACACACTGGGCTCTAGTTTCCCAGACCTGGCTGGTCTGCGCTGTGCCAACGTGTGTCCAGATGATTTTTACAAGTTCGGTCCACCACGCAGACTGGCGTAAGTCCACCTCTTCGCTCCTCCCACTGGCACAGCCCTCCTCCATTCAATCTCCTTTCCTCTCACTGGCGTAAGTGGGAATAAGGGAGGAGAAAGGGTGTGGATGGATTTAAACACAGCTGATTTGGATCTCCACCATTAGCTCCTCTCCTCACTCTTAAATGTGCATCCAGACGCACGCCGTGACTACGGCTGACTGGGGCTGTTTGAGTTCTGTTTGTTGTGTTTAAAGAGGTTTTGATTTCACATAGGAGTCTTTATGGTTCTTAAGTTTTGATGTTTTAGTTTTGGGTTTGTAGATTTCTATTTTGAGGTTTAATTTCATAAACCCATAACATGCACACTCCCACAGATATAATATAATATATAATATTTCATCCTGCTCCTGGATCAGTGGTCACCTCCCACACCCATTTTGGCGCACTGGGGTCTGCCACACTACCAAACTGCTCTGCACCGGCCAGACACTAGTGTTGCGTAGGGTCCGCCAGCTTGCAGACCCTGCACTGCACCCGGAAGCTCGAGCCCACTGGGTTTGAGTTCAGTTAATGATATATTTACTGAAAAAGTGGTGAACCCTGGAGTTTAATGAATGATAGTGGTTATGAAAACTTATTTTTAGGTTCAGTACATTATATATTTTGTTGAAAAACGTTTTGCTCATTTTATGAGACTTTATCTGATGACTTCTGAATTAACTGAGCTTTCAAGAACATCTAGATTACTTCATTAATTCATGCATTTATTCATTCATTATCTGAACCCACATTATCCTCACTAGAGTCGCTGGAGCCTATCCCATCTACATATGGACAAAAGCACACCAGTGAAAATCTACATGATCAGCAAATTAAACAGACAAAACTCTTATTTTGAAGAGGCTAATATTAAAATAAATACTGATAAAGCACATGGTAAAGAAAAAAAACATAGTCAGAAGTTGTGAGAAAAATAGTTGTGAGTCTTTAAGAGTTTGACAGGCTACCTTTACTCAGGTGTGTTGCTAGACCATTAAATTAGAAAAGTCCCAGGACATCACCAGGAGTCATATTACCGGCCTCCTTGCGTCCTCCCTCTCCCATCTTTCTGCTGTCTAATCATCTGGCCTCATTAGGCCCCGGCTCCTCCATTAGAGGCCTGTGGCTTGGCACAAAATGGCCGCCCTCAGGCCCTCCCGCTGCCTGGCGAGAAGCTGCGAAACTGTGAAACTGCTTTGTGATGTCTCCACCGCGCCGGCAGATCTATCCATCACCTCACCGTTTATCACACTCATCCGCTGGCAGTGCTATCCATCAGAGCCTAACGTGTCAGGGCCTGCTGGAAAGCTCACCAGCTCCTGTGGTAAATAAAGAAGAAACACAGCAGGATCACAGAGTGGGAGGAAGAGAGGAGAAACACAGACGTGAAGGGGAAGAAGAAAATAATGGGTGAAAAGGAACAGGGAAACAAGCAAAGAAGATGAATAAGAGATGAGGAGGGGAGGGAGGTAAAGGTAAAGCAGACATCGATAAGGTCGGAAAAAGGAAAGTGAAGTGGAACAAAGTCGAGTTAAGGTGTGCCTTTTCAGAACTATCTACAAATATTTGGAAAATATACAAGGATTACAGAAGTACGCACATTCCAGACTCAAGTAGAAGCATAATATAGCATTAACCCTTAAATGTACAGTAGCTGATAAGGTCCAAACACACTACAATGACCCAAAATGTCTGAGAGAAAGTAGCTGCAAGTACAGAAATAATGAAAATTCACAAACTCATACACAAGTGTAAACAAGGACATGCTGCAAGTGGAAAGAATGCACCGAAAGAAGGGAAAACATACACATAATCACCAAATAATCTGCAAATCAAGAAAATACAAAACACATTCTTTCAGTCGTTACCCAAAGCTCATGACCATAGGTGAGGGTCGAGAACTTCACCTTCCACCATAGCTCCCTCTTCACCACAATGCCCACATTACTGCACACTAGGGCATTCACTAAAACGTTCACTAGTCGACTTAAATTTGGAGCAGCCCACTCTCTCCCTTTTTCTCTCTCTCTCTCTCTCTCTCTCTCTCTCTGTCTCTCTCGGAGCGTAAACACAGTCAGACCATGGCTGCTGCAGGTAAGACCGTTGTGGTGGGCTGACAAAACAAAACAGATTGACAAACACACATCGCATGTGTGGACATACTTCACTTTAGATGAAAAAAAAAAAACGGCACGGCCATTCAATTGAATTTTATTTTATTTATAAAGCCCTAAATGACAACAAAGTCATCTCACAGGGGCATCTGAAGAGGTATCGGTTAACATGAGTGATACGAGCAGCATCCGCTAGCTAACCTGAGTGATAAACAGCACAGACAACGTGCATTAAGACAACACGAGTAGCTTCACCGCCTTGGCGTCTTCTGCCATGGACATCAGTCCATCTGTCCGCTGGCCTCTCACTCTGCTTCATTCCAATCATGTATGGTGGTGGGGACTTCTTGTGTTATCTCGCAATAATAAATAAACAAATCAATGAATTTGTCATTTAATGGAAATAATTTTTTGGTTTTTTCACATTTAGTAAATATTGGTAAAGTTTTGTGCATATATCCAGTGGAAAAGTGACTATTGACAAATTAACAAAAAGAAAGATGGAATAATCAATATTGTTTTTTAAATCCTATTTACTGTTATGAAGCCGTTCATCCTACCTTTTACAGTTTCTATAAATCAAGACTAGCCCAGAAGACACCTACTGGTTAAAACTAGTCAATTTGTCAATTTCTCAAATTAAATCTATTCATGCACTCATCCACTCATGAAAGTAAATCCAAAATGAAATACTATGTAAAAATGCAGAACAAATTAAGAGTAAACATCCCTCGACCCACACAAAATGAAATATTATATTGGCATTTCCCATTGGGAGCAGAGGAGCTGAGTCGTGTTTGCAGTATTTTACTTGTAGCATATTTAATGGTTTTGAATAATTCTCCAGAAAAAGATGAGAGGCAGAGGAACAGACATGTCAACCACTATATCTACTATATTATTTAATGACTATCTCCATTATAAAATATATTTCCATCAAGTGTTTTGTATTGAATAAATAATTCATACTTCTCAAGTCTAAACTCTTGTGTCATCTGGAGGTTGTCTGCTTGAGTCACAATATTTTATCTTAATGGCAGTAGGTGCTTGAACACAGAAGTCATTTAACTGTCAAACAAAGGACAAAATCAAATATGTTCTCAATAACAACTCAATGACTAAAATGTTCCAAAGAATCGTTTGACCCCAAGTTTGGTCCTGGTCAAAAACACCACAGACAAACTGCACATATGCTTCACATATGTTGAAATTTAGCTTAAAAAAAAAAAAAAAAAAAAAGGAGAGAGGAAAACATTAATTCATACATAAACATGACCTTCCTTACTACACATATGTGCGTCATTGTTCCTGACACACTTTCATTTCATTTCTTAAGATCCCCATTAGCAACCAATGTTTCGGGTGCTATTCTTCCTGGGGTCTCCTCTCATTACTACAGAAACCCTGGCAACCCATCCTATTCATCCATGGCCTGATAATAATAATGATTTGTTCTGCCTAAAGGTAGAACACACTGTTTCACTGCTTTGTCTTGGAAAATAATTATGTTGATCAGCAAAAAAATGACAGTTGTTTGTAAATAATTTGTGGAGTTTTTGTTGCTGTCATATTACGAATAAATGACAATCAAAAATCTTTCAGTCTAGGTTTCAACAAGGCCAAACTATTGTTGTTATTATTATTATTATTATTATTATTATCATTATTATTATTATTATTATTAAACAATTCAAAGAAAGAGTTCATGATATAGCTGTCAATAAGAGAAAATCACCCAAAACTAAGGCTTGCTGCCATCAGTTTGTGGAATTTTCTTTTTAATTTTTTTCTTTATTTGTACTGCAATGTATTTTTAATTAATTCATGTATTTTCTTTTTAATTAAAAATATTATTTCTTTTTATATACATATAAACCCATTAATGGTATGAGCCACTCTTATCTTAAAGATGATCTAGTTCCGTACCAGCCCAATAGAACCCTTCGTTCTCAGAATGTAGGTCTATTGAAAGTTCCCAGGGTTTCTAAAAGTACAGTAGGACCTAGAGCCTTTAGTTATCAGGCTCCTGTCTTATGGAATCAGCTTCTATTTAATATTAAAGAGGCCGACACAGTCTATACATTTAAGTCTATACGGGTGGGGGTTTTGGTGGGGACTGGGGTGGGCGGGGTTGGGGATAGAGTGGTGGCTGGGTCCTCATGCCCCGGGCCGCCTAGGCCGGTCTTGGTGCGCTGGGGGGGTCTGTAGCTGCTCCCTCTTGTTCTACGGGTTTGCGTCGTTCACGGTGGCCCCGGCGGCTCTCTGGGGGCGGCGCCCTGTAGCTCCTATGGCCCAGGATGGGGGGTGCCTTGTTGGCTTGGCCCTGCCTTGCTGTGATTGCTGTTCTGGGTTTCGGGGTCCTTCACACTTGCATGTTTGATCAGGTCTCGCCAGCTACTGCCGAGTCCCATTTCAGTGAATGATGGGACCTGCCAGAATGTGCTGAGAATCTCTCCAGAATCTCTACCCTAAACTCATTCTCTTTTGCACTAGTGTCCCCTTCTGGTCTATTCTATTCTATTCTATTCTATTCTATTCTATTCTATTCTATTCTATTCTATTCTATTGCATTCTATTTTATACTGTCAAGACATCCACAATTATGGTGCTCAGTACCGATTGTTTAATTATTTATTCATTGAATCTCTTTTTCTTTTGTGCTGGTTTGGTTTTCTTCTCTTTTTTCGATTTATTTATTTTTATTGATGGACAGTTAGTAGTTGGGAATAACACACCACCTTACAATCTTTAATTACAATAGCACCGCCTATGAATTTCAATCCCCGTTCGTCCTGTCCAGTCTTTGTTTCCCCCACACATTACTGAGGTGTAGCACTGCCCTCCCCTGACTGCCCCTGTTCTTCTTCACAGGGGCGGCTGTGGCTCAGTTGATAGAGTGGGTCGCCCAATGACCGAGAGGTTGGCGGTTCGCGTCCCAGCTCTGGCTGTCCACATGTCGAAGTGTCCTTGGGTAAAACACTGAGCCCTGGCTTAGGCCCCCAGTAGGACTGACCTTAGACCTTAGAAACCTACTGGTGTATGAATGTGTGTGTGAATGGGTGAATGAGAGGCTAATGTAAAGCGCTTTGAGCACCATGAAGGTGGAAAAGCGCTATATAAGTGCAGTCCATAAGTGCAGTCCATAATAAAGGATGTCTGCTCAGCTTTCAGGGAGGTCTGCTGATGGTCACACACATGCACTAAATATTAAAATATTTGGCTGCAAGACTAAAATATGCATTTATCTCAAACAATATTGACTCCCCCTCTGTGGTGTTAAACAATGAGAACAAAATGCAGACAAAAAAAGCTGCCCTAGGAGCTAGAATGCTGGAGGAAGTACAGGCACTGAGTTCTCTCTCTCTCTCTCTCTCTCTCTCTCTTTCTCTCTCATGTCTGTATTTGTCATTTCTATAACCTATGTTACATACCAGGTCTGTTCATCGCTAGTTACCTGGTGTCCCCTTTCCCCTGCTGACAGAGTGGAAGCTCTCTCAGCAGTGTCCACATTAGGATCCATGGACAACAGCATCTGTGGTGACTCGCTTGTGTCTTGTGCTGACCTCCTCCCTCGCCTGTCTGGTGAATATTTCAGAAACAAGAAGGATGATACTGAAATGTATGTTCTGTGTCGACCACTAATTTGATGTCAGCACCACGCATACAGCAATATATATAATATATCATATATATTCATATTATAGTACATCGCAGGGTTAAAAAAAAACTTACAATGTCAGATTTTTATAACATCGTGCAGGTGTAATTCACAAGTAATTCAACAAAACCCAAATGGATTGGCTGGAGCAGCCCTGTGTGCTTTAACAGACTTCATTTTAGTTGGTTAGAAAAAAGTTTTTCGGGTTATCCACAGCTGACAAACTGTTAACAGACAAGTTGATCTGTACAAATCCTACCACTTTAATGTGTCCCACTCTTCTGAATCAGTTCTGGTCAGATTTAAAGTTTCGGACCAATGACTAAAAACCTGCATTTACTGTGGATCAGCCATGTCTAGACAAGTGCAAGTTAGTATGGTTGTGGTTCCATCTGTCTGTCCATCTGTACTTCCTGTTCTTTTTGCATGTATAACCCAAGCCAAAGAAATGATAAGACGATTTCAGGAAGTTGGCAACTGGTTAATCCAGTACACGTCAAAAGTGGTGTCATGGGAGTGTAAAGCCCTGCAGCATTAGTCTCACATGCTTCAAACTCCAGTTCACTGCTGCTCCGCTCTTTTTCTCTGATTTCTACAAGCCTCTTCATCTGATAGTGTTTTATTGTTTTTCATAATGGTGTGTCCTGTCACACCAGTAAAGGTGTCCTCTGCCCCAGTGGGTTTGTTTGGACCTGTTTCCAGAGCAGCACAGATGGGCTTCCTGATCCTGACCCAAATCTAGCACCTCTCAAGGTCACTGAGACCATTGGTGTGTGCTGCCTGCCTTGATTAACACTCATGTCTGTGGGGAACCATCCTTTACAGTCTTCATCCACAGTTAGAGCAACTTGTACAGGCTGTTTTAAAGTAGTAGTCTCCACCAATGTGACTCAACCAGTGTTTTGTTGATTTTCATTTTAATACTTGGCAAATTTTAATCAGGATTGTCACATGGGTATTAAAAAAAAATCTGATTAATCACAGGGTGTGTATGGATTAATTTCAATTAATCATGATCAAAACAGTTTATTTTGGTTGACTGTTCTGTCTCTGGGTTTTTATTGTACTCAAATTTACCAAAAAAATACACTAAGAAACGCAAAAAATGTGGATAAAAAACATTTACAAATCATGCTAAAATCCATTAAAATTCACCAAAAAGTAAACTAACACACAAAAGCGATGAAAAAAATTAAAACATATTTAAATGTCTTCTAAAATACAAAAAAAACCCCACAAAATAAAATAAATTGTAAAATATCCAAAGCATATGACAAAATATGAATATATATGTAATTAACATGTTTATTCAATACTTTCAACAGTTTCAACAAAACAACTGTAAACAACTGTTCCATTTAAAAATTTTAATCAGATTACTCGCAATGAGTGATGACACAGTGGTGCAGTGGGTAGCACTCATACCTCATAGTAAGAAGATCCTGGGTTCGATTACGACACCAGTGGGTGGGACCTTTTCTGTGTGGAGTTTGCATGTTCTCCACATGTCTGCGTGGGTTCTCTGGCTTCCTCCCAATATCCAAACACTTGATAGGTTAATTGGTTAATCTAAATCACCCACAGGTGTGAATGTGAGAGTGATTGTTTGTCTCAATATGTTGAACCCTAATGTGACCCTAACGAGGATAAGGCAGGTTCAGAAAATGAAATAATCGTGCTGATGGATTAATCTGCATTCCTTTTGACAGTCTTACTTTTAATCTCTTTTTTTTGGTGGGGGCGGTTTAATGACAGCTGTTAATGGCATTACACTTTCTAAATAGATCTGCGTTCATTTCACTTCTGAGCCATGGTTGTTTCCTCTAAAACTAGGGTCTCAAACTCATTTTCTTCAGGGGCCTGATTTGCTTGACTTGATCTCCAATGGGCCGGACCAGTCAAATGAAAACATAATAACCTATAAATAACTCCAGTAACACCAAATTTGTACCATTGTTTTAGTGCAAAAAAATAACAATAAATTATGAAAATACTTAAATTATGCAAATGCAAAAACAAGGACAATGTTAGCAATATTATGCCTCAATTTATCATTTGTCCATGTGTTTTATTTTGGATCAGTTCTCCAAAGACACTAAATTCTTAGTCACAGAAGCAGAAGATGATTAAATTTTGTGTTGTTTTCTTTAGACATATCAGGTTGTTCACCTTTGTTCAGGTTATTCACATTTTATTGTTGCAAGATATTATAATTTTAAGTTGTCATCAAAGAAAAAACTGAGAATAAAATATGCAGTCATTTAATAGGTTATTATGTTCTTCATCCAACCAGTTCCAATCCATTGGAACCATTGGTGGGCTGAATTTGGCATTTTTGAGACCCCTGCTCTAAAACAAAGGACCACACATAGACTTTTCCTTCCTACCTTTTCTTTTCTTTAGACCAGCCTCCATTGTCGCATCCCTCAGGGTCTGGGGTCATGACCTGCTGCTGACAGGACAGTCACACTGACCTTTACTAATGACAGAAACTGAATGCCAAGCTGAATGCCAGGGCATAACCTCAGGCTGAAGGTCACCACTTCATCGCCAAAGCACTGTACTACACCCCAAAAAAGCTGCTTTTAACATTCGTTATCAGACTGACATCCAGTTCAACCTGTTTAGAAACTTCCCTCTGTTTGCCCTTCTTTGTTAGGTAGACTTTGAGGCCCTTTGCTGCCAAGGGTGGTGGGTTGCATTGTGGTTTGTTAAATATGAAATGCATGATTTCCTCTTAGAGGTCATGAGCTGAAGAGCAAGTTCAGACTATTTTTACTATTTTTGCTCGCATGGATTTTCTTCATTTCTAATTGAATCTTATTTGTGTTTTACTGTACACTGCGACGTACTGAGCCCCTCTAATGACATGATGAAAAAAAGAAAAAAAATTGTGGCCATGAATTTATGTGCACACTAAATACCAATTCATGGCCATGAAATACTAATTTGTGGGCACAAATTGCATACGAAATTCTTGATATATATAAATCCTGGACAGCTGGGTAACTAAATGAAGCGCACCATTGTTAAAGAGGTAAAGGAAAAGAAGACTTCAGGATCATCTTCTCTCTACTGGACTGAATCTGTTCGAATGTTCCTGGAGTCTTCTTTTCTAATAGAAATACCATTTACACTTTGTAAACATCCATCAGTAACCGTGGTAACCAGGGCTTTGCAGTTGGTCAGACTGTCTCTGTCCATCATGTAGGTTTATATCTGCACCTCCTAGTTCAACGATGTTGCACTTGATTGATGCGTTTGATGCACACTCTACTACTTATTACGTGGCCACAATTTTATTTAATTTTTTCGCCATGTCATCAGAGGGGCCCCGTAGTTACGGTGGGTGGGAGGGAGGTTAGCAGGAAATGGGTAGTTAGCTTATAGCTGAGAGTCAAAAGACAGTAAAGTGGTGGTTTCCACGGTGACACTTTACAGAACACATCTTTGACCATTACAGATTCCCACAGCATGTTTAGCATTAGCATAGAATGAAGAATCCATTTATTTGCCATTTGCAGAAAAAAATTGTATGGGAAAGAGGTTGAACGAGTTCAGCAAATGGTAAAAGACAGTAATCATAATTTTAAAAATAATAATAATAACAAATAAAAATTATGTAAAAGCAATTTTGTAAATTACCATAATAAGCACTATTAAAAAGACACATGCCCCACACACTTTGATAACATGCATGAATATAACATACATTTATACAAAAGTGCAAAAAATAAAACATACACTATAAATTAATTTCATATATTTATTTATTTTCAACATGCAAAGAAACAAATAAAAACAAAACAAGGCAAAATCTGATCAAATCAAAATATCATTCAAATGAACAGAATCTATCTTAAATACATGCATGGTCATGATGGTCATTAAAATGACATTTTAATAACCTGGCAGGCAACAAACTCTCAAAATTGATCATTGCATCTTTTTGCCTGCGGTGTCTCACCTTAACATATATATTTACATGATGAATATAACTATTTAAATGACTTAGTAGTGTTTTATAAAATGGCAGAGAAAACATCCAGAAAGTTTTATGCACAAATTTGCTCTTTTTATATTTTAAGGGCAAGTTGGTATCATGAATTGGGTCACAACTGTGAAAAGTGGGTCCCCAGAATAAAGTTTGGGAATCAATGATTTAACCAATATATGCAAAAGAAAAACCAGTGTAGGTTCAAAGTATATAAAACAAATTCTAGCTCAGCTTTTTTCATTTTTGCACACCGTGTCTCCATTTTTATCCCCTAGTGACAGAACAGCTGCAACATCAAGGTCATGCTCAACATCTCCTCTTCCATCCCCTGGTGAACTTCTCTCCTTAATAAAGGCGAAGACGGAGGGAGGCAAAAAGAGACTGGAGTAAAAATCCTGAGTAAGCGTCGCCTGCTGAGACACTTTTTCCCCACCATCCATCCTCTGTTCACGTCTGGCTCCCTCGCCTCGTTAGCTAATTGAATAAATGAAGGATTGCTCTCTGCTCCCTGGGCATTGTGTGTCCCTTTGGCTTTAAGCTTCTTCTCCTGATGTTCCTGCTTTGCTTTTCTCTGCTCCCCCTCTTATGTTCATACTGGATTCGCATAAAAATAACATTACAGTAATGACACTGGAGGTAATGCGTGTCCATGTGGACCTATGTGTGTTTGTGTGTTCGGTCCTTGAGGGATGTGGGTTTTCAAATGACGCTTCCAGATGTGCAGATGAATGGAAGGAGGGATAGGAGAGTACGATTAAGAGAAGAGAGGCGAACAGACTTTAGTTAAAGGAGACATATTACAATGAATCAGGTTGACATTATTTTTATAAATATATATATATATATATATATATATATATATATATATATATATATATATGTGTGTGTATGTGTGTGTGTGTGTGTATGTGTGTGTGTGTGTGTGTGTGTGTGTGTGTGTGTGTGTAAAAAATTAATAGAGCACTGCAATAGGACTGATTTCAATTGATGTCAGAATTTGTTCATTAATATTCATGAGCTCCGAGTTTCTTGAATGTTTGTACAATACCTACAAGTAGTACAGTTAGAAAAAGTGGTCATTTTGTAGTGTATTCTTTTTTCCAGAGCTGTATATATTTTAGACAAGTAAACCAAAAGCCTGATGTCTGGTGTTGTAGTTATAATAATAATAATAATAATAATGGATTAAATTTATATAGCGCTTTTCAAGGCACCCAAAGCGCTTTACATTAGTGTTCCATTATTCATTCACTCTTACATGCTCCCTCTGGTGGTGGTAAACTACATATGTAGTCACAGTTGCCCTGGGGCAGACTGACAGAAGTGTGGCTGCCATTTCGCGCCTACAGCCCCTCTGACAACCACCGAACATTAGGATCCTCTAAACCAGTGATTCCCAAGTGGCTTACAAGTGGATTTTTAACTTCAGTGAGCCATGGACCTTTACCTGGAAAATAAACTGTAATGATATAAACCATGTGCTTTACTACCACCACTATAACCCCAACCCCCCCAAAAGGTAGGGAAGGGGTATTGGCTACACTTACATGATGTTTTTTTAACTTCTGAATTATTTATCCTTAATAAAATAATTTGGAATTAATTATATTAATTTTATGGAGATGTTAGTTCCGTGGAATTAGCAACCGTTCTAACTTGTTCTAGATCAGAATGCCCCCGTTTCCATGGAAATGGGTGCATTCTGATCTCGTTAATTGGGCTTTAAGAGCTGGAGGTATAGAGAGTTCTGATTGGACAGAATGGCTGGTTAATGTCTGCATCTGTACCAGATCTGTACCAGATGTATGTATTTTTCGTAATTTTCCTCTATTCTTAGTCCATTTTACTGTATTATTAGTATATTTTACTGTATTTTTAAACACATTTTAATGACATTTTGATCTATTCTTAATCCATTTTAGAATTTTTTTTTTTGTCCATTTTACTCTATTCGTAGTGCATTTTACTTTATTTTTCCACTGCATAGAAAGAATGTTTGCTTGGACATTTTGGCCGACATGGGTGTCTTTGCTGCCTTTCTTATTTATTTATTTATTTATTTATTTATTTATTATATTATAATATTTAGTTGAAAAACTAATTTACCTAGCAGCACTGCCACACGTCAGTGATCACAGTAGGTATTGAGCCCATCGTGATAATGTTGGGCAATTTTGAATTTGTGAGGAATCATATGAATCATACATAAAATAGATGAAGAATCGTGTCGGCAACAATACACCACAATCAAAATTGAAAAAATAAAATAAAATAAAATAGAGCAAATATAAACTTTGTCACTTTGTCTACGGTGACATTCCCTCTAGGTCTGAGTCAAAAGTTTTCATGGAAAATTCAGGAAAATAACATGATGGATAATAAAAAAAACAACCAAACAACCAAAAATAACACAATATATATATATATATATATATATATATATATATATATATATATATATATATATATATATATACATATAAAATGTGAACAGACTGATACTTCAGAACTTT
Organism: Siphamia tubifer; assembly: GCA_020466265.1. Classification (NCBI taxonomy): domain Eukaryota; kingdom Metazoa; phylum Chordata; class Actinopteri; order Kurtiformes; family Apogonidae; genus Siphamia; species Siphamia tubifer. The sequence continues at coordinate 13,290,696 of CM035797.1, read as the reverse complement.
GTTTTCTCTTGTCATTAATCATGTGATGAGTTCAGATTTAACTGTTGTCCCGGTTTATTAAAGTGGATAAAATATTTAATGTAAATTCCAGCACCAGCAGCTCTCGCAGTAACATGCTGTTCTGACACAAATGCTTCATTAATAATAATCTAATGATGTCAGATGGAGTTGTAATAGTCAGACAGATCAAACCATGACTTCAAATAAAGCACACTACATTTACTGCTGATCCACATGTACTAACGGGATTATTAGAAGGAAACAAATAACCTTACATTGCTATAGTTGGGTAAAGCCTGGAATAAATAAATAAATAAATAAATGGGCAACATTGCTTCATAACTTTAATGGACGTTCATCTATAGCCTGTCCATCCATGGGAGTGGATCTCTCCTTCATTGTGGTCGTCCTCAAGATTTCTTCTTTTTCCCACTGGGTTTTGGAGTTTTTTCTTCAAAAAAGAGGGTCTAAGGACAGGGGATGCTTTTCATATATTTCTGTAGTTGATTGTGTTTGTGTTGAGTGGTGACTGCTTATTTTTTCCTTTGCTTCTTTTGTTCAGTATTATTATTATTATTATTATTATTATTATTATTATTATTATTATTATTATTATTATTAGGTTTTTGTTTTGTTTTGTTTTGTTTTAAGATGAACTGCTCACATAAAAATAACTCAACTGAACTGAACTGAAAGCCCTGTGAGATGACGTTGTTGTGATTTGGGCCTTTGTAAAAGAAATTGAATTGAATTAACCCATAAAGACCCAGTGTAACTTTTGTCACGCTTTCTAATAAAGGGCAGGGTTTGTTGTGCCGGGCACCGATTGTTGTTTCTGGTTTGTTTGATTTTTTTGTCTGATTTATATCTTGTTGGTTCTCTGTCCAAAATGTCTTATCACGAATAAAAAAAATAAACATCACTTCCTTTTCACACATTTTACCTGATTTGCTCTATTCTTATCATTGAGAAAAAAAATTTGGTGACTGTGACCTTTGACCTACATTCACCAAAATTTAATGGGATCTAATCCGAACCACTTCAAACCTTTCCTGAAAATGTCATAGAAATTGGTCCAGTAGTTGTTGTTTTTCTCCATAAAACTGCTTACAAAGACTAAGAAAAACCAGAAAAAGCATAGACTTGAAAACTCTCATTAGTCGCAAACTTGTCAATATATTGGTGTCCACAGATTGGAAACCTGTGTGTATTTGTCTGTAGTTGTGCTGTGCGGAAAATTCAAACTTTAGTGCATCTACAGGCATGTGGTCATATTCATACCAAAGAAAGACTAGCTATAAAGTTAAAAGTCATACCTGTCATTTTTGAAGTCATAATTTTTCCATCTGTATTCTGATGGATAAAATACACATAATATATTTTATACAGGACTGGACTCATTTGAGAATTCACAAATATTTATGTTATACACAACTACAGACAAATACACACAGGTATCTAATCTGTGGACATGATTATATTGACAGTTATCTTACTCCATATAGGAGAGGGAACAGGTGTAATACATGAGGATGAATTAACAGGGCTGAGAGACATTGGTGACAGGAAGTAAAGTGAGACTGAGACCACATGACAAAATAAAAGCCTAAGACATTAACAATGACAGAAAAACACCAAGACATACAAAAACGTCACACCTGAGCCTTGATTCATGACCCTCTTGTACATAAATTACAGCATTACAGCATCTGTGAATAATGTAAAACCTTCAAGGCTTTTTCTTCAAGGCTTTCAAGGTAAACCCCCTCCCAAAAAAAATAACCCATGACTTGGATTTCTACGCGTGAGTGTGCAGTGTCAGACCTTCACAGCAGCCTAACAATGGAAATGATTTGCTGAACACTTGCTGCCTCCGCCTTCAGATGGCGTACAGTACTTGGCGGTACAGAGCCCCTTCATGGGTTTTCGGGGGGAATATGACAGTTTTTTGCTGGAGCGCTGTGAAATATGTGCACAAGCGACTTGTTAAAGAATAACCTTCCCTCCTCCCTTCCACTCTCCTGTGCATTAGAAGGTAGTGTGTGTATCCTATAGGACGCTTGTGTGTGTCAGCGTGTGTGACCGTGCTCTGATAGCGTGTCAGAGTGAATTAGCCTCCGTGTGGCGTCCGCCTGGCACACACCGCTGCCTGCCCTCTGCCCGCCAATCCACATATGTGCCCAAGATTAGAATTAATAACCAGCACTGCCAATCATGCTTTAATCACAATAACTGTGCATTTAGGGGGCGATGGGAGGTCACAGGCATCTGGGCCTCAGGATGGCCAATCTGGAGCAGCTAATAAGGAGGAGTGTGTGTGTTTGTGTGTGTGTGTGTGTGTGTGTGTGTGTGTGTGTTTGATGGAGTCATTTTCAGAGTTGGTGGCGGCAGCTGCTCAGGTGAACCTCACACACACTGGGAAGAAGTGCACACACACTAATGGGAAACACACACTGGCCATGTTTGTGTGTGGAGTTAATATATGTGTGTTAAAAATCTGCATTTGAATAATTCCTTGTATTCCCCTGACGTGGTGGTTTTACTTCAAAACTGATGCAATGCTCACACCAAGGTTATAATAGTTTGGGATTTTTCATTATAGTTTTCTTTTATTTTGTTTTGACTTGTGGAAGGAATGTTTAACCCTTTGACGCATGAATTATGAGAACCTTAGTTAAAATTTTCTTAAGTGTTTTTTTTTATTACTCTTTAGGCACAAAAATAGCAATGTGAGTGAATTATTTTTCAATTAATCTATTTTTAATGGAGTTACAAAAATATCCACTCAGCTGGACAACACATGTTTAAGCTTTGAAGCAAAGAATTAATTAATTTATTTATGAAGAATGTATCTAAAATGTAATATAAGAACACTATGAAATAAAACATTTTTAATGCAGTTTGTGTTTAAGAAAACTTAATTTTAGGCTTTTAACCAATAGTACTATGTCATTTTTATGCTAAACTGGTGGTATTTTTTAAAATCTGCGTGTTATTGTTTTATTGTTCTTTTACATTTTTTTTTATTATATTGTAGTATCCTGTGTTCACTTGGGTCAACGGAAATACACAGTTAAAATACATACAACACAAATATTCAATAATAAACTGTTGTTAAAAAAACAAACTACTCAAACAGATTAAGAAAAGCAAGTGAAGTTATAGAATTGGCTTCAATAACTCTCAGTTTGGACTTAAAAGTGTTCAAATAAATCAACTCAGTTTCCGGTCTTTCTGCAGATTCTCCAGAACAACAATTTTCATTTTTTTTCTGGTGCAAATGAAGGGAAATAATCATTTAGGCAAACATCTGTATACATGTGGACATGACAAAATAATAAAGCTGGACATTAAAAAAAAGGAAAAAAAAAACAATACTTGTAAATAAATGTAAAATACTGAAATCAAGCACAACAAAAAATGGAAATGAAATCCCTAAAAAAAATAATTAACTGATCTTACCCCACATTACGTTGCTTTCAAGCAAAAATCCTTTTCAGTCTTATTATGTAATTCTAAAATAAAACAAACCAAAAAAAACCTTCTTTCACAGACACTTTTTTCCCAATAGATTAAGAACCAGTTAATAAATTTACTTACTTGAAGACAAATGGTTTTCACTGAATAAGGATTAAAAAAAAAGGTTGAACACTAAACTAAAACTGTAGAGCAGTAAAAGTAAAATTTTCCTTAAATATAGTGGAGTAGAAAAATAAAACATGCAGAAAATGTAGATACTCAGATAAAGTATGACGCTACATTCCACTATTGGTCTCAATACACAAAACAAAGACACTTAACCCTTTAACCCTTGACGTTTCAGCACTGACATGCTTTGAATTAATGGTTTAGTTATTTTATTTTTTTATTTTTACTGTGTTTTTACTGAGTCTGATGTATGGAAATAAATAGATGTCAAAAAGCAACAGATTTAGAAAAAGAAACAACTACTACAACTACGGGTACTACTGGAACCTATTTACAATACTAGTTATTTCTTTATTTGTTTTTTATTTACGTTTTTTTTGTTACTTTTTTGGTACATTTTTCCACATTATTTATTATTTTGTAAATATTTATACAGTTTTAATACAGTTGTTCACTTGTATATTTATGGGTTTTGTTGTTTTAGTTCCATATCAGTCAGTTTATATCATTACTGTAACTGGTCTGTTCTTAATAACTGATAACATGTTTACCTGTAAGTCAATTGCTTGTTGTTATTAAACTGTAATTAACAGTCTCATCTTAAACAAACATTGCATTATAATGTTTTATTTCATAGTCTTCTGATATTGTGTTATAAATTAATGTTCCTTCAGTTCAAAGCTTAAACACATGTTTTCCAGCTGAGTGGATATTTTTGTAACTCCGTAAAAAAGAGAATAATTAAAAATATTTCAATCACATTGCTTTTTTTTCATACCTAAAGAGGAATAAAAAAAAACCCTTAGGAAAAAATTTTGACTACAGTTCTCATAATTTGTGCAACAAAGGGTTCATTTTTGTTCTATGTGTTGCTTGTTTTATTTTTATTTTTTTTACATTTTGTATTTTAATGTATTATTTCTTCTTACAGTTTATTCTGTTTGCGTCTTAGTTTGTTCATGTTAATTATTATTTTGTTGGTTTGTTCACTTTATTCATCACTTTGGCTGTTTTGTTATATTTGTCAATTATTTTCTTTTCTTTTTTTTAAACTATGGAACTGCTAAAGTCTCAGGAGTTAAAGGCTTAAAGAAAATTACTTTTCTTTACAGGAATCCACAGTCATTTGCCTACTCTGGAATGATTCTTTTCCCTCCCTCCTCGGGTGTCCTTTCTCTCTCCTGAAGCGCTAAGGGGCGGCCATATTGCGATGGCCACGTTCCACTGCTTCTTTAATACGCAGACACATCCTCTAATTGCAATCAAAACAACAAAACAACATATGTCAGGTCCTCTGAGACTGGCAGCAGCGCGTCCTGCCGGCTCGGCAAATGAAGAGTGATGCTTGACAAATGAACACTAGATTGGCTACATAAATTAGCCTCTTCGCATGTCAGCCTGTAACAAAGGGAGCCCGGCAATCACAACATCCATCAGAACTCTAATAGAGGAGAGTGGGGCGAAAAGGGGACTGATGGGATGGATGGATGGATGGATGAAAGAACAAAAGGATGGATGCTGAGCTGGAGTATGAATGAGTGCAGGTGGAAAGAAAAACAGAGGGATGTGATAATAAAATGGAAAAGTTCTACAATATTATAGACAAGGTTCAAAAAGTCACTTTGACAAACTTATGCAAATTCAATTCAAACTCTCACCTCTACTCTGTCACTTTGGTACAGATTCAGATTGTAAACTAGACTCCATCTCCACTAAAATAATTGGCATAATAGTTTATGTAGCCAAAAAATGCATCTTGCTCAACTGGAACCAAGCTACACCACCTACAACAGGGGTCTCAAAGTCATTTTTTTCAGCGGCCACATTCAGCACGATATCATCTCCATAGGACTAGAGCAGTAAAATATTAGCATAAATAGCCTATGAATAATGACAACTCAACATATTTGTTTTTGTTTTAGGACAAAAAAAAAACATTAAATTATGAAAATACTTAGTTTTATGAACTATTCAACAAAAAAATATGTAAATAACTTGAAAAAATTGTGAAGAAAAATTACATTTCAACAATATTCTCCCATTTCCACATCTGCATTATGGATCAGATGTACAAAGACACTAAACAGAACATGGTCCAAATTGTGTTGAATTTTCTTTAGACATTTCAGGTTGTTCATATTTGTTCAGGTTATTCACATTTTATTGTTACTGGGAAAATATGTTCCAGATTTAATGTAATTTTTTTTGCACTAAAACAAAGACAAAAATTTGAAGTTGTCATTATTTATGGACATAATGTAATACTATTTTATTGATTTATTAATAGTATTTATTTATTGTGTGTGTGTGGAGATTGGTCTATATCTGGAACCTCAACTAAAATGACTTCCACAGTCATTGTCTGTTATTTTTTCACTTTGTAAATTCATCCCAGGGCCACATTGGAACCTTTGGTGGGTCGCATTTGACCCCCGGGCCGCATTTGTTTCAGACCCCTGAACTACAATTAATCTGTTTAAAACAATAATGAATGACACAATGCAACTGGAACACCACACTTACCACCTAAAAAGGTAAAGGGGATCTTTTTGTGCAAACATTGACACCCTCGATTATCATCTGACGTCCTTCATGTGAACTTTGACCTTGGCCTTATATACAACTTGTGCCTGTGTTTACCTTTGTCTTGTTGTTTCTTTAAAAATGATAACAGTAACAACAATAATGCACTTGTTTTATTTTATTATGGTATTTATTATTGTTATTTTAAACATTCTGTTGATGAGGGTTCATTTGGGGGTTATTAAAAAAAATTGAGAAAATAAAAAAATTGAGTTTTTCAGTCAAATCTATCACTACCAGAGAATGAACTAAGGTTGCACTGATCTGATATTAGGATTGGATATTAGCTCTGATATCAACATTTTAACTGGATTGGGGGTCAGTAAAAGCAGCCAATGCATAAGACAGATCCTTTGCCTTTCAGTTTTTGCATCATGGGCTATGTGTATGCAATTCTAAAAGTAATGTGATGGACGTGTATGTGGTTATAAGCTGAGACATCAGGCAGTGAGAAGGTGAAAGCAACTCAATGACAAACGGCTGCCCCACAAGTGTGAGACTGGGGGGTATGTGCCAAGTCATTTGTCATTTTAACTATTGCAGTGCTTCTCAAATCTAATCCTGCCCTAACCCCACTATCCTGTATGTTTTAAATATCTCTCTCTTCTTCTTTGTTAAAAAAAAAAAGATAAAATAATAAATGTAAAAATAAACTATGTAAATAAACCATGTAAATAAATAAATAAAATTAATAAAATATATAGAGATTTTTAAATTAAATAAAAATGTAATTAAATTAAATGTAAAAACAAACAAACAAAACAAAACATTACATTGTATCATTATCAGGTTTCTGAAGAGCTTTATAGCATGACTTTGTGTCATCTCATGACAATAAATTATCATAATTGTGATTTTAATTTAAAAAAAAAAACATACATCTGTTTTTTTTAGACATTTCCTAAATATTGGTAATATTTTGTGCATAAATATCCAATGAAAAAATGTCTATTGTCACTTATAACTCCCCTCATACATTCCCCTCTAGTTGAGAACCTGTCCTCACAATCAACAATATTGGATCAGTATTGGATAATCACCCGATATACACTGTACCAGCATCAGAATCAGAACTGAAAAAGTCAGATGGGTGCATTCCTGTTATAAACCCAGTGTGTCCATCCACTGTCATTGATCCAACTCCATGGATTTTACTGGTGAATCAATGTTGTTGACGATGACAGTGTTTCCATGGTAACTTGCACATCCTCTGAACATTCAAAGGGGTCATATCTGATGATCATGAAAAGATGAAGAACTGTATTTTACACCAACTATTGACATGTATTAATAGGATAATTAGAGAGTCATAAAAGCAGCACAGAGGATCATGGGCTGCCCTCTCCCCTCCCTGTCTGACATGTACAGCACACACTGCCTCAGCACAGCAAAGAACATTTTAAAGGACAGTCCACCTGTTTGACCTGTTGCCTTCTGGAATGTACGACAGGTGCATCAAATCAAACATTTAAAAAATAGCTTCTTCCCCAGAGTCATCACCAACACTAATAGACACTCAAAACACTCCAAACACACATTTCCAGGATGCTGTGCAATCTGTTTTTTAAATATTTAAAAATGTTTTATATTTTTATGTTGTAGATACATAACTTATTTTTTTATCACAGGCCTAACTTTATTTTCATGGTTTTATTTCCACTTTACATATGTTGCTTAAATCTCATTGAACATTTGTTTGTATAATGACAGTAAAGGCTGGCTATCTATCTATCTATCTATCTATCTATCTATCTATCTATCTATCTATCTATCTATCTATCTATCTATCTATCTATCTATCTATCTATCTATCTATCTATCTATCTATCTATCTATCTATCTATCTATCTATCTATCTATCTATCTATCTATCTATCTATCTATCTATCTATCTATCTATCTATCTATCTACAAAACCATTGGATAAAACCCACAGTGTGAATTCCACACTATTTCTGGGTGAATTTTACAGTATGCAGAAACTGGACCCTTCACTGGCATAAATGTCCCATAATGTAATGCAGTCGTGATGGTAATGGACAGTGATGGAAGGTGAACATAAACCTACAGCAGCTGTTAGTTAGTAGTATTACACAGATGTTGGCAGAGGTGGGATTGGCTGGTTACCAAGGCTACGTGCTTCCAATGGAAATGAGAGTTAATTCCACTTCAACTCATTGGATTTAAAACCTTTTGAAGTGTGACAGGGTGACATCCATGCTGGTTCTTCTGAAGGCAGAGGTATCAAACTCATTTTGTCTCAGGAGCCACATTCAGGCCAATTCTTTAGATGAATATAGATAACCTTATTTTAAACTCTGTTTTGCTTGATTGATGTAACCATATCTCCTATTTCAGAGTTTTAAATATGTAATCCACATAAACCAAACTAAAATTACAGATTTAAGGTTTCTGCAATAACTTTAAATAATAAAATAAAAGTAACAACTTGTGATATCTACGAGAAGTTGTAATAAGCATACAAAGTATGTGATTTCCTTTTTGTGTCATTTTCATTGTATCTTACAGGTTACCCAGCAAAGACAAGTTTATACAAATAAACATTTAGTATAACTATTATTACTATAAAAAAATGTTAGAGAAATTAATCTCAATATAAATTTTAGCAGTGCAGAATAAAATAAGTAGGTTGAAATCAAAATAATACTTCATAAAACCTGACCAGGTCATCATATTGTTTATTTCTACCTTTTAAAATGTACTACCTAAAAGCATCCAGTAGATGGTAGATTAAGACAAGAAATGAAATAGATTAGTCAATGCAGGATTGAAAATAACCACGTCTGTTCCTTCCACAAAACTCACTTGTTATTTATTTCTTCATTTTGACCTGAATTCATCAGCTGCTAATTTTATTAGTTAAAAAAATTATATATATATATATATATATATATATATATATATATATATATATATATATATATATATATATATATATATATATATATATATATATATATATATATATATATCCAAGCCAAAGAAGGTTTGATCAGCCTCAGTAGGTCCGATTAGCCATAGAAGGTCCAATCAGCATAGGAAACTCCAGGGAGGTGTGTGTGTGTGTGTGTGTGTGTGTGTGTATGTGTGTGTGTGTGTGTGTGTGTGTGTGTGTGTGTGTGTGTGTGTGTGTGTGTGTGTGTGTGTGTGTGTGTGTGTGTGTGTGTGTGTGTGTGGAGGGGGAGGGGGAGGGGGTTGGGGACCGCGCTCTGCTGTACTGCTGAGTCAGAGTAATAAGTCATCCAGGACCTCGGAATGCGGGTCTGTTAGACCAGCCTGTGGGAAATGGCATGTGTAGGACAACACAAGGGTTAAACACAACAGGAAAAACTGAAAAACCACATCAGTCCGTGTACTTCGTTTGATATTCTGTTTTCAAAATAAAACGGATTTAAGGAAATACTGCCGTTGTGTAGCTTTTTCATTTTGACACAAAATCAAATAAGTTTCATGTCTCAAAACCAAAAAAAAAATTTAAACTGCAAGCAGTCTCAAAGGCCTTCGCTGTCCCTCCTGACTGCCTCCCCACGCAATGTCCGAGTCAAATTTGTGTTTGTATGCCCGATCTGTTGCCATTTTAGTAAAGGCGATTTTGTAGGGGTGTTATAGAGCAAAATCACAATTTCTATTGATAAATTGATGTAGACCGAGAGATAGACGTCGAAGTCTAATTTCAGCCAAATCCGTGTTCGTATGTCCGATCTACTGCCATTTTACTAAGAGTGTATTTGGCAAATCTGTAGGGGGCGCTAGAGTGCGATATAAGAATTTCGTATGACAAACAGGTGTAGAGCCAGGAGACATCAGAGTCAAATTTCAGTTAAATCGGTGTTTGAACTACAGCCATTTTAATAAAAGTACATTTCTAGGGGGCACTATAGTACAAAATGAGAATGTCTTTAGCTAAATGGATGTAGACCTGGGAAATAGACGTCTGTGTCAAATTTCAGTTAAATGGGTGTTCGTATGTCCGAGCTGAAACAATTTATGTCGTGGCAATTTTTCCCGAAAAACTTTGCCATGTCGTAGCACAAAAACCATGCAACTTTTCCCAAAACATTTTATAAATTTTGATCTAGATCGTGTTCACCGATTTTGAGCTCATTTGTCCCAACGGCCAAGGAGGAGACTCCATGACTCTAAATTTTTTACATTTCTATCCAAGATGACGGACGTCCTTTTGGTTTCATTAGGTTTTTTGTTCATCATATAACGACTTTTTACGAAACCTATAAATACTTACGTGTGTGCAAAATTTGGTGAGTTTTCATGCATGTTCAGGGGGTCAAATCACTGTTTCCAACTTGGTGCATTTGTCGCTATATTTAGCTTTTTTTCAGACCCCCCTCGCGCCTAAATTTGTGAAAAGCGCATGGTGCAAAATCTAGTGCTTTTTTGCTGGTGAGTTGGGGCGAAATTTATTGACAGGCACTAGAGATAAAACCCTCATTTTTCATACTTTTTCCTCACCTCCATTTGCTGCCTGTACTGTGCTTCCCTGGCTGATCGTTCAGAGACAGACGGGACTCACATACACACACTGCGCACAGGAGGCAGGGCGCACCGATGTGCAGACCATTCGAGTATAGACAGAGTTACGACAATGATTCTGTCATCCCGTTCACATTATGAGGCCAGTCCAAAGGCGGCTCTTCTGCATAGACTTCTATTGACAATAGGAACAAATCGCGCGCCTGTGATGCAGGCTGTTTCTGTCTATCTTGTTGAGACAGTTAAATTCTCCCTTCATTGTCAATGCCACTTAAAACACAAAAAAACCTACCAACAAACAAAAAAATCCTCTCCTAGGACCATCACCTTAACATGGTGGAGAGGTTTGTGTGCTCCAATGAACCCGAGAGCTGTGTTGTCTGGAGTATTATAGGCTAACCTGGAATCCTATATTCCAGCAGGCTATCCTATAGCCTGCTGGAATATAGACCCTGGTAGGGTCTCCCATGGCAAAGAGGTCTCGGGGGAGGGGTCAGACAAAGTGTGGTCAACTAAGAGTGTGTGTGTGTGTATATATATATATATATATATATATATATATATATATATATATATATACCATAGCACATTCTAGTGCACTTTGGAAGTGCCCCTGGCTCCTTACGTTGTTTGGGAGTTGGCCACACTGGGTCAAATTAGAGCTCAAAGAGCAGAATCAGATCAAACTGCAAGCAGTATCAATAGGCCTTGCACCCGACGTGGCACACGGACGTGAAGGCCTAAAAATAATTTTAAAAAAAAACAAACAATTTAGATTTCTACACATTTACTTTTTTTTCTTTTCTTCTTGCTATAACCGCATTAATAACGACCCGCCAGAAGCGGAAGTTAAGTGTAACAAATGCAAAGTAAAACTTACCGTGCTAACTGCTAACTTGTTATATTATTTTGTGGGGGGAAAATGTACGTTCCCTGAGCATCTGTAATGTTAAGTCACCAGCAGAGGTCCTGATAAACATAGCCTTATGACCATTATTATCAGCAGCAGGTATTATTGGAGGCTAATCATTTGAAAATGTGAACTCTTGGTGTTTGGTGTTTAGCCACAGCGCAGCACTTTGAGGTTCAAAACAGCAGACTCTGTGTCTTCTCAAATGAGCTGCGATCATTTCATTTCAACCCAGAAGTATCTGGAGGTCGATTTAACTTGTAATTTCTCCCGGCTTTGCACTGGGGGTCGTTGGTTGTCATAACAATGGTGGTGGAGACTCCTTTCCCGAGTCAAAATCCTTGAGGCAAACTGGTCGTGATGAGTTGTGTATTTTAACTGCTAAAGTACTCAGCCTTTATAAGCAATGTAACTTGTAATGCAACATCAATTTGACAGTAAAAGTGTATTCCAAAAATGTACAGCCCGGAAATATTTCACAGACGGACCGCCACCACCAATGACATCTATAAACTATATAAACTTTTACCCGGGCATCTTTATATGATGCGGTTGATTGATGTTGGTTCAAAGAAAACATAGAAGAACCTCTAGACTTGTGTATTAAACTATAATCATTCATTTATTGTATTCACAGGAACGTAATCTGCGCATATTTGGGATGTGCATGCGTCTTTGGTTGTAGTTGAGCATAAAAGAAACACACTGCCCATCCAAAAAAAATGATCACACATGCAGTATTTAACTGCACCACCTTTGGTTCTGATTACAGGAGACATTTACTTTTAACGTGTTTTTGCCACATAATGCTGATGTGGTGTCACAATAAGGTTTATTGTATTTTTTTCCCCCATCTATAGTTGCATTAATTTTGTATTAGTATGATGATCAGACCACTGCATCACCTCTTCATCATCCCAAATTACTCTGGACTTTTTTGAAAGCTAAGTTTTGTGTGAAAATTATGTCTTGTGGTCCCTGAAGTATTCCATCACAAGCCTGATGACCCTGAACAATCCTGGTGGCCTCCAATCTGTTAAATATTTTACAGACATGAGAGGACACTCGCATCAGTTAGATTAAATAACTTGTTCCAGCTGAAACTGAAGTATTTACCCATGAAATGATCTGAACTATTAGCTTAATTAAATTGAATGTCACTCTTCTGTAATCAAAACCAAAAGTGATGCAGTGAAATATTGTATATCCGACTTTTTGGGGGTCAAGCAGCGTATCTGCCTCAATGAGAGTTAGTTGTGGTCGAAACTTATAATTTACAGTCAGAGCACAAAAAATATTTTAGAATTTTGTAGAAAGAATATTTAAAATGACTGTCATGGATAAAAAAAAAGGTTAGGAGAAATTAAGTCTAAAACATTTTGAAAAGGATAATATTTAAACTAATGACAAGCAGAAAAAATTTAAATATCAGTCTTTTATTAAAAATAATGAGTCATTTTCTCTTATTCCAATTGTGGATTCTCAATTGAATATGAAAAGAATGAATAACACGCACATTCATATAGTGTTCATTTCACATCTAACTTGACTTTTATATTCATTGCCGCTAGCTCAGCCACAAAATAGCGGAAGACGTATGGAACAGACACGGAGTCGATGGAGTCACTTTTTCCACACAGGGTGCACACAGTCTTGCGGTGTCGCATGGCTGACCAGTATGGCGGTGGTTTCTCCAGCAGAGGCGACAACAGGCTTCCGCAGTCCACGCACACCTGAGCCACTGAGCGATCGGAGCAGTTGAAGAGGCGATCATGAAGCAGGAAGGAGGATCCGTGGGCCAGCAGGGCATCGCGCTCCATCTCCCCGAAGCGGATCCCCCCCTGGATGTTCCTCCCTCCCACCGGCTGGTTGGTCACCTTGTCCCGGGCGCCCGTCGTCCTCACCTGGAACTTGTCTGAGACCATGTGACGTAGCCGCTGATAGTAGACCACGCCGATGAAGATGTCAGCCTCCAGCTCCAGGCCGCTCAGGCCGCTGTAGAGCCGCTCCGTACCATAGTAGTTGTACCCACCGGCCCGGAGCATCTTCCCAAAGTACTCTAGCGCTGAAGTGTCCTCGGAGAAGGTGAAGGGTGTGGCGTCATGGCTGAGGCCGTGCAGTGCCGCTGATTTGCCAGCCATGCTCTCAATCAGCATCCCAATGGTCATCCGAGATGGGAAGCCGTGGGGGTTGAACAAGATGTCGGGTGTCATCCCGCTTTCTGTGAAAGGCATGTCCTCCACCGGCCACAGGCGGCTCAGGATGCCCTTCTGTCCGTGACGGCTGGCGAACTTGTCTCCGATGGTTGGGTTGCGTGGAATTCTGACAGTGATGCAGATGCGTTTTAAGCGACCGGAGCCACTGTCGTTACTGCAGACCTTTATGTTGTCCACAACACATGCCTCTTGGCTCCTACAAACAAATAAAATATGGAATTTAAAGAACATCATAACCATATTTTCTTCACACTCCATATTTTCTTAGCTTTTTCTTTGCCTATGAATGACAACTTAAAATTTTTGCCATCATTTGACTGCAAAACATAATATTAAATTCTGAAAAATATTTACATCTACAAACTGTCCTATAACAATAAAATGTGAATAACCTAAACAGATGTGAACCACTTGAAATGTCTAAATAAAATGTCTGTTATTAAGAGTTAAGTGTCTTTGTAGAACTGATCCATAATATATGGACAAATGATAAGTTGAGGCAGAACAAGAAATAAGATGCCGTAAAAAACTTGATATATGGATAAAGGAAAATCCAGACTATAATAAATGTGTAGGAATAAGGCTCATAAGTAAATCTGTGGGAGTTTATAAGTTTATAGGCTCGGTACATTCTGTGTTTTGCAGCAGTCAGATCCCAGTCAATGTCTGCATAGTTTAGCTGTTCTTCCTCCACTTCAACACTGTCGTCGTCTGTCTCATTTGGCTCAAATTGATATCAGTGAAGAATATTTTCCTCTTCAACCGAATCACCTGTTGCTTCTCCTATTTCTACTGGAAAATCGCTTAAATTATCACTGGAATTGCTGCTGTTGTTTATGTCATCCATGTTTCCAAACGAGCAAAGCGGAGCAGTCTTCCTCCGATGATGTCACAGGGCAAGGTTCAGGCTACCCAGAAATAAATAGATAAAATTTTTAGGCGGCCAATTTGAATCACTTTGTTCATTAAATATCATTAAATTTGCGGTGTTGTTGTTAGTGATATATGTGGGAATCCACTTTGGACATGAGCATTTGATAGTTGTAAAATCATGTCAGTGACACTTTAATGGTACGGCCACACCACACCAAAAAATCGAAATTACATACAAAGTCAATGGAGAGATGCGCTTTGATACAGATTCACCCGGGGTTCCTGCGGCGCGATGGAGGAGTTTCTGCAGCGCATTGGAGCGTCCGGCTGTTGGAACTGCACATTTTGGTGGGCCAGATTTTGTTTATCTATGTTTATCCAGTGTCCAGACTTGGGTGTTGCGCATTCAGAGTGTACAAGTTTTGTGTTCAGAGCGATTGCGAATTATCTAGTGTCCAAACTCAGGTGTTTAGGCGGCGCGTTACAAGCGTACACGTGGACATTCGCGTTTGGTGTGGCTGTAGCATAAGACTTGAGTTTTCTTTATTACTAACACACATGTGGGAACATTTCATTAGTTTGATTCTGGAAGCATTTGACTTGTAGACCAGTGTTTGTTCTGTTGAGTTCAATGTTTCAGCTGATGCAGAGACTATCGTCATTCTTAGAGCACAACGAGTAGATTCATTAGGCTCAAACTGTAAAGGAATGGATCAGGTCTGTGAGATCATTTTCACACCAGCCCCTTTTCCATCAGATTCCCAGGAACGTATTTATCTGGTAAAAGAATTGTGTGTATTTTTCCCCAAATGCTGTGGCTGGTACCTGTAAAAGTTGACGAAGGTCTGGCCTGTGTTCAGGTTGATGTAGCTGTAGAACGGGTCTCCGTATTGAATGGTGGATCCGATGTGAGGGAGTCCATCTGCGTCCAGTTTGTCGCCCACCTTGGTGTCCCCTGGTTTGGTCCCGAAGACGATGGCGTCGTCTCCTTTGGCTTTATCTGCCAGATCCACCAAAACCGTCTTGTAGATGCACCCATGTGCAAAACCTCGCTCCCATGACGACTTATTCACAATCTTCAAAAGACAAATATATGAGTGCTTCATTTCATTTAGTTCAAGATATGGTACAGATAATATAATATAAAATAGAATAGAACAGAATGTCCCTGAAATGTATTTATTAACTATAACATCATTCTTATTTATTTTGTAGAATTATTAGTAATACTTGTCAGTTAAAAAATATCTATATATTCAATATGTTTTGTTTTATTTACAGATGATTATTAGTTTTTTTGGTAACATTTGCTGCGTTTCCATTACCCTTGGAAAGTCGCAAAATGTAAATATTGGTTTAAAAACTGGTAATGGAAATTTCGAAAAAAAAAAAAACATTCAGACACTTTCATGAGGTGGTTTTTCAGACATTTCAATATTCTAATGTATCACAAAAGTGCAATGGAAACACTTTTTCCAAAATGATATGTTGCAGGATGTGACCTACATGGTCACATGGTCAATTCTCTCAGAGTGAAAATGGCAGCTGAAGTTTCTGTAACCATAACAACCATTGGCTGTTGGGACGCGAGAACTTAGAGTGACGATCAGGGTGATTCCGACAGTAGACGCAGTGAAGGTTTCATTTTAATATCTGTTAGTTATTGAATATTTACATTGTTTTTTTACAGAGAAATATATTCTCTGTTCTGTAAAGTGTCAAGTGCAAGAACTGTGTAAAAAGCACTACATACATTTATCATTTGTTGTCATTATTAAGTGCTGAGCATATTTACACTTAATATTGCAACCTGACAATGTAGGGACCACATGTACAGACCCATATAATGTGAACCAGGTGGTTTGTTTGACATGTTAGTGCCTTAAAGTTTTCCAGGGACTTTCACTGGAAGCAGATTCAATCATGCTAATGCTATTATATGCTAATTTGCAGTTGTCATTAAACACATCTAAAGTATATTTCCACTGAATATTTCGGCCTGACAATGTAGGGACCACATGTACAGACCCAGTTTGTTTGACATGTTAGTGTCTTTAAAGACTTCGCCAGGGACTTTTACTGACGAGAATTAGCCGATTCATTCATTCTAATGCTATTGGGGTGATGGTCAATCTGAAGCTCCCAAGATGACAGCAGTGAAATCTCGTGGGATGATATTTCACGAGACTTACGACACTCCTGCCTAGAACAACTGTCAATGGGAACACGTTCAAAGTGGAAATTTTAGGAATATCACTATTATTTTGCGAAAAATTTTAATGGAAACGCAGCTAGTTATTTCAGTAGGAATTTTCTTCCACTTAATTACAGATTGCACCTGTTTTTCCTTCAGTTGAGGATATTTACAAATTATTATTGATATCATAATTATCTCATTATCATAATTATTATTATCTTCATCATCATTAAGTTGAAAACAAAACAGAATGAATACAATGATGAAAGAAACTTAACTAAGAACTGCAGAAGAAAACTAATGCATTAGAAATCAAATGCTCAGTATGAATTTTTAATTGGGTGAAGTCAAAGTGAGGGTTAATATATGGTTAGACCAATGTAATTACAATAATCTGCAGCAAACTTATATTTGTGGGTAGGCAATTACCTCTATTTTGAAATTGTATTTTGAAATGAGAAAAAAAAAAAAGTGTGTGTGCAGTGACACAGTTTAGTGCTGCCACTCTGGTTCATTTTCTACATTTTATAAATAAATTACATTCATTTAAATACATTGATATTTCATTGATATTATATTATTTATGTCAATGAAACGTTCATTTTTGTGTCTGTAACACAGTAGTTTTAGATATTTTTCATTTAAAAAATATTGAAGCTATTATTTAATTATTTAATGATGAGTTAGTATAATTTTTAAAATCTAATTTATTTTTTGGTGATGGTTTATTATTTAATTATGTACATTTTCATTAGTACTTTTGTTAATTAATCTTTCATATTTAAAATGCCATATGTGCCATTCTATTCATCAGTTCATTTATGTTAAAAACAAAGAGTGTATCATTACTATTTTGTATAAAACTCTGGTGTTTGAATGATACTTAATAAAAATAGATGTGAAAAAAACAATTTGAATGAAATGTTTCCTTTTGAGTCTGTTTCAGATTCATTTAGACCTTTACAATTATGTGAAATATTTGAAACAGGTTTGGTTCTATGACTCAAATTGTAGTGGGTGGTCTATCTGTGACCTCAGCCTATAAATACAGATCTACTCTGATGTTCACCTTTAAATACGCACTACTTTATCATTTATCTTCATATAAATGGGACTTTGCATCTCACCATGGCGTCTTCCATGTCGTAGCCTGTGTAGGAAATGACAGCCACGATGGCGTTGGTGCCGCTGGGGTAGTTGTCCAGGCTGTAGTGGTCGTACATGTAGGGCCGGACCAGTGCGCTCTGTGGCGTCTGCAGCCGATACAGTTTGTTATCTGACCGATCCATGAACGAGTGCAGAGGGAATCCCATCGTCTGTTTACCTGGAAACAGTTCAATATTGGCAAGAGTCACAAGAATGAATAAGTGATAAGAGGTGTAACGGTATACAGAAATCACGGTTCGGTTCATTTTTGGTAGAGTATAGAAACAAAATGCAAAACTATTTTCTTTCCCAGCACGATATTTATTAAACAAAAAAAACCAAAACACCAATATACAAATGGAAACTGTAAATAAATGTATAGTGCTGTAAGATGAATGAAATATTCTTAAATGATTAACCAAATGTGGAAATTAAAAAATAATGAATTCTTTTTAAAGGAATTAAGTGCTTTAGTGCTCCAACAGTAATATAATGTCATTTATTTCACCCTTTGAAAACCATTTTTATGAATGTCTACAGTCTGAATTTCACATGTCGCCTAAAGGTGAGGAATCTGACATTTCCTCTGCCTCAGACTTGTTATAAACATAAAAGAACATACCCATCTGGCACTGGTACATGTTCCTGGGACTCTGGTTGTGATCCGAGTATGGTATGAAATTGGCCACGACGCTGAGCATGGTATGAGGGAAAAGCTCCTGGTGCGATGTTATCCCTGCTTCGATCTCATCCTCCAAGACGCCCACGTTAATGTACAGCTGGAAAAACATAGAAGGAAGATGATGTTAAAACTAGGAGATGAAAACTGATCAAAAATTAAACAAGATAATAAAACCCTGAATGTCAAAACTAAGTACTGAGCGAAAGTAAAAGAGAACAGATGATGATGATGTGCATGATGTTTTTAAATCATTTTTGAAAGACATAAGGTGGAAAACCTACAATTAAGCCAAATTAGCATCATCAGTGCAAGTGCATAGGTCCTTCTGGGTCAAAAGGTCACAACTACCCAAAGTCCTCAAAGCTCGATAGAGTAATAAATGCAGTGGATCAACATGAAACTTGTGTTAAAGCAGGGGTCTCAAACATGCGGCCCCCCAATGGTTCCAATGCGGGCCGTGGGATGAAGAGCATAATAGCCTATTAAATGACTTTATATTTTCTTCTCAGTTTTTTCTTTTGCCAATAAATGATGACATCAAATTTTCCATTGTTTGACTGCAAAAAAATATTAAATTGTGACATTATTTTCATTTACAAACTATCCTGTAAAAAAAAAAAAGGTGAATAACCTAAACAAATGTGAACAACCTGAAATGTCTAAAGAAAATTCTACCAATTTTGACCCATTTTCTGCTTCTGTTACTAAGAGTGTGTGTCTTTGTAGAAGTGATTCATAATACACATGGAGAAATGATAAATTGAGGCAGAATATTATTAAAAGTGCCCTTATTTTCCTTATGAAATTAAACCTTTTTTTGCATATGGATAATTTATTAAAGTATTTTCATAATTTAATGTTGTTTTTTATGTACTAGAATAATGACAAAAATTTGGAGTTTTCATTTTACTGCTCCGGCCCATAGGAGATCTAATAAGGCTCAATGTGGCCCATGAAAAAAATTAGTTTGAGACCCCTGTGTTAAAGGAATTAAAGGTTTTAAGGTCGTTTTATCAAGTTACTAGGTGCACACTGTTCTGTGCTTCACTGTCATAACGACATACGGAAGTGGACAGAAGAATTTTGTCCTCTTCACCAATGCAATAAACGAAGGTCTGGTTATATTTGTGACCCTCCTTATGCACCGATCCCATTTCCAACAGAAAGAAAAGATCCAGAACATTGTGCTGAATGGACTAAATTAATGTTTGTAATAATAGAATTATTTTGATAACCAGTATTTTGTAACTATGCAATATGTAAATGTTACACGATGGTTTTTCTTGTGTTTGTGTTAGCATGTACCATTTAAACTCATATGTAACAGTATTGGCCCATTAGCAGTATAAGCTACATGACGCATACACATAAGCCCTGAATAGATCTGTGAGGAATGTTCTATATATTCTGGCTCCAAGCTTGCAGTTCAATTTTAATACCTACCTATCTATCTAGACAAGGCAAATCTATTTGTATAGCACTAGGGGTGTGACCTAGATGTAATTGGGCAAGATTTCTTGTCGCGTTCAAATTCTGTCTCGTGAGATTTGTTATCCAGCAAGCAGCCAGAATGACGTCGGAACATACTGATATTACCTGGGTGCGATTTGCTGCAATATTGTGGAACCTGCGTGCTATTGGATACTTTTTTGTGTTTTTCACTGGTTCCATTTGCAGATTTTTTATTTTTTTTGCTTGAATTAAGCAAAAAAATCTATCAATGGAACAGGTGAAAATTCTCTTCCAGATCTATTGTCTATAAATCAGTTCTTATGTCTGATTGAGATGTTCTTCTGTAGATGATACTATCAGATTTAATAAATAATACATGAATAAAATACATAAAAATAAAAATAAATGAATAAAAATAAATAACTAAAAATAAAAAAGTAATAAAGTTCAATAACTAAATTTTATACACATACACACATAAATAAATAAATAAATAAATAAAAATAATAAAGAATAAAATAAACATAATTGCAGGACCTGTGATTTGACACATACATTGCAATGTTGATGCTCAAACAATAGATTGTGCAGCTCTAATACAAAGTGAACTAAGTTTGCCTTAAAAACAGGATAATGTAAAGGTGAGTTCAGACACGTGTGTCCAGTGGACTGTCCTCCACAGACCTGTTCGAAGGTACCAATCAGCTCCTCTTTGCCCAGAGCCAGGTTCCGTACGGGCCGGACCATCCGACAGGGCGTGGTGAACAGGTACAGGCCCGGGTACAAGCTGGCCTTGCCAGTTTTAGGAACCAGAACTATCTCAGTCCAGGGAGGCATCTTCCTCTCCTTCAACACCTGCAGGAACATGTTTTACATCAGTTTTCTGCTGAAACAATGTGGACGCTGCAGCCGCTCCAACAGCGGGAACGGTAGGGGTGCAGATCAGTAAAAGTCTGGCAAAATACTAGGATCACCATACAGTATATCCTGATACCATTAACAAGGCATTTTTACCCCGCCCCCCTGAAGGTGTAAAATGGTCAAAAATACATAATCGGTTGCTCTACATCATCATCAACTGCTGTTGCACCTTGTCATTTTCCTTCTGCTTTCAATCATAAAGGAAATCCAGTTTTTAAATCCATTATAAGTACAAATTTTACAGTTTGCAAACATTTATTTCATGCTCAACTACAACCAAAGATGCACGCATATCCCAAATATGCACGGATCACTTTCCTGTAAATACACTTAATTTAGTCCCAAAAATCGCTCCATAGAAACAGTTTAAGTTGAGTTATGAACGAGGTGCTTTTCTTTTGCATTTTATTCTGTGTTGGCTGTCATGACTGTGCGTGTCTTTTTTTTTTCATTACGTGCATGCCTGTGTATAATGTAGATTTTAGCAGCCCTTGTTGAAATGCATTCTGCAGTCTGCTACTTCCCTCTTTTTTGACCATGCTTATGTTTGCATCCCTGATATTCTATTAAGTTCATAACCAGAGGAGGTCAAAGTACTCACATTCTGTACTTCAGTAGAAGTACAGTTACTTGTGTCAAAAAATACAAGTACTGATTCAACTCCTTGACTGAAGTAAAAGTTAAAAAAAGTTCAATTACTCAATTGTTATAAAGTACAAACTTAAAAAGTAAAAGTGCATTTTTTTTTTGTTGTGAACACAATAATATGCATTCAACCAGGAAAAATCAGAAAAATTCCAAAAGTATCCAAAATAAAGCCTTTAAAAGTGACCTACTGTGTAGATAATGTGTTTGAGTCACAGTTACTCAGCTTTGTGGATATGGACAGAAAAAAGTTAGAAGTATGAGATTAAAAAAAATGCATAATTTTACGACAAAAAGTCAAAATTGTGAGATAATAGTCATATAACTATAATATACAAAGTCTCAGTTTCTTTTATTATTCTTTTAGTATAAAGTACAGATATTTCTACAAATGTAAGGAGTATAAAGTACAGATATTTATTAAAAAATGTAGGGAGTAAAAAGTAAAAAGTTGCCAGAAAAATAAATACTCAAGTAAAGTACAGATACCTAAAAAAGACTACTTAAGTAAAGTAACAAAGCACTGTTACTTAGTTACTTCCCACCTCTCTACATAACTAACATAACATTATTTTTGTACAATCCCAACAAAGGAAAGAACATCTACGTCTAAGAGCAGGACGCCCAATGACCGAGAGGTTGGCGGTTCACTACCCGGCACCGGCTGGACAAGACACTAAACCCTGACCCAGTCCTCCCAGTAGGACTGATAGAACCTTAAAACCTACTGGTGTGCGTGTGTGTGTGAATGGGTGAATGTGAGGCTAATGTAAATCACTTTGACCACCATGAAGGTGGAAAAGCGCTATATACTGTAATTATTTTTGGATGATTTAAATAACCATTATTTAATAAGACAGTCTTAAATAATAGTAAAATTAAAGAAATGTCCTCTGCCACATCTACACTTGAATAAACACATAAAAGTATTGATATAGTACTTTTTAATATCGATACAGATATCGTGGTATATCACAGAATGGCCCCTTGGTCACGCACCTTAAACCTGCGCAGAGACTCTGCCACAACCGGGGCCAAATCACCCTCGACCCAGCCCACTAGAGCCCCATCCAGGACCACAGGGTAACAGTCTGAGAAGGCCTGACCTGGAGAACCATCCACTGGGGTCATGCCTGGAACAAAACACACTATTATTCCACATACAAACCCCAGACTCTGTTGCCATCTTCAAATGTCACCTTGAAACTTAATTATTCAGACAGGTCTACTATATCCCATAATTCCAAAATCCCAATTTTGCCATTTTATGTACCCATGGATTTTATATATGTGTATTTTAATTGTTTTATTTTTATTTGAACAACCTTGAGTGCCCTGAAAGACGCCTATGAATAAAATGCATTATTATCATCATTATTAGTATATTTTCTGAACTATAAGGCACACTTAAAAGCCTTTCATTTCTCAAAAAAACAACAACAGTGCACTTTATAATCTAGAGTAGAGGCCTGTAATGGGACGGGACTCCGTGGGACCCACGGGACGCGGCATAGGTCATTATTTGACAGCTTCTTGCAGGAGCGGGCGGAATTGGAGAGGTGTGGTCACGGAATGCTCCCTGTCCCGCAAAGCATTACTGTATTTTCTGCACTATAAGGTGCACTCTTAATGAATGGTTTATTTATTGCGTTTGTTTCATATATAAGGCGCACTGGACAATAAGGTGCATTAAGGCAAGTTAAAATCATGAGATAAGAAGGCAGTTAGAGACAGCAGACCTCTGCCAAGGAGGTCTTCATGCTGCAATATGGAGTCATGTGACGTCAAATCGTGACGTGATTGGGCCATAGGTGTTGAACACTTATGTGTTTTAGCTGTTGACATTTAGTGTGACCTTTGACCTTCATTGCTCAAAATCTAATGGGTTCTTCCTTAACCCATTATTTATCATTCCTGAAAATGTAATCAAAATCCTTTTGCGTAATCCTGCTGAAAGACAGTCAAACAAACACACCCTAATTTAATACCAGAAGTAAAAAGCCACAATGAGACAAAAAGAAAATTATTAAATAAAAAGTTACAATTATGTGATGAAAAGTCAAAATCATGAGAATAAAAGGTAAAATTATGAGATTAAAAGCTGAAATAATGAAATAAAAAGTTACATTTATGAGATAAAAAGTGAAAATTCCAAGTCACGAAGCACAACCAGAATTAATTCATATTAACATCTCAATGTCTCAAATCGCACTGGATTATAAGGCGCACATTTTTTTTTAATGTGTGCCTTATAGTATGTAAAATATAGTAAATGTGTATTTGAAAAGTGCCAAATGTTTTGTATCTGGGGCAGATGTGTGGTAGGTGAGTGGCGGGTCCAGAAGGCAGTTTTTTTCCAGTATAATGTGTTTGTTAGCTGTGCTGATGTGAGCGCAGGTGGTTCTCACCCAGTGAGCAGAGCAGAGCCGGCAGGGCCGTGGTGGTGACGCTCTGGGTCACGATCTCACAGCTGGCGGTCATGTGGTTCATGAGTCCGCAGGGTTCTCCATCTGGCGTGTGCACCGGGCACAGGAAGCCCCAAGACTCTGGCAGAAGCTTCCGGACTGAGGTGGTCCTCATCTTGGCGAAGGCCGCTCCTCTATGCACGCAGCGGAAGTGCGACAAGTAACGGATGAAGTTGAGTTTGTCAGCGACGACGCAGAGGCCGGTGCTCTGCAGCATCCCAAGACCTGAAGACGACGAGGGGGTGAGAGGCCCAGGTTATTACTGAAACTGATCAAATAATGAAGAGGGAGACATGTAAAATAAAACCAATAATTGAAACTAAATAAAAGTGGGAAATATTTTTACTTGGATGAAGCAAAACATCTGGAATTAAGCAAACAAACATTTTAATTAGGCAAAAAAAAAAAAAAGAATCTTGAATAATGAAGAAAAAACTAGAAGAAAAAAAACCTTGAATTAAGCAACAACAAAGGAAAACTTTAATTAAACCAAAACATTTCTTGAATTAAGCAAAAAAATAAAAATAAAGAAATAAAGCAAAGAAAAATTAATTTAAAAAATCTTACTTTAAGAAAAACAAATTTAATTAACAAAAAAAAACCTTGGAATTAATAACAAAAAAAGAGAATAATCTGCGAATGGAACAAATAAAAAATAAAATTGGTCAGATTTCTTCAATCAGATTTTCCAGATCTATTGTCAATAAATCAGTTCTTACATCTGACTGAAAAGTTCCTCTGCAGGTGATTCTGTCTGGTTTTAAGTGTGATGAGATATTTGAACTGAGAAATGAGACAAATGCACTTGATCAGATTTAGATTTTTGCTATGTATGTTTTTTTTCTTGTTTTACACTTCTGTATGTAAAAAAAAAAAAAAAAGAAACACAAAAAAGACTTTAATAGATAACTGAGAAGAAGAATAAAAGAAAGTTTTGTTGGGGGGAAATTAATCTTTGAATAAATGAAAGAATAAATGAATAAATAAAATAAATGAATAAATCTTTGAATGAATAAATGAAGCAAACACAAACTGAGCCAAGTTTGCTTTAAAAATTAATTAAAAGTGTAATGACAAGTCCAAAAGTGTATTATCCCATGACTTTGCAGTCCTCTCTTGTGTTCTGTACCAGTTTTGGAGGCCAGGTTTCCAGTAGCCAGTAAATATTCAAAGGCTGTGGTCACATCAGTGCCTCTGCTCATCATCTTCATCATATGTTCAGTGGTTATTTCTTGAGGCAGTTTGATGCTTTTTTTCTCAAAAGACAGTTTCACAGTCACCAGCCAGTGCGCCAGCCGCTCCTGGAAAGACAAGTACACGTTAAATCAGGGGTGTCAAACTCATTTTAGTTCAGGGGCCACATTCAGCTAAATGTGATCTGAAATGGGCCAAACCAGGAAAAAAAAATAACGTAACATATAAATAATGTAAACTTCAAACTTTTCTCTGTGTTTTAGCGGGAAAAAAGTAAAATTTCATTATTAGGCTTTGGTTCATCATTACATACACATTCAAATTTATAGACACAGTGGATCTAGAGATGCACAAAATATTTAGCAATAAGTTTTTTATATACTTGTGAATGTTTATAGGTTATTATGAGACTGAATTGGTCTGAATGTGGACCACGAACTAAAATGATTTATATCTTAATGTAATTTAATTTGTTGCATTTCATAAATTCATCCCAAGAGGAGATTGGATTCTTAGGCGGGCCAGATTTGGCTCCCGGCCCGCATGTTTGACACCTCTGGGTTAAATCCACAAATATAAAAGAGGAAACTTTATTACCAAACTGCAACAACCTACATCTGACCAAGTGTATTTGTCTCATTTCTAGTCCAAATAGCTCATCACACTTAAAATCAGTGTGTCACTTAGTAAATTATTAATTAAATGTAATAATTTCAGCTACAAGAAGGATGACACTGAAACATATGTTCAGTGTCGACTAGGGGTGTGACGAGACACTCAGCTCACGAGACGAGACATGAGATTGGGTTCTCGTTTAGAAAACTATATTATATGAATGGACAACACTTTTATTTAACCGAGTAGTACATGGATTTTATAACTCGATGAGCGTTAACCTGGGGGTGCACACCTGGCACCCACTACCACGGCTGAGTAGTGAGGTCCATATAATGTCCAGTTTAAACAGTGCGTCGTGGGAGAGCGCGCTTCACGCACTCCCGACGTACAGAGATGGAGAGAGGGAGAGTGAGAGAAAGACAGACAGACACAGAGAGAGAGAGAGATTAATGTTGCACCGTCACAGTCTGCATATTGTCCGTGTCTTATCAGTCACTCTCTTGCCATTTACCATTTCTGCCGGGAACCCAAAATGCTGCCAAACAAACCATTTAAAAGTGGGACGGGCAGGGGGCATCTTCAATAGTAAAACCTGTGTTTTCTGACATCATTTTGGCTGCTTGCGGGATAACAAATCTCGCAAGACCGAATTTTAACGCAACGAGAAATCTCACCAAATTACATCTCTCGAGATCTCATCACACGAGATCTCGTCACACCCCTGGAGTTGACCATTAATTTGTTTGACTGTTTGTGTCGACACCACACAGCTGTTATAGACTCATGAGGATTTTTTCATATTGTAATATATATCGCAGGATAAAAAAATGTGCAATGTCAGTTTTTTTTCTAATATCGTGCAGCTCTACCGATATCTCCAGTTTTAAAACTCTCTGCGGTGCCTTCTTTTTTCATTTACCTTCATGAACATGAGGTAGAGCTGCCCAGGGGTGAGCACCTCCTGACACATGATGCTGTCTGGGTTCTCCTCCATACATTCCTGTTTCGCAAACGTGAACAGTTTCCTGGTCATGAGACACAGCAGGTAGAACTTCTCCATGTCGGACTTCAGGTGGATGCAGATGCACTCACTGGTTCAAATGGGACAGAAAAAAACATGAGACACAAGGTATAAATTATAAACAATATTTCCTTAAAGAGCCTCAAAGTATAAAACACATTTTAGAAAAACTGGTACAACATTTAAAATAATAGTCGTGGATATATATATATATATATATATATATATATATATATATATATATATATACATATATGTGTGTGTGTGTGTGTGTGCGAATATGTTCTGTTTTTCTGTTGGTGAAGTCATACTTCCTTAGTTTATCTTTGGATTTTTGTTTAGTTCGTATAATTTTTTTATCTTGCCCCTTTCTTAAGCTTTTTTAATGAAAATTCTATTTAACTTCATGTAAACTTTAACTGATGTGAAGCCCTTTGAGCTACCATCTTTGCATGAAAGCTTCAAAATAAATGAACTTGTATTATTATTATTGCATTTGTTGGTTTAGACAGAGGTGTTACACCTAAAAACCTACACTTTTTCTCACTCCTTTTTGACCTTTTTTCCTTAGTTTCTTTACTTTACTTTAATATGTGGGGTTTTGTTTGCTTTCTTGAATTTTTAGTTGAATATTGTGTTGCAAAGGAAGGTTGATTAGTGGCAGCCGGGAAGCTAAATAAATAAATACCCCCCCAAAAAATCAATGTTGAGAGAAATTAAATAGAATCCATCTTTGAGGCATTTTGAAACAAAGATAATAATTGAAACCAAACTAACCAATGCAATATTTATTCCATAATATAAACTATATTATCTCCACTGACGTGATGTTTTTTTAATTCCTGATTATTTATTTGGAATAAAATAATTCTGAATTAAAGCCATTTCCTTTGTGTTTACATGCAAAAATGTATTCTGAATAAAGGTTTCCATGGAAACAGGCGTATTCCACTCTAGTCAATTGGCCTTTAACAGCTGGAGGTACAGAGGGTTCTGATTGGACAGAACAGTCGCTTAACATCTGGATGTTTACTGGAAGAAAACGATTGTGTCCACACTTCCTGTTTTGCTTCTGTTTCAACCATCACCAGGTTAGACCAGATATTACATGTGATTTTTACAATTATTTATATAATTACGAAGCAGCAGCTCAACTGAATCAACCATAGGAACCAACAAACTAATGCCGACAGTGGAATATGTGTGGCATCACAACAAGACCAGGAGCAATTTCAGAATGACGGGAATAATGTTAAAGAGGAATTAACTCTTTATATGTCACAGGAATTATTAAAATCAGAATTAAGATCGGAATAAACCAGTGACTTTATTCAGAATTAACCTTAATTTGGAGTTGTGATTTTCAACTGGAATCATGGGTTTACATGGTCATCTAAAAAAGGAATTAAACTTTATTCTTAAACGGGAATAAAAACTATCATGTAAACAGGCCCATTTTGACATTAGTCCTTATTGTTTGTATCTCAGACCCTGTTAGAAAACAAACACCTGAATCCAACATGTCCACATACTTTAGTCACGTGGTGTTTCTTTAAAGCCGGCGGTGGGTCTGACCTGAACAGGACTTTGGCACACTCCTGGTTGGTGTACCAGCTGGGCAGTTGGAGCTTGACTCGGAAGCGTTCTCCCAGGTAGTTGAGCACCTTGGTGCGGGTGACGCAGCCCTCCTCCATGACCATGCGCAACATTTCTGACACACAGCTCTTGTAGAAGGAGTTGTCCTCGTGGCCTTTGATCAGTTCCTGGTAGATCTGGAAGTCTGATAAGTCCACCAGGGCCTGGAGGAAACACACACAACAGACAGAACCAAGGCTAATATCATTACCAAAAAGAGATAACGAAAAATAAAGAAACTATAGATAAATAACAAAAACTAGGTCTCAAAAACTCTATTTCAAGAACTCTCATCAAGATAATTACCCAGCCCCCAACCCAGGGGAGAGGGGTATTGTTTTTGGTTTGGTTTGTCTGTAAGCAGCTTTAAGCAAAAACTACCAGACCAATTTCCATGAAATTTTCAGGAAAAGTGTCAAACGTCACAGTCACGAAAATTGTGTTTTCAGAATAAGAGATAGGGCAAAGCAGGTAAAATGAAATGTGTGTGTGTGTGTGTGTGTGGGGGGGGGGTGCCAGGCACCACTTGTGTATGTGTTTAATAAAGTTTGACCACCTGACTTCTGACTGTTCTTTTTGCTTATATAGCACATTTTATACAACAGTTGGCGCCCACGGTGCTTTACAATTCCTCACATTCACCCATTTACAGACACAACAGTAGACGGCTGCTGCCAATACACAGGGACTGGCTGTACCTACTGGGAACAATTTAGTCTCTTGAGCAACTTCAGTGTCTTGGCCAAGGACCCATAGGCATGTGGGGGGTCGGAGCCAGGATTTGAACCACTGAACTTTTGGTCATTGGACGACCTGCTCTACTGACTGAGCCACAGCCCTCAATGCAACTTATAGTCCAGGGCGCTTTATATGTGACCTGCTTTTAGTTGTAGCTCTAACTACATTCAATGTATCGATCAGATCAGTAAAAAGATAATTAACTGAAAATTGTGACAGTGCAAGAGTTAAGTGTGTTTTTTTTTTTTTCACCTTTAGTGCAAATCCTATTGGGAGGAAGAAGAGTTCTTTCTGGTAGATGAAGTTGAGCATCACAGTCCCATTCTCCAGATAATGGAGGTTCATGTTGATGGCTGTATGCTCGTCCTTCACACAGCGTATGGAGATACCTGAGCGAGCAAGAAAACACTTAATGCAGTTTTAAAGAGCTTTATTGGTCTGTGGTTCATAACCCCAACCCCAAAAGGGGAGGTGAGGTATTGTATTGAAAGAGAGAGAGAAAGAGAGAGAGAGACAGATAGAAATAAAAGAATGGAACGAGTCATTTTTTTCCTTTTCTGATTGTGGATTCTCAAGACATGGATTGCACATGCCTTAAAATGTGATTAAATTCGGTTTCTGGAGGATGTGTTGATCAACAAACTGCACTTTGAAGGCAGTTTTGTTCATGCTGCAGAAAGACGATCTGCACTGGTGAAATGTTAAAAAGGTTTTCTCTAATGTTTCCAATAAATGATAGTGTGTAAAAACAACCCAAAGGTATTTTTGTATGACGACTTTGAACTTTTAATAAAGATTATGAACTGTACTCATTTTATTGTTCAATGAAATTAGCAGGTGCTTTTTGAAAGGGACAGAGAATCAAAATCATATTTTTTTTGTGTTAGTTCAGAGTCTACCTGCTGTGAGGAATACACACCAAGTGCCAATCAGCGTCATAATCTCTTTTTCAAGTATTTCTCCTTTTCTGAATTGCCACCAATTCTCCATAGAATGCAGAAGAGAGGGGCGGAGTCAGCGGCAGCTCATTTGTATGAAAGCATGAGGTACTAAAACCAAGTGATTTGAAAAGATCCATTTCTCTAGGTTGAAGAGGCTGCTGTATCGCTGCATAAATGTGGTATTTTGACCAAAGCATGCGACAGACAGGTCACTGAGACACCAGGAAACTGTGTTCATATGTAGAAAATGGGCATGATTTTGATTTTCTATCTCCTTTAAATAGTCCTGCTTTTAAAACCGAAAGAGACCTGTTTTTTTTTTTTAACTCACCTGACTAGTTGTGAAAAAGGGTCTTTCCATTGCAGTTGTACATAATATACCATTTGCACTACATCCTAAAAAAAACCCACCCCTTTCAAATTTTTATGCACAAGTTATATTTGTGTAATTTGAGGATCAATAGAAAAATTACTTCAGTCACTACAACCCAGTGGCGTGTTTCACTCCTGTCTTTACCGTATTGCGTGTACCCCTGGCCTCTACTCTTCCACTTCGGCCTGGACATGGCGATGGGGTAGTTCCTCCTCGGCATCACCAACATACGGATGACCTTCTCTATCCCGTTCACAATGAAGTATCCACCCATTTCCTGTTGTTAAAAAATGAACATTAGAAAAGTGTGCCATAGGATAAAGTGATTCCTGCTCAGTTTACAGCCGTGTGTCTTACCTCTGCCTCTTCATGATGCTGAACCAGCTCTTTGGGCGACATACCGTACAGGTTACACAGTTTCGACTTGACCATGATGGGAACCAGACCCAGAGGCTGTTTGATGGTGCCTTTGCAAATGCCGTTGACTGACCAGGAAACATCTGCCTGTGATGGTAAAAGGTGGGCTTTTGAGGAACTGAACAGTGAAGCAAAAGTGTAAGACCACAGATCGAGACGTTCACAGGTCAACTCTGAAGGAGAACTGACAGATTGGTCAAACTCATCTTCTTAACCCATAAGGAGCCAGTTTTACATCTGTGGCACTTTCCAAGTGATTTTTTTCTCTCCGTTCAACCTTTTCTATGTAATTTATCACCAGATATTATATTATCCTCTGAATTTAGCTTTTTTTTCAGTAAAAATCATTTATTTTCCTATATTTGTAATTGCTTTATTTGCACAACATGAAGAACTAAGAAAATACACAATTAACATCACTATGCAGGAGAGCATGGAAGCAAAAACAGGTGTATGTGAATAGGTCCCTGTAAATAAACAGTACACAGGGGGAAAAAGAACAACTACAAAAAATTACTATATATCTGAAATAATCTAAAATAAAAGTGAAAAAGAAAATACATTTCCATTAATTACAGTCCTTTTCAGGTGATTTTTAAATAATGATAAAGAAGACAATTGAAGTTCGGGGCAGAGACTGTTCCAAAGATACGGACCATGACATTTTAAAGAGTACTGATAGATAGAAGTTAGACAGTAAAGAAGATAAAATCGACTTGAATGTCATGTAGGATCATTGTGAGTATCAGAAAACAACATAAAGTAGTACTGGAAAACTTTAGGAAGATCATTCTACTTAACTGACAGATCATGTAGATGATGATAAACTTTCTGTGTAAAGTTGATGTTATTCCATCAAAACAGAAACAACTGAAGAAATGCTGACTTTTTCAGTATAATTAGACTTTAAATAAAGTGAGGTTTTTCTGTCTGCTTTGGCCTGTTCTCTCCAACCCCAGTGCCACTTGTTCTTCACTCCTGCTTCCCATCTCCAGGTCTCTTCACCTGGTTGTGTACCTGGCATCCAAGCTAACTTTTTTTGGACAATAACAATTCAAAGACATTTGTTCCATTTTTACACTAGCTCCAGCACGTGTTAATGTTGTCCGCCTGAAAACTCTACTCGGCCTGTGATTGATTAGAGGTCCTTTGTTACCTTGGGTACTGTGATACACCACTTGTAGTTGGAACTACTGCTTAAAATGACTGCCATTAAAAAAAAAAACGAAA
Organism: Siphamia tubifer; assembly: GCA_020466265.1. NCBI lineage: Eukaryota > Metazoa > Chordata > Actinopteri > Kurtiformes > Apogonidae > Siphamia > Siphamia tubifer. Next base: position 13,258,279 of record CM035797.1, on the reverse strand, counting down.
AAAACCTTCACCCAAATATTCTTGCACCAGATTTCCGACCACTGTGCCAGAGGTTTTCAAGTGCTCTATTCCAACATTTATTACAATATAAAGTAGATCCTTGTTTTGGATGATCTCTTATGATGCAACTAGAAAATGTATTTTAAAGTAAAAACGTGGGTCATTTAGCAACAACTAATCTGTCAAATTGTTTCTAAAGTATCCCATCAGAGACTTTTCCAATACTGTGTTTTGATTCTCATTTATATGTGCATGAAGTAACACTTACCACAATCCTCCCTCTGTATGAACATCTCCTTCCCCTGCACTCGGCCGGGAACACTTTCATTTCCTTGCAAACATTTCCTTTGGAAACTGCTGGACTGTAAATGGTCGCGTCAACAAATTGAAGGCTGAACTTGTCATTTCTGAACATGAACTCCATAGGAGGAATAGCCTGAAGAGGAAATGAGGGAGATTGTTATGCCACATGAACACGAGACAGAGAGCACAAAACCATGGAAAATTATTATCTTTAATGTTTGAAATTATGCATTTCCTTCTTGTGTTGATGTTCATATTCTCTGCCATCACAAACTGTTTTTCTAAACTGGTGAAATATTTACTTTTAAGAGATAAAACACATGGTTTTCAGAGGACAGTTACATAACAAACATTTGACAATCTTAAAAAAATACAATGTGATGATGTAAATTAAACTACTGACAATTTATAAAGTATTTTAAATGATCTTCCCCATTTCAACAAAAACAGTGGTAATCTGATTAGTCCAGTGAAAATTGAGAGTGCTTGAGTTAAAATAATCTGTAACCAGTTGACTTTTTTTTTTTACATTCTGCTAAATCATAAAACAAAGACAATGACAATGTAGAAGAAACTATTTCTCACAGTTCATAGCCCACATGTACAGACTGATACTTTTCCACCCTTCCTTAACCCTTGTGCGGTCCTTCGGGTCAAAGAGACCCGGTGGTTCACAAATGTACCTTTTTATACGTACTGTAGGATGCCATTGCTTACTACTGAAAACAGTAATATATCCTTGGGGGGTGGGGTGATGAGTCTATGGAACTGAACTTTGGAATCTGGGTTTTTAAGACCCGATTGTAGGACACAGCCAGTGTGCCTTTTACGAAGGACCGCACAAGGGTTAACTTCCACCTCCACGCACCGGTGTCCACCAATCCACAAACCTGTGTTTTAGAGTCTCAAAATAAACGTTATCTTTTCCATCATGATAATTCTCCAATATAAAATCAAACTGCATTACTGCTTTGTTTAAATGTGTTTTATTTTAGAAGTTATATAATTTGTAATGGTGTGTGCTGTCTTGAACAGGTCTTCCTTGAAAGAGACTTTAATCTCAAGATATTTCCTCGTTAGTTAATAAATAAATATTTTTTACATGATTTCTTACAATCCCTTCCTTATTTCTAACCACTAAGTAAAATTACTTTTTTATATATATAATTTTTAAAGCTTTTATTAACATCAACAAGTGACAAACAAAGAAAAAGTTAGATACAATTCTATACTATATTTACATTTAGTCATCACACTGGTGGTGTGTTGTGCGTGTGTGTGTGTATATGTGTGTGTGAAAGCAACAAACTGTGTAACTAAACAGACAAAGTATGGATCTGTATCCTGTCTTGGTTGTGTGTGGTAGAGTGTGTAAGATGTGTACGTGGTGTGAATGTTGTGGTGTGGACTTCTCAAAAACAAGAGAAAAGGGGGAGGGAATAAGTCAATCATGGCTATGACCATAAATATTCATTAAATAAATTAGACTAAATTTAAAAAAATATTTTTTCATGTATTTTGGGTACTTCGTCCACCGCTTGGGAGTAATTCTTTTTCCCACATGGCTTTAGAATTTACCAGAATTTTGTGCAGTTTGTTGACAATATAACGTGAATAACAACATGTCGTTTCGAAGCTTTCCAGCTGTTTCTACACAGACGGCTAACTTTTCTAACTATTCCATGTTTTACCAAGTGTTAACGCAGTTTATGACGGTACCGACCTGAACAACGCGGTGCAGTCCGTCAGTCACCGCCTGGTCAAAGGACTGAACGTGGGCTTTGGTTAAATCCTGGATGGCGCCATGTTGTTCCTCTTTAAGGGCACCGAAACCTCCGTGCGTCAGATTCTTCAAACTCGGAGCTGTAGGTAAATTACTCCACTTTGTTGAATAATCCATGTTAACTCTATCTGGACTTCATGTGGTTGTTTATAACATGTGGATGGTGACACAGGAAGTACATCCCCCTGACCCCGGAAGTAGATCATTCTGACAGCGGAAGTCACATTCACTATCGCAGCAGAAACATTACTGTTGCCTAACTACTACCATCTGCTGTTTCGGTGCCATTTTGTCTTTTTATATCCTTTTTTTTGCACCTTTTATTCCTAACATGTCTCCTATATACAGTATTATTATTTTATTTCAACATGTGATTGGATTCGTATCCAAGTCAGTATTCTGTTATATATATTTTTATACAATATTTTTTACCCTTAGTTTTACTCTTTTTTATTTTTATTTTACATATATGGACATGTAAGTTGCTGCACTGTCTGAAATAAATAAATAATTTAATTGAAGTAATGTAAATTAATAAATACTATATATTTTTTTAAATGTTTAATTCGAGTCATGTCTATTTATATAAATACCAAATTTCTCAAATCCCTTTATATTTCATTTCTCACCTGTGTTTTTTTCTCCCTACTTGTGTGTTACATGTTGTTACAGTTAATGCAGCCCCTGAACTAAAATGAGTTTCACACTTTCACACCCAGGGGTCTAAATTGAATCTTTAGTTGGTGTTTTTTTCTGAACATCAACAGGGCACTTATCAGCAGTGACTTTCCTTTTATCAAATCATATTCAACAGTTGGAAGTATCACAATGTTTCCAGTTAGATAGTTCAATGCATCACATCATTGTCTTTTCTACTGAATGCATGTAAGATCATATTTGTTGCTGTAGTTGTTTAGTCACAAAACTTTGTGAAACAGACGGTCTGAAAAAAGGACTAAAGTGAGTATAGAACACTTCTATTCCTGGGAAGTCAATCTGACAAAACAGGTTGAAGAGCCAGTAAGTGTCATTTATGGGGAGTCTTCTTCTTCTGGAACTATCAAACCCTGGGGGAAGGAACTCCAGCGTGACATAGAGTTTATAAGAGGATGTCCATCAACCATCAGCACACTGGAAAACACTGACACTGTGGATAAAACCAGAGGTGGGAAGTAACTAAGTATAAGTACTTTGTTACTGTACTTAAGTAGATATTCTATGCACCTGTACTTTACTTGGGTAATTATTTTTCTGGCCAGTTTTTACTTTTACTGTCTATATTTGTTCACAAATATGTGTATTTTATACTTACATTTATATAAATATCTTCATGACAAACTGTTTTATTTATGTGCATGTTGTTTTCACCATTGAATGTATAACTTTGAACAGTTTAATATTAGCTTTATATGGTCTTTTCCTTCATGCATTCTGAGCCAATCAGAGACGCCTCGTCAGTGCGTCATGAACATGTATGAGGAAATACCAGTAAACTCTGTTGTTCAACCTCAAGTAATTTTTCTACCGTGCAAAAACAGCTTGAAACAAAGCAATCCAGACATTTAAAAAAAATAGAACCAACACACAATGTATTCAATAACAAAGGAGAACACAGTAATATTAATGAAATAATGATGGAATGACACCTTTAAAATGAATGATCTGTCCATGGTTGGTCAGTGTTGTGACCTTTTTCTAGCTAGAATTAAAAAAAAAAAATTTCTTCAGTGGTGGCCATTTTGAATTGTCCAATATGGCGGCTCCATTAAGAATTCACTTTGGCTCCCAGCAGATTTGAGTTCAGCAGAACCACATGTACCTCTGTACTAATTTTCATGTTCGTGCATTAATTTGCACAATTGCTCCCCTGACTATTTGGCATATCTGTCTCATGCAACTGTGTTATGGACGTGAAATGTTAGATGGCACAAGCAGTAGTCATATGATTCTCCACTGATGGAGTTGTGCTGCCCACAAACATGACAAGTGAGGTCTTTGTGACATTCTTCAATGTAGACAATAGTCAAGAGTCAGGAAAATTTCTCCCAAGATGAATTTCATGGAACGGCTGTCAGTGTCATGAACCACTTGTCTTGGAATGACTTGGGCATCAAACGTCCCAACATGAAGTTGGACCCCACAGACACTTCTGTACCTCAGCTGCCAGAGTGGTTCAGCCAGCAGAGTTGTCAAGCAATGATTTGCATCTTCCACCGACTCCAGATCTCAATAATATGTATAACTCTGCTGTACAAATTATTACAGATTTTGAATATCTGATGCTTGAAAACAACAAAAATGGGTTTTCTTTTGTGTTTGTATCGCTTTTATCAGCTCTTTCGGAAAAAGTAATTTTTTATTATTACAGTTCCTCATAGTTAAAGTCAGACCAGAGGCACGTGGTTGTAGTTTTACTGAAGGCAGAAGTGGGTTGTGCCACCGTCAGCACTTCACAGTTTTTTTTTATTTTATATGGGAATGAAGACTATGTGGCTGTTTGTTTGTTTGATTCAATTGAAGTGAAAGTTTTTCAGCATATCTCATAATACCTGAATTTGTGTTGAAACTAACGACAAACGCCAAGCAACAAAGAAAAATAAATAAAAAATACCTGAATCCAACAAGTAGAACCTGTTCAGACAGAACCACAGACCTTTTGTGGTCTGTGGTCCATTTGCCTTAAATAAAGGCGTGTGTGCCTTTATTTTCTCACCATGCACCAAGCCTTACAATTATATACAAAAAGTTATTTAACCAGAAACACTCATACCCTTGAATGATTACACTGGTCTACAATTCTTCTTCTTTTTTTTTTTTTTCTTTAATAATTTATCTTTTTCAGACATTAAATGTGCTAAATCTTACATACTTTAATCAGATGAATCAGAAAACAAATGACTTTAGTGCTGGTTGATGATAATGTTTTATGCCACATATATGCTGGTTTATGTACATGTATACAATGAATTTGTAAATATTCCACTAGAAAGAACCTGTAAAATGAATGGATCATAATGTGCAGACAGTGTTTTGAAGTAAATCTGAGACCAATATTGATTTAGACTAAAACCTATTCTTTTATTCATTTTAAGAATTTCCCATTTTGACCCCAGATTTATCTTGGAAACTTGAGCCAACAAGCATTCACGACTTGAATTTTCTTTATTAGTAACACACATGGCAAAATGTTATTCATTTTATTCAATCAATCAATCAACTTTATTTATATAGCACATTTAAAAAGATCTACAGAGGAATCCAAAATGCTGTACATAAAACACAAGGAAAATAAGTAAAAAACTCACAATAACAAAAGACACAGGTTCATGTCAGCTCAGTGTTTGCACATGTCAAACAAAAGAGGTTTAAGAGTTAAAACCCAAAGCAAAATAATGCGTTTTAACCACAATGTAAAAATTGGGAGAGAAGAGGCCAGTCTTACACCCATTGGCAACTCATTCCAGAGTTTTGGAGCAATGGTTGCAAACACTGTCACCTCCAAGCTTCTGCCTGGTTCTAAGGACCACCAGAAGCAACTGGTCGGCTGATCTTAGGCATCGAGTTGGATGGTGAGGCTGAAGTAATTTGATAAATATTCTTTTCTGGAAACATTTTACTCATAGACCAGTGTTGTAAAAGTATCATAAAGAATGCACTGAGGGAGAAATGTCTGAGTTGTTTTGTTTTGTGTTGTTTTGTATTGTTCAGGTGTGTATCTTGTAGCCTAGCCGTGCTAGACGCTCCTAGCGGAAGCAAATCCTATGTGCTACAGTTGTAGTCTACTTATGCTCAATGGAGTGTTGTACCTGAACGAGTTCATTGAACGATCGTTCACGAACTATATCATATTTTTTACGAACGTGAACGACTCGTTCACTTTTGCCAAATGAACGGGAAGTTGTGAACGCGGTTATTCTGTCATTTATTGAACTGCGCTCTTATGTAGTTCACATTTCGTTCTTATCACGTTGTAATTATTGAGTCCTATAAGGAATAACATGGGATCAAAACACAGCATTATCATAGATGTCATTTTTGTATTATTCTGAACTAATTTTTGGCAACATAATGTTGTGGAATAGCCAATGAGAAGCGTTGTGGGCGGGGCGCAGAGAGAGAGAGAGAGAGAGAGAGAGAGAGAGAGAGAGAGAGAGAGAGAGGGGTGCAGAGAGTTTTGGGAGCAGAGAAAAAGAGTTAAATGTACAGAGTGTGACCGGCGACCAGAGCAGGTGTTGTCCCATTCTTGGAAATAAACATTGAAAATGAAGCTCACTGAAACCGCTCCTTGTGTTCTAAGAACCTGCAGAGGGAAGTTAACCCTGGGGTAAGGTACTTACTTCCGCCCTGGAGAGGCGACATTTTCCCCTGATTTACTCATTACAGGATAACGTCAGAAACGGTTAATAATAAGTTTACAATAATAACACAAAAAAAGAACAAAAAAAGAACAAAAAAAAGAACGAAAAAGTTAATTTTGGGATCCATGAACTTTTAGTTCATAATTTGGAAGAATGAACGATGAACTGAACTAATTCATATTGAATAACTTGAACTGAACTTTGAACTAGTTCCTAATAAAGGTGAACTTTCCCAACACTGGCTCAATGTAACTTTTGGCTAGATTTCCCTGACAGTGGCCGAAGAATCACAGTGAGAGGGCGGGCGTAACAAGTGATGCAACGATTCATAGAAACAACCGGAAACAACCATAGAACAACAGGTGGTGATTTCCTTTTATCAAAGATGAGTGAAGAATGTGAGAGAACGTGAGTGATTTACACAAGCGGGAACAGTCGTTAAACTCCATAATCCCCAATTTTCTTTAGTTGTTCGTTACTTTCCTCCGTGAACTTTCCAGTGTCTAACTACAACATCCTAAAGACACTGATCTAAGAGAAACAATTGGTTTAACGTTGGTTATTGGTTGGATATCATTGTGAAAGGACTTTCACATCATATGAAAAGGTTGTAAGAATGAACCCAATACTAGTGATGGGTCGATGAGGTCTGAAGCGTGTCAACACAATGACACACTGTGTTGATACTGTGTCACTGAACACTGAGACCTTCTGGACATTAAAAATACCTACTGGTAACCATGGTGACAGACTCAACTGACATTGATTTGATGACCCAGTACAGTGTTTCCTCACCTTTTTGAGCCACAACACGTTTGATTTCTCATGGCTTCATGCTGGTTGGGAAACACTGACCCTTATACAATAATATAACTTAAGTCATTGTATTTTACATTGTATTTCATATTTTCATTTAAAATTAAAACATCTGATATGTTCAATACATGTGAACATATATCATAAAGTGAAAATATGTGTGAATCTGTAGTGAATGAAGATGCTTCTGGAGTGAGGTTTTGTTTTTTAACAACTTTTTTTCTTATACATTTTTCCAACATTTTGATTTAGAGTCCGTTGTGCTTCTTTGATCCAACTTCTCCAGCTGTAGAAAACACCCGCTCACACATTTCACTTGTAGAAATGATCTAAATAGTAAAACAAGTCATTTTGAATTCAGATGAATCAAGTATAAACTGATTTAATTACACTTGTTTTCATCCTATTTCTCTCAAATACCTTAATTTCTGATATAAAATGGTCCTACATGGTGGAAACCTTTGGCTGCTTCATCATTCTTGATTAATATTCATGATAATGAACCACAAAAGATCAGAGATTATTTTGGCAGATTCATCCCTGAAAAACAATTAATCAATTACAAGTGTGCTCTGTTGAAACCAGACATAATCCTACTTTATGTTGATCAGAAAAATAAGCATATTTGAGTGTGGTGTTTATTTATTATGGTCAAGCCAGCTGCTGTTCAGTTTAACAACTGCTGAACTGAAAACAGAGAATATGAAATTTAAGTTGCAGTCTTGGCAGCTCCACACACAGTATGTCTCATGACTGACTCATGGCTTTCACCTCACATAACCCCCCTCCTGTCTTCCCCTGCATGTGACAATAAGCCACCCACTGCCGCCCCCTGCTGTCTGCCTTCAGCATCCACCCAACACTGCATTCCTTCTATCTGGAATAAAAAGAATACATTTTCACAACACAAATGACAGGTGAATCTGACCACTGTATGTTCCCCTCCTAGGACAGGGGTCTCAAACTCCGGTCCTCGAGGGCCGGTGTCCTGCATGTTTTAGATATTTCCCTCTTACACATGATTCAGTTTAACCCTTTAACTCCTGAGACTTTAACAGTTCCACATAATGGACACATATGGAAAAATTTGCACAAAAAAAAAGGAATTATTAGATAATTCCTTCTTCCATTACACCTCAAAGTCATTACATCAATAACAGGTTCTGCAGAGAATGATGAGCTGATTATTAACTCTTAAGTGTCAGAACTGATGTATTCTGAATGAATGGTTTAGAAAAAAAATTAGTTTTCCTGTTTTTACTGAGTCAAAATGCAACTCATTAAAAAAAAAACAAAAAACCTCAACATTAAAACTGCTGGGACCAAATTTCAATAATAGTTCTCTTTTTTTGGTAAATTTTTCCATGTTACTTATAATTTTGCCAATATTTATTCGTACTGTTGGTTAATTTTGTTGACATTTTTATATTTTGTTTTTATTTGATTATTTTTCCTTTAATTTTGCTCCATTTTTGTTGTACTTTGTTCATGCTAAAAATTATTTTGTTGGTTTATTCTTCATTTTTGTTCATTTTATTGATGTCTTTTTTTTTGTTAATTTTGTTGCTTAGTGTCATTGTATTTTTTATGTGAACCTGCTAAAGTCTCAGGAGTTAAAGGGTTAACTGAATCATGGGAAAGAGGGAAATATCTAAAACATGCAGGACACCAGCCCTTGAGGACTGGAGTTTGAGACCCCTGTTCTAGGACCACAAGCATAACATGCAATAAACATCATCTGCTCCTGGCCATGTTTAACACACGCTCCCTTACCAACAAAAGTCCCATCCAACAAAAGGCATGGGCCCTATGGAGTTCATGAAGCTTTCTCAATCCCTGTGATGACAGGTAACAGAAGATCAGTAAATCTGATGAGAAATAAAAGGGGTTCAATTAAGCCTGATAATGTATTAAGTATAACATATCAACCTCGAAACATACCAGTGTTTCCTCGTCTTCTACAGCCAGCTGAGGAAGACTGTGGAACACCTGTGGAGCCTGGCCTTACTAAATGTTAGGTCCTTAGCGGGGAAAAAAAATTTAATGTATGATTTTATTATTCAACACAAGCTTGATTTTATGTTTTTAAAAAGCATTATCAGAACACTATGAAATAAAAAAAATGGAATGCCATTTTTGTGGAAGTCTGTTAATTAGAGTCTAATAACAAGCAGTTGATTTTCTTTTTTATTATTAGCTTAATTCACAGTTTTTTCTGCTTAATTCATGTTCTTTTTTGGAGGCTTAATTAAAGATTTTTTTTAAAAAAAAGTTTAGCTTATTTATTTTTTGCTTAATTCATGATGTCATTTATTTATTTTTTCTTAAAGGTGGGGTGGGAGATCTTTTTTGGGATTTTTTTTTTTTTTTTACCATATTGCTTTTAAACCTCTTTATGATCCCCTATCATGCACTGACATAGAATGTTTGCAAAAAAAAAACAACAACAACTAAATGTTTTAGTCCAGTCTAGAGGGTGGAACCAAAGGAAAACTGCCAATCATTGTACTGATCATTTTTACAATGATTGATTTTCTGATACATCCATCAAATACCTCTCCTTCCCCCTTCCGTGCATTCACATAAACAGCTATGGTGGAAAAGATGACAACCAGCAGGAAAACCAAAGTAAAAACTGCCAAGCTATGGCCATGAGGAAGCTGAAGAACAAAGAACGGAACGGGATAAGGGTCGTAATCACTACGGCTTTCCAGCGCTGGCGTCAACTGAAAAAGGAAAAGGGGCTCAAAACCAATGCGAAGGTGACCATGTTTCTACTCGATAGGTAAGATGATACCATTATGATTATATAATATTTCAACATACTAATTGCTTATGGGTATCGTCAGTGAGAAAATTAAAGATATTGACCAAACATAATGTTCCAGCAGGTTTTGCTAAACAACAACAACAACAACAATAATAATAATAATAATAATAATAATAATAATAATAATAATAATAATAATAATAATAATACATTTTATTTGTATAGCACTTTTCTAAACACTCAAAGATGCTTTACATTAGTGCAAAAATCATAAAAGCAGTACATTCAAAGACACTCAAAGACATTTTAAAATAGTACAAAAAATCCTAAAAGAAGTACATATAGGACAATTACATGACACAGGACAGAACATGAGGACACTACACGACACGACACATTAATCACACATTAAAAGCTGTTCTGAAAAGGTGAGTTTTTAGATGGGATTTGAATAGTGGGAGGTCTGTACAGTGACCAGATGCTATTGTCCTTATCTGTTAGTTTTCTCATGGTGTTTATTTCATGCTTCTAAACCTTTTGTTAGCTAAGCTTCATGTGACACAAACTGATAAATATTGCTTATTGTTTTGTCATTTAGGATGCTAATTCTCGTGAATGTTCATGAACCTCTGATCACTCCAGACAGCATGTTAATGTATTTTTGAAGAGGTGATTTCAAGGGGTGGGCTGATGACGAGAGCTTGCAGTAACCTTTTCCAAGATCTCCTACCCTACCTTTAATTCATGACCCCCCCGTGTAATTCATGCTTTTTTTTTTTTTGCTTTATTCATGTTTTTTTTTCCTCTTTTCATTAACCTTTTGATGCATGAATTTTGATAATGTTCAGCAATATTATTTTCCAAAGTGTTTTTATTCCTCTTTAGGCATAAAAAAAACCCAATGCGATTGAAATCTTTTTAATGAACCTATTTTTTATGGAGTTACAAAAATGTCCATTCAGCTGGACAACATGAGTCACAATAAAGAAAGAACGCTATGAAATAAAACATTTTTACTGCAATTTTTGCTTAACAAGACTGTTAATTACTGTCTAATAACAACAAGCAATTGATTTACAGGTAAACATGTTAGTGCAGATCAGGTATTAAGAACAGATGAGTTACAGTAATGATATAAACTGACTGATGTGAAACTAAAATAATAAAACCCATAAATATACAAGTGAACAGCTGTAGAAGAACTGTCCACTGGAGTGACCAGTATGTGTCAAAGACCTATTAATAAACACAACTAAATGGAATAGGGGTTAACAAAAACAGATTTATTTAAGAGTTATATTGCACATCTACCTCCATATTCACAGTCCACTTCTGTCTGTATTCAATACTGTCTATTAAACGTTTAAGGAAAAACATTTGTTTCACTTTTTTTTTTATCTAGAGTCAGATGAAATAATCTGCAATTTCACCTGAACATTTAAACAAACCCATGTATGTTTAAACCATGCAGAGCACAAACGTATGCATGACAGTAGCTTCATCAGATTTTCTTTATTGTCATAATATTGTTTCTGATAAAGACAAATGTTCATGCAAGATAAGAAGAACACAGCACAGACATCCTTCCAAATCTGATACTCGCTTTTAGCTCATGTTTGGCCGACTGATGCGTGAATGATTCGACTACAGGCCGTCACAGATGATAAAACAGCAGGAACTTTATTGTGGGGCGATCTTTGGGACAAAATAAAGCGTCTTCAAAGGAAAGTAATCCGTGCATATTTGGGATATGAATGCATCTTTGATTGTAGTCGAGCATGAAATAAATTATTAGCAAACTGTAAAAAGAGTCCATTTGTACTTATGTGTTGTGTGTTTGATGTTTGTCAGAATACAAATCAAAAAGTTACAACATCAAACATTACATTTATAAAAGGAAAAGTTATGAGTAGACTGTCTTAAGTACAAATACGAATTTGTCAGATGGAAGAAAGTATCAAAAATATGTCATTGTTTTTCCTCATGGATAGAGCCGAACTGTGCTACAACTCACAGATTTTCTATAACTTCTACGAGTTAAGTTGCCGCTGAGGGTTGATGGTTTGAATCCCATCTGTTTTTTGTGTTCAATGGATAAGGCCTGTGACATGATGACATATTTTTGACCACTTTCTTCCATCTGACAAATTCGTACGGAAGACAATGTACTCGTAACTTTTCAGTTCAATTTTCAATATACATTTTTTATGTTGTACATTTTCAATTCGTATTCTAACAAATATCAAGCACAACACATTAAAAGCACAAATTGGCTCATTTTAGAGTTTGCAAATACACTGCCTGGCCAAAAAAAAAGTTGCACATCTGATATTTCACTGCATCACCTTTGGTTTTGATTACAGGAAACTGACACTCAGTTTAACTAAGCTAATAGTTCAGATCCTTCCATGAGTAAATACTTCAGTGGTTAATCTATTGTGCTACCGTACTAGTCTAGTTATGCTCAAAGTAACTTTTGGATAGATTTCCCTGAAACTGGCCGACGAATCACAGTGAAGTATAGAGTCAGAGGGCGGACGTAACAAAGTGACACTGCGACAATTCAGAGAGAAACAACCGGAAACCACCATAGAAGAAGAACAACAGGCCACGGTTTCCTTTTTATCAAAGATGAGTGAAGAATGTGGAAAACGTCGGCAATGTTTAAATTCTTTTTACATAAGTGACAACAGTCGTTAAACTCCATAACCTACCATTTTGTTTAGTCATTCGTAACTTTCTCCGGACTCCATCGTCATCCTAAAGATTACGCTGATTGATTGTAGTATCGTCCTATTGCATACAGAAGGATTTGAAAGACAACCTTTTAGCCCCGCCCCCCCCCCCTGACTATGAAGCACGACTAGACCCATACATGTAATGAATGGGGATAGCACGGCTAGGCTATATTTTGACACTACATATGCATTATGTGGCAAAAAAAAAAAAGTCAAAGTAAATGTCTCCTGTAATCAAAACCAAAGGTGGTGCAGTCAAATGTGCCACTATTTTTTGGACAGGCAGTGTATTTATTTTATGCTCAACTACAACCAAAGACACATGCATATCCCAAATATGCACAGATTACGTTCCTGTGAATACGCTTAATTTTGTCCCAAAAATCGCTCCATAATTTATCTTTGGTAAAAATGGGAAAATCCAAAAAAAAATGGAAATATGAAACGCACCAGACAAAAACAGTCAGATGTACATTATTTTTTTTAAAAAGAGTGACAAACACAGTAAGAAGAAAAAATAACATGGTTGAATTTTAAAAAGGTTTGAAAAAAAGAGGCGAATTCACTTGTGTGTAAAGAAAATAAAGGTGCAATGAAATGCTGGAGGTCGATTGCTTTGTTTTTCTTAATAATTATGCAATTCCCTCTAAGGCACCCTTCCCTTTAATGGAAAGATATTTCCCTACGCATAAAAAACAAAAATACTGATAAGTTTGTTTTTGACATTTTCCAACATTAACGGTCAAACATGCACAACCCATCTGCCAACCTGACATAAATACACAAATACCACTTTTACACCCAGTTCTTTCCACATTTTCATTATTTTCATTATTTGAGCGAAACCAGGGCTCCGACCCAAAACCCACCAACAGACTCAGCTTCATTAAACCACATTTACATCAGCCCTTTTTAACTCAAACACCTCCTTCATCTGCGGGAATCATTTTGTAAACAAAACACATCAATAATTAATGTTCTGATTGTGTCCCTTAACAAATCATAATGCTGAAAGCAATGTCTCATACATTTGACTTGAGCTTAAAAGAAGGAAAATTGGGGTTTCACTGTAAAAAAAAAAAAAAGACTAAATCTGACTAAGTGTATTTGTTTCATTTCTAGTCCAAATATTTCATCAAGCTTAAATTCAGACAGAATCACCTACAGAGGAACTTTTCAGTCAGATACACGAACTGATTTATAGACAATAGATCTGGAAAATATGATTGAAGAAATCTGATCAAGATCATTTTCACTGGTTCCACTGGCAGATTCGATTTCTTTTCTTTAGACACTGAACCCTGACTTAGGCCCCCAGTAGGACTGACCTTAGACCTTAGAAACCTACTGGTGTATGAGTGTGTGTGTGTGAATGGGTGAATGTGAAGCTAATGTAAAGCACTTTGAGCAGCATGAAGGTGGAAAAGTGCTATATAAGTGCAGACCATTTATCCTCCCTCCTAATAATTCCTTTTAATCTCAATTCAATTCAGATTAATATTTCTTTGTTTAAATTATATATATATATATTCTAGATTTTTTTTGGCGTAATTCAAGATTTTTTTTTTATGAATTCAAGATAGCTTTTTCTTTTCTTTTTTTCTTAATTCAAGAATTTATTTATTTGTTTTTGCTTGAATTAACAGGATTCCCACTCTTTCCCTGAAATTATTATTACATAAAATAAAATAAAACTTCCATTGGAGCAAATTGATTTTGGTAAAAAAATTCTTGAAATACGATTTGTCAGCTAAATGTTCTGCACGTATATAGTTCTTTTCCACCTTCATGGTGCTCAAAGCGCTTTTCATTAGCCTCACATTCACACACACACACTCATACACCAGTAGGTTTCTAAGGTTTTATCAGTTCAATTGGGAGACTAAGTCACGCTTCAGTGTCTTGCCCAAGGGCACCTCGACATGTGGACAGCCAGAGCTGGGATGCGAACACTTTCGGTCATTGGACGACCCGCTCTACCAACTGAGCCACAGCCGCCCAGATCTATTGTTTAAAATGAAATTATTCAAACTCATTTAAAAGTTCCCCATCAGGTGATTCTGTCTGTTTTAAATGTGATGAGACATTTGATGTGAGAAATTAAACAAATACACTTGGTCAGATTTACATTTTTTTGTAGTGTACTGACTAATGCTACGGCCACACCAAACATGAATTTCCACATGTACGCTTGTAACGCGCCGCCTGTGTTTGGTCACTAGATAACTTCGCACTCGCACACTCCGAACGCGCAATGCTTAAATCTGGACACTGGATAAACAAAATATGTCCATTTCAGTCTGTCCTCAACTATATCTCAGACCACTTGGATTACTGGTCTGTACCTGCTCTGCACAGCCGCTTTTGGCTTCACCTGATCCTGCAGAAGCTCCTGCAGAACAGGGAGTTCCACCACCTCCTCCAGGAACTCCGTCTGGATGAAGTCCGCTTTCAACGGTATTTCAGGCTCAGTTTTTCTTTCTGTCTTTCATCGCACAGTGTCACACGAATTTTCCTGAAAAGTTCAATATTTTCAACTCCAGCGTTTCCACTGATTTGCGGCAAAACATGCTGCTCCAACGCCCGGACGCTCCAACGCCCGGACGCTCCAACGCCCGGACGCTCCAACGCCCGGACGCTCCAACGCCCGGACGCTCCAACGCCTGGACGCTCCAACGCCCGTACGCTCCAACGCACTGCAGAAACTCCACCATCGTGCTGCAGCAACGCTTCCAACGCGCCGCCCTGAGTCTGCATCAAAACGCGTCTCTCCATTGACTTTGTATGTAATCTCGATGTGCGGATGTGATTGGGTGTGGCCGTACCATAAAATACTTCTAATTTAATGACACACACATATATGTATGATTGAACTCAAATGGGCCCCTGAAAAAGGAACGGCCAGAGGAGCAGGGTTAGTTTTGGGTTTAACACACAGCGAGCGCTCACACATTTCAAGCTACTTTTAAAGTCTACACACAATCTACGCATTCCTTTTTTTCTTTTTTTTTTTTTAAACAAACAACCCAAAAATAGTTTTGACACAAATCACTTTAAATGATCTCATCTATTCACAATGATCTACGTAAAAACCAGAAGCTAAATCAGATTAAAAGACCCCATGAAACAAAGAAAGTCTGTCAAACAAGAATGAAATCCTGATTAAAAATAAAGACATAAAAGCATCACAGAAGTGATTTCATGTGGAGCGGCAGTGAAAAGATGAAAAAATGTCAGAGTAAAGTGACTTTTCTTTGGTCGTGTTATAGATGAAGCAGATATTTTTTCTTCATTTGTGAGTTAATTTCATTTCATGGGGTCTTTAATAACTGGGAAAACACTGTACGATCTACGCTATGTCCACTTCAACTGTTGGAAAACAAAACACACACACGTTTGTTCAGAACACTACAACAGTCGCAGTGATCGCCTAATGGAAATAAAACTAAAATATTATGAGGGCAGTTTGCTATTTAGGTCAAAAGGTGCTGTGGACGACATGCTTTCACACAAACATGCTTTAATCTAATGACAAACTCCACAGAATGTCAATAATCTGACAGTTACACTGTAAAAAATATAACTCTGACCAAGTGAATTTGTTTCATTTCTAGTCCAAATATTTCATCACACTTCAAATCAGACAGAATCACCTACAGAGGAACTTTTCAGTCAGATACAAAAACTGATTTATAGACAATAGATCTGGAAAATCTGATTGAAGAAATATGACCAATGTTTTTGGCTTAATTACAGATTTATTTAGCATAATTCAAGATTTAAAAAAAAAAATAATTCAAGATTTATGTAACATAATTCACAGTTTTTCTTTTAGCTTAATTCAGTTATCTGAAAATTTCTTTGCCTAATTCAATATTTATTTTGCATTATTCAAGACTTTAACAAATAGCTTAATTCAAGAATGTTTTTCCTGAATTCAAGACTTAAGAGACATAAGATATAACAACCTTGTTTAGACAATAGAGCTGGAAAATATGATTTCAAGAATTTTATCAAGATCATTTTTCACTTGTTAAATCCAGGTTAAAAACCTTCCTCTTCCTGCATGAGTAAACTCTTTTCAATCTTGTCTTTTATAGGTATTTTTTTTTCCATCTTATCAATTTTTAAATATTATCTATTGTAATTTTAATGTATAGTTTTAATATAATTGTTGACGTATTGATTTCACTGTGGGAATGCAGTTTAAAACCACATTTTATCTCTGAATATTTTAATGTATTTACCCTTTTGTCATTTTTTATGTAATTTACTCTTTATTATTAATTATTATTATTATTATTAAACAAATAAATAAATAAACTAGAAAAGCACTCCCTAATCAATTACAGATCTCCCCATTTCCAACATACCCGAAAATTTCATCAAAATCTGCCTATACGTTCTTGCACACAAACAAACAAACAAACAAACAAACAAACTAACGCCGGCTAAAACATAACCTCCACCGCGGAGGTAATAAATAAATCTATCAATGGAACCAGTGAAAATGATCAATTTCTTCAATCAGATTTTCCAGATCTTTTGTCTATAAATCATTTCTTATATGTGACTAAAAAGTTCCTCTGTAGGTGATTTTGTCTGATTTTAAGTGTGATCAGATATTTGAACTAGAAATGAGACAAATCCATTTTGTTAGATTTAGATTTTTGCAGTGAACATCTGTAATACTTCACCTCCTACATTTAAAGGAGGTCATGACAGTTTCACGAGTTTCTCTTCGTACTTTTACTAACTTTCAATCTGCCGCCTTGATAACAATTCATACACTACAGACAAAAGTATGTGGACATGATGATGTTCAGCTGTTTATTTTCTAATAGGGGTCTGGGATACAAAACAATAATGAATAATATTAAATTATAAGAGTTAGTTTAGTCTCTGATTACAATTTAAAGAATCCTTGATGTTTTATGTCAAATGAGCAAGAATGGGATCCAACAGTTGTAGACATAAGTCCCAATATTTATGTCCATATAGTGTAGAAACATCAATTAGTGATTGACTGATATAGACTTTTTTTCCCCCATTAGCCTTTAGCCAATGACTGATACAGGCCACTGATATTTTTAACTGATATTTGGAGCAGACACTGACTTTTAATAAACCCAATGAAATATTGTTCAACCACCATTTCAAACCAGACAGCAGACCTCCGCCAAGGCTTGATATGGCGTCATACGACGTCAAACGTGACGTGATGGAGCCATAGGTGTTGACTCATCTGATGTCCGAAGGCGAGACGACGTGAATACGAAAAACCGCGAGATTTTATCTTGTCTGAATACTGAGATATTACCACTGATGTGTTTTAGCTGTTGACCTTTGACCTTCATTGCTCAAAATCTAATGGGTCCTTCCTTGACCCATTATCTATCATTCGTGGAAGTTTCTTTAAAATCCATTCAGAACGTTTTGCGTAATCCTGCTAACAGACAAACAGATCTGAATTTAATACCTCCTTGGCTGAGGTAACTAACCAAAATAATGACATTCATCCTAATATAAAACTATATTTTGACATTAGTACTTATGATTTTGATCCCAGACTTTGTTAGAAAAGAAAGACCTGAACTCATCATGTCCACATACTTTTGTCCATATAGCGCATAATCACATCCACGTGATCAAGTAAAGAGGAAGGATAGTATTTAAGTTATGTAGTGATTTCACTCATCTGACAAACAGATCCATTCATGGCTGTCATTTGTGACCTTCCTCATTTAAACCTGTGGGTAGAAACGCTGCAGAATAATCTGTATTTAGAAATGTTACAAATGTGCCTGATGGGGACAAAAGTACAGCTACAGATTCTGTCAGACCTCAGTTAATAGTTTAAAGCCCAGTTCAGACCAAAGACACGGAGCTGAAATGCTTCCAACGGGTTGATTTTTTTTTTTTTTTTATCATGTAGTGCATGTTTTCTTAATGTCTTCATATTAAGGAGGAGATATTGATTTGCGGAAAGACAAGATAATCGATTTAACCTAATGTACAGTAGTGGAAAAAAATGATTAGACCATCTAAAGTCGTTAAGAACAATTGATATCCAGTCCAGTCCAAACTCCAATGTGTCATGTGACTAAAACAGGCAGAAAATAAAACAGTGAATGAATAAAAAGTACTGTTTTTGTCTCTATAGTGGCATAGATAGTGTTGGAAGAACTGAAGTGATTTGAGTTTTTAATCCAGAAAACATGTTAAATGGATAGATATCAGCTCTGAAATTAAACTACTGTACTATTATAAATCTGACCAAGTGTATTTGTCCAATTTCTAGTCTAAATATCTCATCACACTTAGAGTAAGACGACAGAATCCCCTAGAGGAATTTTTCAGTTAGATATAATAATTAATTTAGAGATCTGGAAAATTTGATTGAAGAAATCTGACCAAGATCATTTTCACTTGTTCCATTGGCTATTTTTTTTTTTTGTGCAAAATTCAAGATTTTTCTTTTTTTTTTTCATAATTCAAACAAAAACAACCCAAACAAATCTGCCAATGGAACAAGTAAAAATGATCTTGGTAGGATTTACTGAAATCTCAAATGTGACTGTTTAAAACACGTGAAAAAATGGTTAAAAGAAGGGCAGCGTTGTCATCAGTAGAGGTGTTTGACGCCGTGTAATGTGGATATGTGAACTACCGTGCTTGTCGGACTGTGTTTCATCTGTTGGGTTATTGGTGGGTTTTTTTTATGTTTGTTGTCGTTGTGTTTGGTGCAGTAGCCCTGGGTTCAGTGTGTGGGCCGCCCAGAGACCACAGATGAAAATTAGCTTGTAGTTATATCTGAACTGTGCAAAACATTTGTTGTGCAATGTCCCTGTCAAATAAATAAATAAATACATTATTGTTTTCTTTTTTTTTTGTGTATTTACTTCCTTGAATTTTAATTTCAATATTATACTGTG
Organism: Siphamia tubifer; assembly: GCA_020466265.1. Classification (NCBI taxonomy): domain Eukaryota; kingdom Metazoa; phylum Chordata; class Actinopteri; order Kurtiformes; family Apogonidae; genus Siphamia; species Siphamia tubifer. The sequence continues at coordinate 13,238,576 of CM035797.1, read as the reverse complement.
CAAAGAATATATATCGAAGCTTGTACCATTTCCATATTTAGAATTAAAAAAAATTATAATTAGATTTTCCAGATCTATTGTCTATAAATCAGTTTTTATATCCGACTGAAAAGTTCCTCTGTAGGTGATTCTGTCTAATTTTAAGTGAGATGAGATATTTGGACTAGAAATGAGATTTTTGCTGTGTATAAGTTATGAAATTAAACTATACTATGAGCTAGTTTTGTTACTATCATTATATTTGTCCAAACAAATGGAACTTTAGTTGAACCAGACATTAAAATGAACAAAAAACTGAAGAAAAAAAGGGCTGGGAGAAGAAGGGAAAAATGTACCATTTCATTGATACCAAAAATGAAACTAAAGTAAGTAACACATTATTACTATTTAAGATATTTGAAAATGCTACAATCGAAGTCCAGCTACAAAAGGCCAAAGGGTTAAAACAGGGAAAGACGAGCAAAATGATGCACGGTCTTGCGTAGATACACTAATGTAAAGTGGCAGCTTTCACAATGCTACAGACAGGAGTTATAATGCAAAAATATAAACCTGACTAAGTGTATTTGCATTTTTTCCAGTGTATGTAGTCCACTGGTCTGAACTGGGCTTCATAAGGACTTGAATGAACGGACTGATCCAGCGGCCGAATAAACAGTGCAAAGGCTTATAGAACAAGTACAAGTCACGCTAATACAGTAAGTTGACTGGCAGTCTGTTAAGGGAGCGTGGTTGGAAATGTAAGGCACTACAGTCTCAGGTGGAGTGTCTCTGGATCCTTCAGACCTCTTTTAATCTGCCTCGGGACAAACCGGCGCTGGAGTTTAGATGGAGGGTTGTCTGTCCTCATTCGGAAACTCCCGCTAAAGTCAGTTGATCCATTCGTCACCGCACTCGCGCTCACCTCACATTCAGAAATATGCATAAGAATCAGGAGAGTGGAGATCATTTCTGACGTTCAGCAATTTCCCTCCGTTCGGGTACGATTAAAGGCGGGACCGTGTCGGCCTGTGCAACCTCTCAGAAACAGTTTAGGAGTGAGGACAGAGCGTGGAAGAAGCAGATAGGACAGGAGATACTGGATACTCTGATGTGCTTACAGTCGAGTAAAAGGGCCCACGTGAAGAGGAGCTCTCAGTTTAGGGGAGGAGCAGGAGTTGGTGGTGAACATGGAGGACGGGGAGGAGGAGTACGGTGAGGAGGAGGCGGATGAGGAGTCGCCACCGCTGTTCAGGGTGAAGACACTGGAGATGGCCACGTCCACGATGCCCTGACACAGCTCTGGGTAGAGTTTCCTACAGGAGGCAGATACAGAACAGAAGCATCAGTTTAAGCCTTAACCTCCTGAGACCTTGAGTCAACTTTCAAGACAGGACTTTCATAGGTTTAATGAAGAAAAAAATTAATGAAAAATGTTGTCCACTGCAAAGGACATTCCATAAAAAACTTAAAAAATGCAACTGAAAAAACTGTTGCATTGTACCGTTTCCAAAAAAGGTAATTATTTAGCGTAAAAACGTCAAAACTTATACTTTCATAAAGCCTCAAACATCCACTGGTGAACAAAACCATCTGCTGATCAAATCTGTTCAAGACCTGTTGATCCATTTATGCTTAATGATTCTCACAACTCTCTCTCTTTTTTTTTTTTTTTACAGTGTATAGATCTTTTTGAAGTTAGATTTATAAGCATTACCCAAGACGTCAACACAATAAGGCTACATTTATACAGTGACGATGAAAACAGAAGACGCAAAAGTGGCGTCTCATCTTCAATTTTTCACCCACGTTTAGACGAGCGTTTTCAGGAGGAAATCTTTGTTTATATAAAGACAAAACAGTGGCCGAAACTCGATTGGATATGCATACCAGGCCAATGTAGGTAATGGTGCACATGCCTCTGTTGGCCGATGGTATAAATATACATTTTGTAGAATTGCTGAAACGACTCCTGTACATTTTCTGGAGCTTGAAGATCCATGGGATCCAGGTAGTCTGACATGTTTGTTGTTTTAGCAGCTCAGCGCATTGAGTGTGACGTAAAGGTGTATGTGACGTGAACATGTTATGTGTTTCTTGCCGTTTAGACAGAGACACAAACCGGCTTGTCTTCAAAACTCTCTACTCTGGAAGAGGTCTTCAGATTTTTGTGTATTCAAACGCCGACAGCACGGTTGCCATGTAAACGAAAGGCACTTGCGGTAAAATATTTTTTTTAATTTTTAGCCACAATTGTCCTCGTGTAAATGGCCCCCAGGATGGGTATGGCAGGATCATTGTGCAGTAAAGCTTCTTGCGGTGATAAATACTTTGAAAACACATATCATATGTTTGTTTTCCACCAAATCTTGTGTGTAACATTGATCGTAATACCCAGAAACTTGGTTTCATATATCTTTTCAATAGCTATCCCATTAATTATTAATTCCATTTCCACCTTACCATTTATAAAAGCTCATGTAATTCAAGATTTCTTTTTTTATTAATTCAAGCAAAAAAAAATAAATCTACCAATGAAACCAGTGAACGTTATCAAAGTGACATTTCTTCAATCAGACTTTCCAGATTTATTGTCGAGAAATCAGTTCTTATATCTCACTAAAAAGTTCCTCTTTAGGTAATTCTGTCTGATTTTAAGTGTGATGAGATATTTGGACTAGAAAAGAGACAAATACACTTGGTCAGATTTGGATTTTTTCCAGCCTACAGTCATAGTATTATACTGATTCTTGTAAAAGGACAGTTTTCTCACAAATGCTGGACTGAACTCTACTCACTGTGCACACGCTGGTGCTCCATTGATCTCAATGAGCCACACTTTAAAGCTCTCATCCACCATGAAATCAAATCCGAAGAGCTGGAAGCTCTGGTAGGACAGGTGCTTGGTGCTGATAGACGGCTCAATGCATGTCAGACAGCTCCTGCAAAGTCACAGATCATATGGTCAGAAAATGAACACACCACTAAGTGAAGGTGGCCACTTATTTAAGTCACAGCATCGCAGTGGGGGTGGGGGTGGTCAGACATACAGGTCGCTATGGTGGGTGGGATATGAGAAGGTTCAAATAACACAAGCAGTTCAGATTTGAGCTTGAAGTTCACTGTGTGATACTCTAGAGCAGCTCAGTTTTTTAATTAACACTCGTGCAAAAATTAACCCAGGGACCTACTTTATGATGTGTTTGATCTGAGGTAATATGGCGGTCTCCAGGGTGACGCTGTGAGCATTCAGCAGATATTGCCGGAACTCATCAAAGAACATTTCGTTGCCTTCCTCGTATCGGCCGTAGTTCTGGGAGTGCTCCTTCTGGATGCAGTGGTTGGTCAGGTGACTGGTCATGTCCTGAAGGTCAGCGCTATTGTAGGGCTCAGAGGAAGTCCGCAGAACGCCCTCCCGGTACAAGTAGATGTTGTACTGATGGTCCACGAGCACCCAGCTCCTGGTGAGACAACAACGAACCATTATATTACATTACCTCAGAATAGATTACATTACATTAAATTCAATAAAATTATATTATATTAGAATAGATTCCATAAAATTCTATTTAATGAAATTGGATTAGATTAGACTTTGTTGATCACATAAAGGGGAAATTCACTAGTCAAGGCAGCAACAGAATAAAGTGCAAGACAAATTGTGCAGCATACAGATAGTACAAAAGATAAACTGCACAAAATAATAATAATAATAACTAGAAAAGTACCCGACAGTACCCCCATTTTTTTAGCTGTTGTTCCAGTATTACCTGATAATTTCAGCCAAATCTGTTGAGAAAATGTTTAGTTATTTTGCAACAAAACACACATATGCGGCCAACCTTCACATACGTACATCAACCGATCACCACCAAAATGTAATAATTTGTTCCTTGTTCCTATATCAGAATTTCCTGAAAATTTCAGCCAAACCCATCTGTAACTTTTTGAGTTGTGTTCCTAAAAGTTGGAAGACTATCAAACTCTGATGATTACATAACCTCTGCTAATAATAGTAATAGTAATAGTAATAACCAATAAAACTCTAGTGACTGTGTATGTATTTCTAATAGAGTGGAAGTGAAATATGCCAGTACAAAACCCAAACAGGACAGGGATCCACTGCTGTGTTGTAGTCGAACAGCAGTGGATGAACCAGGAGATGCTCAGAACTTCCATGGTCCAAAGGAGGTGAGGGGTGTTTGAGAGCAGACGGTTTCATTTTCTGTGGGGCACTTGCCTGATGTCGAACTTCCGATGCCCCGGCTCCAGAAGCAGAGGTTTTTCCAGATACTTCTGAATAACGTGAACCTGTCCCTGATTATCGATGTACTCCAGCAGCTGATTGGCATCGTGGGATATCAAAATACCAGCACCTGTTTGGAACAATTCAGACACCTTAATAAAGCCTGCATTATATGAGGAAAAGCTGTCATGTCTGATATCACAGCTTATTTCTTTTCATTTATTAGGATCCACATTAGCTACTGATAATTCAGTTCTTCTTGGGGTCTCCTCTACATTACAATTTTAACATTTACAATAACCTCACATCATTCACAAAAAAGAAGGACAAAAAAGAATAGAAAAATAAAGGAACGAAGAAGAGGAAAAAGAGGAGAAAGTAACAAAAGAAGGTCTTGTTGTCTGAACCCGCTTTATCCTCACTAGGGTCATGGGGGTCACTGGGGGCCTAATCCAGCTACAATGGGTGAAGGCGGGGTACACCCTGTATGAGGGCTGAACATATATAGACAAACAATCACTCTCACATTCATATCTATGGGTAATTTAGATTAACTAATTAACCTATCAGTGTATGTGTTTTTGATGGCGGGAGGAAACTGGAGTACCCAGAGAAAACCCACACAGAGGGAGAACATGCAAACTCCACACAGAAAGGTCTGGTGCTGGAATTGAACCAGGGTCCTTCTTGCTGTGAGGCACAGGTGCAAACCACTGCACCACTGTGCCACCCAACAACAGAAACAAAAAAAGGTGAAAAAGAAATTTAAAAAGGAGAAAATGAACAGAGAAAAAAGAGGAAAGAAAAGAATAAAAAAAGAAAAAATAGGAAGGTGTATGTTTGTTAATTTTTAGTCATTTAACTCTCACAATTTGTATTTTCTAATTGAAATTTAAGAAGATTTTCTGACTTTGTTTTCATTTGACAGAGAAAGAAGACAAAAAAAAAAACCTATCAGCTCCAAATATCCGCTTAGAAATATCGGTGGTCTGTATCATTCATCAGCTAAAGTTGATGTTAAGAAAATTGTTATCGGACCCAAAAACATTAATAATATTCAAGCATTATACTACATTGTCTTATTTCTTCCCTTGTTCCTCAGCCATCGTGCTTGCCTTGCATTGTCGTGTCCAGCAGCATGAAAACATGGACCATGAGAGTTGGATATGATCAGCTGAGGGTTTTCATCTGACTAAATAAATGCTGTGAATGCGTGGCTTGTGCACTCAGGTCTCCATCAGATAACTCAAATGTTCTCATGTGTTCTCTGTGTGAATGCGTCATGCATAAATAAAATGGATTTTCCTTGTCACTGCATTTCAGGCCAAAACATCTTTGATGTTTATTCTGTTATGGAGATAAGACCATGTGTTTGGCAGCGCTGATATTATGCAAACACATTTTGTATTTTAAGATTAGCAAGGAATGAAACATCAGGCTACACTGAATTATTATCTTATTTGTTTATAGCACAACATAAATAAATCTAAATATAGACACCTCAAATAAATACATTGTCTAAACAAAACCACTTTGGCAGCAACTACAGGTGGAGTGGAATATAAAAACCATCATACTATTTAAGCCCTGCGCATACCACTTATATTAATTAGTCTCTTTTTTTTTCATCAATCAATCACTAGACCAGTGGTTTCTGCCCATTTAGTCTCTGACTCTATTTTAATATCAGAAATTTCTTCTGACTCCAGACATTAAAAACAGAATGTTTCTGGGGCTGTGTTACATTGCAAGTACAGTCTAAATTTAGAGGACATTTAGTCTATATAAAGTATATTATGGATGGAGAAAAAAAAATCAGATGTAGATGAATACTGTACAAAGAGAATTAGATTTTCCTTTGCTATGATATGTACAGTCAGTCCAGCTTGTATTTATTTACAAAGCTGACAATTAATACTGATCAAACAACAACTACAACTAGAAAAGCACTCTGAGACCTCAGACTCCACCAAGGCAGATCAGTCCCCACCTAAATGAGAGAGCGTTCATTTCTGCAAGTAACAGTCAGCAGCAGTCCCCCCCCCCCATACACATTGCTGCCACACCTATTGGTAGGATTGGGTGTCATGTCCAAGGAGGGATTCAAACCTCCAACCCTTCAGTCATTGGATGACCCTCTATACTAACTGAGCCACAGCCACCGGCAGTGCTTCAATTTGAACATTTGACACATAAACAGTACCGCAGTGCTTCAGTTTCACAGTTAGCTTGTCATGTTTTTAATAGATTGGGATTGTTTCTGTCATATTGTTTTTTTAATCGCTTATTAGAAATTTCAGGCACTCCTACAAGGTGTACCCTGCCTTCACCCATTGTAGCTGGATTAGGCCTTTCGTGACTCTAGTGAGTATAAAGTGGGTTCAGACAACAAGATGAGAAATTTGAGGCGACCCCATGTAGGGTCCCGACCCTGAAGTTGAAGAACACTGCACGAGACAGTAACGTGTCACAGTATGCTAAAAAAAAGTACCATCAACTGTGCCAACAGTGATTCATTTTGTCTCTAGTCTAATGGATTGAAGCTTTAATGTCAATTTACCTTTAGCTCCAGCAGATGACTTGGCTATCCATACTGTTCCCTCACTACTTTCTTTTTTCGAGTGATAGGAAGCCAAGAAAACTTCCCGCTCATCAGTCTTGGGATTGTTCTTCAGATGACTGATGCCATTTGTGGCTGGAGCAACAGGGGTGTTGAGATTAGTGGGGTAGATGATATAAGATTCAGGAAACCAGTTGGAGGAGTCAGAGAGCTCTGGGCTGGTCTTTATCATCCTGGTGGTGAAGGAGAAAGGTCAGCTAATGTAAAGCCCTTTGAATAATTCACATGTGCAAATAAGATGGACAAATGGTATATAGTGTCTTTAACATTACATACTTAACCATGGATGCCTTCCTGCAAAGCTTGTCTGCCCCTCTGTAATAGTTCACCAGCTGCACCAGTCCTGGCTCATGCCCTGTAAAGTCCAAATGAAAACACAATAAGATACATTGTTATTATAACCTTTATTTGACCAAGAAAAAGCTAATTGAAATTAAAAATCCCTTTTTCAAGAGTGTCCTGGCTAAGCCAGCAGCAGCAACAGCATAAGTTACAGATATACAAAAAAATATACAAAAATACAATAAAAGTCAATATGAAAAACAAACTGATAAGAAAATTGATATAAAAGTATCACCATTATTCTAAAAGGTACTAAAAGTATAACAAACATTTTTAAAAGCATCTCAAACCCAATTCAATCAATTGGGAAAATATCTACATTTGTTACCTTTCCATTGATATAAAATGACCTTGAAGGATTTAAAACAGAGCAGTTGCTTCAGTTAAAGTCTTTGGTTTTTTGTAGTTGGTTCAGTTTAATGTCCTTCTGTACTTTGTTCAATTTAATTATCTTCCGTAGTTTGGTTCCAGTCAGTGGAAGAAGAATATTTAAAGTCTCTTTCTTAGTTCTGTTCTGACTTTTGGAACCTGTAAACATAGCAAACTACAATTATTCATTCATAAACAGTGGTATAATCCAGGATATACAGGAGTATGCTGAGTGAACCTACTTATTTGTCAGTCAGCACGACCCACTTATAAATCCCCCTGATGAGTATGGAAGGCTGACCCTGCTACACTGAAAAACATAAATAAATACATAAATATGAAAATGGCTTGATAAACTTATTTCCATACCATACCATTTATTTATTTTGTCCTAATTTATAATTTTGCTTCTTTATCCATCCATTTATTTCTTCATTGTTTCCTATCTAAATGTCTTTTCTTTTTTATTTCTATATTAAATTTTTATCTGACGAAAAATACTTACGCAAATACAATGGATCAATGTTTGTGTAAATTAAATAAGAGAAGTCTTATATGACACCGTTTCTAAAATGATGCTTTTCTGAACTACAAAAAGAAAGGCAAAAATTGAGAGTATACCCACTACAACACTGTTCACAAGATAAAACTTTATTGATCCTTCCAGGGGAAATTCACTAGTTAACACTGCAACAAGATGAAACTAAAAAAAAAAAGTGAAACAAGATGTAGAGATGCATTTCATGTGTAAAGATTAGTGGTATCTTTCCACAGGATGCTGGAGTGAGCAGCTGTACAGTCACAGCAGCTGCCTCATCCTGCGTGGGTGGACACCAAATATGGCACGCACGCACGCACGCACGCACACGCACACACACACACACACACACACACACACACACACACACACACACACACACACACACAAATGATAACAAACATGCCATACCTAGACGTCCAAAGGGCAATCTGTTCCGTTCCCCAAGCATCAGGTTGAATCTAGGGTTGTCTCTTTTCAGCCTCTTCCAGTGTCCTGTGGACTGCAGGATCTTGGAAACTTCTGCATAAACAGTGCTGTTGTCGTCACGAGTGACAAAGGTGTACATGGGGGCATTCATAATACTTGAGCACAGAATGAGGACGCTAATAGAAAAGTGCAGTGATAATATGTGTGTGTTGTTAGTGGTGGGGGGATCTGTCTCTCAGACTCTTCAGGGTTATCTCCTCTGGCCGTGCCATGATGATGAGTCAGTCATATCCTGTCCACACTTGAGTTTTCTTCACACCGGTGCCTTGAGCCTGAAATTCACAAGTCTATCATATAAAACAGCTCACTGTAGAAAAGGGTTAGCAGTTTCATCCTCCTCAGCAGACAATGTCTCCTGGGAATCCGCAGACAAGGGTGTGACTGACTCCTGTCCCGTCTGGGTTAATTCATATCCTGTCTGCTTTAGCTAACGGAAGGCGTATATACTTATTTTTTCCTATTCGGAATACTTCACAGGGATGTCGAATTAAATACGAATACGTAGACATTAATACAACAGTACTACAATACAATAATGTAGTTAGCTAGCGGCACAACATCTAACATGTAGCCTGCTTTCCCACCGGTAGCGTGCTTTATTATCTGCGGCTGTCATCCGCTGTCGACACACAGCGTAAACACAAAGCTAGGCAGTTATGGGTAATGTAGTTTACAATTTACAGTTCACAGCGACATCTTTTTGGCTTTTGTTAAATTATTAATCGCATATGTTATACGTAAACGCACATGCTTAAGTGCTAATGATTTTTCATAGTTATTTTATTAATATCGCGTAGTTTTATGTTTTGCAGGCAAAACAAATTATTCGACATTGTGTACTACGTTTCCCAGAATGCAAAGTAACAAGGCGACCGTCCTCCAAATGTGTTGTCCGTAGTTAAGGCCACAAGATGACGCCATTAGACCTTAGCAAACATTAAAGGTTTTCAAGTCGTCTCATGGTATGAAAACAAACAAAGACAAACATGTGTCCAATGCTTCTCGTTATATAATAATATATATATATATATTTGTTTTATAGATCATTACTTTTCCACGACCACTAAACGTTAAAGTAACGACCGTTAAAAGAAAAAAGAAAAACTATCATTAATAATGAGAAATTTACGGAGGGATCTCAAAGGTAGCACTTTATTTAATATGGATCCTTTCCCACATTGGTAGTGAGGTTAATAACATTCTTCATTTCTCATTTTTCTACATTTCTGTTATCTAAAATTGATGCGTTTTACCAAGAGATGAAAAAAATGACTTCTAGCTTTCTATAACTTGTGGAAACGATGCTGAAAGAAGTGGTTTCGTTGTATTACTTTTCAACGAAATTTACATTAAAGTAAAACAAACAAACGAAAACTATAATCTGTGATAAGATATTTACCGAGTGACCGTAAACGCAGCACTCTAGTAAACACGGACCCGTTCCATTACTTGAAGTGAGGTTATTGACTTTCTTAATTTCTTATTTTCTAAATTTCTGCTATCTAAACTATTGATGTAGTTTTATCAAGAGCAAAAAAATATATGGCTATTTGTTCCTAGCGTTCTGTAATTTATGCAAGCGATGCTGAAAAAAGTGAATTTATGGTATTCGAAAACGAAATGGAACGAGACAGGAAGTAGTTTTCTTCCGGAAGAATACTGTGGCGGGAACAAACAATCACAGAAAGCGTCACGTCTGATCGGCTGTACCCACAAAATAGTGGTGTTTGTAGTAAAAGACAACGAGCTAGCACGTATTTGTTTTTGTCAGAATATTTTAAGAAGATATCACGACTAGTAAGTGCGGTTTTCCTTCTCATTGGCGTAATTTGGGCGGATTTGTAGCAGTATTCTTTATGAAATATCAGCTTTGTTTTGGTCTGAAAACGTAAAATGACACGACTTTGTTTACATCACAAATACCACCCATAGACACACCACTGCCTTCAAAACATAGGTCAAACTGTGCATTATCAGCAACATGTACTTCAAGTGAAGTTGTTCCTGTCAGTGTTTTACTATCATGTGATATTTCTGATTTATTTTGACTGTTGGATTGTGATAGATTGAGAGAGAGAAATCCAGTTTATTTTAGACATTCTGTCTTTTTAAATTCTATTTATTCAAGTTTTATGACAACTTTACAGACAATAAACAATCATAAAGAACACATGCAGTAAAATTTAAATTACAATGAAGCTACTAGACTTTTTTATGTAATAAATGTTTGTACAACAACACTAACACACTGATGTACTATGTAATGTTTGCACAACAGCTCATATTGTATAGTAAAATAAAACGTATATAAGTATGTGAATCAAGAATGTTATTTCTTTACAATCAAAGTGAAAAGGAAGACAAGCATAATATAAAGCAAAACAACAAGTGACAGATATCCATCGTGTTATGTATTTAAGTCAAAATGATACTTCACTTCCAAATGTTCCAGTAATTTCCTCCATTTATGCTTTTATTATTAATATAGTATTCTAGTTTTAACAAAATCACAACTTCTGAGATCAGTGATTTCCACATAGGAATTGGGGGGGGGGTCTTCTTCTCCAACCCATTTTATTTTTATTATTAATCAAATTTTTTAATGGATTTCCTTACTAACATTGACAGTGATTGATTCCCATCGTCATTTTCTTGTAGAACAGCAGGGACCTTCCCTCACAGACATAACAGTGGGTATACTGGTACCGGTTGACTGATTGCTGTACTAATACTCATGTGTACTGCCTTCCAGGACAACAGACATTTTTTCACATTCACACTAACAGTGCAACCTATTACCAACAAAAGATTTACATTTGAGCCAGTTTCCTGCGGTTTATGTTTCAAACTTACGATCGATATATGGAGATGTATAGCTATTGTGCACAATATTATAGTGCAACTCTTTATATCGGTCACAAATTGAAATTCTGGAGGGTAATAGTAAAATGTCATCCCATCCATCATTATTTCTTATTTTATTTTTTTCATGTATGCATTTGGCAAACACATACAGGGGGAAGTCAACAGTCAAATTATTTCTTTCTCTCTCTCTTTTTCTCTTGTAAAGCACTTCAAAAGTTTTCCAAAGTGCTATACAGAAGAACAAAGAAAATGCAAAAATATGAAGAATAAAATACAAGGATAGATCAAAAATATAAAACAGCTGTACAATTAAAAGCAAAGCATAAAAAGCACAGTGGTTAAAAAGAAATAAAGCCAGATGTGCAAGTAAAAACAGTAAGATGAGAAAATCAAGTATTATCTACTACTAATATGAGCAAGATACACCAGAATGTTTTTAACTGTTAAAGTTTACCAAAGTTCAAACACTATATCTCAGAGTAGAATTGAGAAAGTGTTTTTGTTGCTTCTAATTAAGAAAAAAAATATCTGTCTAGTATGTATCAATTACTTGCAATTTCCCATCAATTGCTCTTCTTTTACACACTGTATTTTTGATATTTTATATATAACAGAATATATGATATTGGCCTTGTAGTGACTCAAATGACCTAATCTGCCATTCTCAGATAGATTAAAGACTCTTACAATACCTTATTTTCCTGCTGTTTTAATGAATGCATTGTCTTTTTACTGCCATGGATATTTAATAATGAGCTAATTCTAACTAACATGTAATTTGTGGGGTTTAATCTATAATTCTATAAGATCATTATTGTTTCAGTGCTGTCATGTGTCTAAAATATCAACTTTCACAGGTGCGGTTCAAACTCATGACAGACTCAGAGCTTTAAATCCATAAAGTTTTGACAAGTTTTAGCAAGAAGCAAAGTTTATTAGTACAGAACAATTCATACACGGGTGCTTTACAAAAATAGAAAAAGTGACAAGTTAAAAACATAGTTACAGTTAAGACCCAATCAGTAAAACATGAATATCAATCAATTAAAATAAAGTAAAAGAGAAGAGTGCAGATAGAACCCTTTCAGTTATATGTATGGTTGAACAGAGTCATTTTCAGGTTGGATTCATTTTTTACTAAGTTTAAGATTTTTTTTTTTTCCTCAGTAAATGACTGTTTCATCCCTTACAAATAAATACCTCGAGCATGTGAATTGCAAATATACATCAAATTTGTATCCACTTGAATAAATGTGCATTAATCACTGTTTATGATTCATTTTTCAATTTTTTTGAGCCTATAAAAAAATTTAAATTATTTTTCCCTGTGGACTTTTTAGGGAGTATATAAGTTTATTTTGATTTTTCCCACTGGACTTGTTTCTGTTTTATTAATTTTTTTTTAGTTTATAATGTTAATTTTATTCAAACATTACAGCGTATAAGTGTACAGACTGTACATTTATTTCACACGTAAATAAATGTACAGTCTCTTGTGTGTTTTTTCTGGAGTTAATATATAACAAAGAGAACTCTTTGAAGTTTTAGTAATCTTCCCATTTCACATTATTATTAAACCAATAATAAGCCATAAAGTATGACCTGTATTTCCTCCTTTTGTGTGAAGTTTGCAGGTTTTCATTAGCTGACTTATACAGTATAAACAATGGTTGGTTCTAGTTTGTCAGTAGTGAGTTTGTTTATACCACAAATGAAATGGAACAAGATGTTTGTGTTCAGTTCAAGGGTGATGTTGCTGTTTCAAAGGTCATGCATTTTTAATAACCTTCCACCCTTTAGACTGGCTCACATTAAGAAGGCTCTGGGCTTGAACCCACTGACTGAGGCCTTTCTTCATGGTCTTTACAGGATCCGTCCAGGTTCAGTCACAGGTCCTCCATGTGGCTCAGTCCAAACACACACAGGTTAACTGGTGCCTGTAAACTGGCCCTTGGTATGAGCAGCTTGTTTGTGTCAGCCCTGGGACTACGTGGCTGTCTGGGTTTTAGTTTACATGTCACTGAGTGTCAGCTGGGATTGACTCCATCCCCCAGAACCCTGTGAGGATCAGCGTGAATAGATAATAAATGGATGGACGTAATGTAAAGCGATGTAACTTCTTGTGTTTGGGTCAGGGGTGATGTGTGGCTTCGCTGTTGCTGACCTGAGGACATGTATTTTTAATAACCTTTGTCCCTTCTCTTTCACCAGGCTGGAACAGGCCAGGCATGAGTGGCACACACCTGGACGAATGGCAGAAGAGGTCCTTTGACATTTCATCTGGCAAATGCACACCTGAACAGAAGGCAGATGCCTACCGGGCCCACATCCTCTCTATTCAGTATGCATGGGCAAACTCCCAGCTCTCTGAGGCCGCCATGGCCGGCCTGTTCAGGACCTACTCAGAGTGCTACGCTGCAGTGCTGGACTCTGATGACCCACACTCAGGCCTAAACAACTATGCCGACAGTGCTTTGCATCTGGCTCGCAGTCAGAGAAACTACAGTGATAATTGGGAGTCGTCCTTGACTATGGAGAGTTTGATGGAGTTGCCCTGCGTGCAGAAGATGATTCAGAAAGCAACAACAGGGGGGGTAGGTCCCGTGGTGGCAGCAGCAGACGTGAACATAACGGTTGGACAGGAAAGCAGAGGAGGCGTCCTGTCTGGTGTCAGGTCAGAGACTCCACTGTTCAAGTCTGGAGGTCCACCACAACCACAAACCCATTTTCATAGCACTACTTCAGACAGGCCAAGAGGGTCAGAGGGGGTCTCGGGTAGTCCTGCCGTGTTTCCGCGACCCCCAGCCCGGGCTCAGTCTGTGTTCAACTATCCCTCACCAGCTGCCCATCAGGGAAACCCCAGTCCTGCTCTTTCCACACAAAGCCATCAGTCTACTTTTTTCCCCACCTCTAACCCAGCAAAGCGGAAAAACCTTTACAGCTCAGACGGAGGGGATGGTGTTAAGGGTCCGCAAGGAGGTCCGACCAGTACTGGCCCAAAAGCTGGAGGCAACTTCAAAACAGCACGTGAACAGCTGATTGTTGACCAGCACAAGAAAAACTCCCATCAGCCACAGAGAGGTCAGACCACTGGACTGGCAGTGGCCATGAAGAAGTCCCTGGGAGCCAACCGGCCTCGTGGGGCATTTTCTAAATTTGTGTCACCCATGCCCCGGCAGGAGGAGGAACAAAGTGGAGGGAGTTCCAGTTTTAACCAGGAACCTCTGATTGTGGATGAGCGCCTGAAAAACTTTGAGCCAAAAATAGTTGAGCTGATCATGAGTGAGATCATGGACCATGGCCCCCCTGTGGCCTGGGATGATATCGCAGGCCTGGAGTTTGCCAAGACGACCATAAAGGAGATCGTGGTGTGGCCGATGCTGCGGCCTGACATCTTCACAGGCCTTCGTGGTCCTCCCAAAGGCATCCTGCTGTTCGGACCTCCTGGGACTGGAAAAACCCTCATTGGAAAATGCATTGCCTGCCAGTCAGGTGCCACCTTTTTTAGCATCAGTGCATCGTCACTCACATCCAAGTGGGTTGGCGAGGGAGAAAAAATGGTGCGAGCCTTGTTTGCTATCGCCCGCTGCCACCAGCCGGCAGTGATTTTTATCGATGAAATTGACTCGCTGTTGTCCCAGAGGACAGACGGGGAGCACGACTCATCACGCAGGATCAAAACAGAATTCTTGGTTCAGCTCGATGGTGCGGCCACAGCAGCCGAGGATCGCATCCTGGTGGTGGGGGCTACAAATCGACCTCAGGAGATAGATGAGGCTGCACGCCGACGCCTGGCCAAGAGGTTATACATCCCCCTGCCTGAAGGAGCGGCACGGCGGCAAATCGTGTCCAACCTCATGACCCGAGAGAAGAACCAGCTGATGGAAGAGGAGCTGGAGAAGGTGATGGCGGCGACAGACGGCTTTTCAGGAGCCGACATGACTCAGCTGTGTCGAGAGGCGGCTCTGGGCCCCATCCGGAGCATCCGGCTCAGCGACATCGCCACCATCAGTGCAGACCAGGTACGGCCCATCCTCTACAGTGACTTCCAGGAAGCCCTGAAGACCGTCCGCCCCAGCGTCTCCACCAAGGATCTGGAGCTGTATGAAGAGTGGAATAAGACCTTTGGATGTGGACGTTAGGTTTGTCTCCTAATCCAGCTGGACCCCCCCCCCCCTTCTGCTGGAGTCAAGAATGACTGTGAAAATATTTAAGACTTTACAAACTTGAAATTTGTTCAGAACTCTAGTTATTTGTGAGATATTATATTTTCTGAGTTTCTATTCCAGTAAATTTGTGTTATTTTTTTGTAACTAGTTTGACATTTAATTCTTAATTTCCTTAATTAAATCAGGGGTGTCAAACATACGGCCCAGGGGCCAAATGCGGCCCCGCCAATGGTTCTATTCCAGCCTGTGAGATGGGTTTACAAAGTGCAAAAATTCCTCAGTTAAGGTTGTGAAACTGATTTTAGTTCAGGTTCTACATACAGATCAATATGATCTACAGTCAAATAATAACAGAATAACCTCCAAAAAGTTATGACTCCATATTTTCTTTGTGGTTTGATGTGAAAAAAGTATTCCATTTTGACTATTAATAATGAAAACTTCAAAATGTTGTCTTAGTTTCAGTGCAAAAAATAACATTAAATTATGAAAATATTTACATTTATAAACTATCCAGTAAGAAAAAAATGTGAATAACCTGACCAAATATGAACCTGAAATGTTCAGCACAATTTCAACCATTTTCTGCTTCTGTTACTAAGAGTTTATTGTCTTTGTTGATCTGATCCAAAATGCAGAGGGACTAATGAGAAGTTGAAGCAGAATAGTGTTAAAATGCCACGGATTTTTCTTAAGAAATTGCACTTTTTCAAATTATTCACATCTTTTTTTCTTTGAATAGTTTATAAAAGTAAATATTTTGATAATTTAATGTTTGGGTTTTTTTTTGCTGATCTGCAGGCTGAGTAGATCCTTTATGATCAAGAACATGAAGAAAACAGGTTTGAACACCTGGTCCCAGCTGTGTTGATGCAACACTGTCTTTATTCTATTTTTCCTAATTAAATAAAATCTTAACGCTGTATGTTTTTTCTGTTTTTACATCATTGAAGTAATAATGCTTTGTTTAAACATCTTGGTAAGGTTTCTTCAAATCAGATTTTCCAGATGTATTGTCTTTAAACAATTCTTAGATTTCACTAAAGGTGATTTTGTCTGATTCTGTTTTATATCCACTTTTGAAAATGCACTTCGACTCTGTTTTTGTTTGTGGCTGTAATTCTTTTCTGTTACAAATTGTTGATATATTTTATTCTTAAAGTATGATCAACACACATCTTCGCAACTCTGACTTTTGAAAATATAGATTTTCCCCAATAGTATAATAATATTTACCAGTTTAACTGTTATATCAGATTCCTAGAATTCTTTTTATGGGGCGGATCTCAACCTTGATACCAAACTGGATCAACCATTCAGAACCATATATTATAAAACTCTAAATCTTACTGAGTGTATTTGTCTAATTTCTAGTCCAAATAGTGTCATTACATTTAAAATCAGACAGAATCACCTACAGAGGAACTTTTCAGTCAGATATAAGAACTGATTTATAGACAATAGATCGGGATTGAAGAGATCTGAACAAGATCATTTTCACTTGTTTCATTGGCAGATACTATTTTTTTTTGTGCCTAAATCAGACTCCCCTTCTGCTTAATTATATTCTTGTTTAATTACTTACTACGGCTGAGGTATGCGCTCTCAGAGTGCTTTTCTTTTTCAATAATTTTTTGGTGTCATTTACTCCTTTTTTTTAACATTCAAGTTTTTTTTTTTTCTTAATTCAAGATATTTTTGGATTAATTCAGAAAGCTTTTTGCCTAATTCCAGATTATTTATTTATTTATTGCTTGAATTAACAGGGTTCCCATTCTTTCCCTGGAATTATTTTCCAGAACACAAAATACTTTATTGCCATTATTAATTATTACTTGAATTAAGCAAAAAAAAAAAGCCAGTAGAAAATGTGAAAATGAAATTGGTCAAATTTATTAAATCAGATTTTCCAGATCTATTGTCTAAAAATAGGTTCTTTTATCTCACAGAAAAAAAATCTTCTTGATTGCGTATATTATATTATATTTTATATATATATATAAAGTCAGATTTAGATTTTTTTCCCAGTGTTTCATCCAGTTTGAGGTGGTGTTAATTCAAATCCACAGAGTAACTGCATGGACCTGAGAATCACATTTGTTTAATTTCACAGATAAAACCTCAAACTGACACACAGATTGTTGATTAGTTTGTCAAGTGCTCACACATACACACACACACACACTCAGGGGGCGATTACAGATTGTGCACACATGAAATGAAATTGCCATGTAATTTTAATGAAACGATCTTTGAAAATCTGGAAGACCATGAAAAAAGGACTTTCATTTATTTTTCATCTTTTTGTCAAGTCCCTGATAAATATTTCAGATTATGCGCTTGGCCACTGTATTGAAACTTTGTTGAATTAGCCAGCAGTGAAAGTAGTCACACAACCCCCAGTGGGCGTCGTCGGATGGACACGAGGTGCCGTCACAGCTGGACCAGGACAGATGCACAGAATTCCTCTGGTGCTGCCGGGATCCATAGAGTCCACAGAGTATGGACTGAAAAGTGTGCCATATGGTGTTCGCTTGTATGGGTTTGATTGGGACTGAGCGGAAGGACACGCATGTGATGTTTGTGTGTGTGGTCAAAGAGACACATTGGAAAAGAATCACCCCCCAAAAAACAAGTAAATAACAAATGAATACAATATGATAGATAGATAGATAGATAGATAGATAGATAGATAGATAGATAGATAGATAGATAGATAGATAGATAGATAGATAGATAGATAGATAGATAGATAGATAGATAGATAGATAGATAGATAGATAGATAGATGGATGGATGGATGGATGGATGGATGGATGGATGGATGGATAGGTGGATAGATGGATAGATAGATAGATAGATAGATAGATAGATAGATAGATAGATAGATAGATAGATAGATAGATAGATAGATAGATAGATAGATAGATAGATAGATAGATAGATAGATAGATAGATAGATAGATAGATAGATAGATAGATAGATGGATGGATGGATGGATAGGTGGATAGATAGATAGATAGATAGATAGATAGATAGATAGATAGATAGATAGATAGATAGATAGATAGATAGATAGATAGATAGATAGATAGATAGAGGTCACATGACCCACACACTATTGAACAAAAACATGTAATTTGAGTAAGCATTTGCTAGAAATGTAATTCTTATTAATTATTCATTTATTTGAGTATTGATTGATTCATTCATGTATTTATTTATACATTTGAGATTAATATACAATTGATTAAATGGGGAATTTTTTGTTTGTTTGTTTGTTTAGTCTTGCCTGTCAATTTATTTTGTGCTGGTCCCTTGATTCCCCGATAGCAAGGAAGTCTGTGTCCGCTTCTGAAGTCTCTCCAGTAGGGTAAGGCTGAGCAGACAGTCACTGATGCTTTTGGAGAAGATGCAACATCTGTCAAATATCAGACTTAAGCAGCTCACCGGGCATACGTCGGTGGAGAGGTGCCTTTACCATAAAGTCTGTAATAAAAGTGCACATAAAATGTAAGAGTAACTGGTGTGACTGTAGTCTTTGAATGAATGCACAGGTTCCGCCGTTAACCAAAAGTCTTCCCCCTCTCTCTCGCTTACTCTCGTGCCTGTACAATGTAATTGAAGTAATCTAAGCATGATTCATTAGGTATTGTCTTTCTTGCACACCCTCACTTGCAGTGTTAAAAAAACTCCCCTGCATAGTCCAAAATCCGGAATATTTTATCTGACTCGCGGGCATTAATGGACCACTATCGATATTAGGGAGACTCCCGGAACATCCGGGATGCTTGGGATGTCTGCAATAATTGAATGAGTCCAGAGCCTTTCCTACCGCTGTTGGTATCTCACTAAAAAAGGAGGTGATGGTGAATATGTTTACTGGCTCTGTCATTTTGAGCGAATGTTTCCTTGGACCCGGAAGTTGTGTGTGATGTTGAATACTATGTACCTACCACTTATTACAATATGCGCATCCATGGAAACAGAAGAACACCATCACACAACAAACACTTATATGGACAAATATCTAAATCAAAAAGTAACAGTCGTATGTCATGAATAATTTAATAAAATAGCGAAGACAAACTTTGCTAAGCTAAGATTAGCTAAACTCAGCTAAGGTAGCACTAAGCAGATCCAACAGTACAAGTATTACTTATTTACTGATAAAAGTCACTGAACAAGGAGAAGAGAAGCAAAAGTAAAGGTTACATTATTAAACAGTTATTCTGATCTTTGAACTTACCCTCGCTATTTTTAAAAGTTTGATTTTTTTGCTATCGGCTAATCCATTGTTTTGTGTTACATCGAAATGACTCCTACTGGAAACAAATGCTTTGCTGGTTACCTTCTGACATTTGGAAACGTACTATTTTTAGAGTCAACTCTAAGTTTGGGAACACAATTCTGTTGTGGACAAATTCCAAAACAAACTGATTTTTGTTTGTTTACATTTGTCAACATGTCAGCACACTGCAAGATTATATCTGTCACACACGAGGATCCTTTTCTTTGTGGTTTTTCCTTAAATGTGTTGTTGTGGTTTAAGTGAATCAAACATGGCACTGACAGCAGAAACTGAACAAAAACAGTGGTTGAAACGACAAGATCTTAAACCTTGTGTGGTGTTGGGGTCTGTGGGACCCATTTTCACTTTTTATTAAAAGAAAAATTATACAATTAATTAATTAATTTTTCAAACTGAGATTCACTGACTTTGGCTCATTTTCTGTGAATAACATATATCAGAATACATATTTAATGACCACACACCCTACACCTTTCTATTACATATAAGATGTCTGGGTCCACTGATCCCGGGACTAATAGAAGTGTGGAAATCGATGTTCTGGGCACCACACAGCAGGTCTAGACAGGAGGAGGACAGAGTGTTGATATACAGAACATCAGAGGGTCAAATGTGCGAGAAAATGAGAGCAGACAGTGTTGACAAACAATGTTGCAAAGTTGTATGCGAACTGCAGGTGCAGAATTTGACCTTCCATCTTTATTTTCTCACACTCTATATGCTACAAACTGGAGGCAGGACACTCTAATTATAGCTTTGCCAGTGTGGTTTCTTATCACAACTGATCAAGATGGCCAAAAGGTACTCTGCGCAGAGGGCCCTGGAATTGATTTTGTGACAGTGACAGTGACTCTGAAAAAGATGATGAGATTCAGCATCAGCCAGTTCCAAAACAAAGACAAGTCACAGGACCAGGCAGCCAGCCCCAGGACAAGCCAGTCAGCATGGAGCAAGTGAGGAAATATGGATGTCAAAAAATTCAGAAATTGAATGGTCTTCTCACCCAAGAACAGAGTCACCCCGCAAAACTGCCAGTGTGATAAGGATGCAACCAGGGCCAACACGGATGGCAGTTACTCACACACAGGACATCAAGTCTTCTTTTAAGCTTTTCATCCCAGATTCCATCCAGGAAATTATTCTTGACTGTACTAATTTAGAAGGGAGATGCTTTTTTGGAGAGAGGTGGAAGGAAATGGACCAAACCCAATTATATGCTTACTTCGGAGTTCTCATCCTTGCTGAAGTTTTCAGGTCCAAAGGAGAATCCACAGAATCCCTGTGGGATGCAGAAACTGGAAGAGGCCATTGCGGTTCATGTGGTCAGCTTGTGTTGTGCACCCGAATGGGTTAAATTTCAAGTTGAAAGAAATAAAAGTCAGTAGTTTTGAAAAACCTTGCTTCACTTGTAAATTTGTTTCCACTTATATCTTGATGTTAATTGATTTTCTTTATTATGTTTTAAATATTAAGTTATAAATGTGCCCTAAAAATGGTTAAGAGCAAATATTAACCATATATATTGTTTATACTGCTTGTAATTGGGATAAGTTAAACATCTGTTCAGTATTTTAACATAAAAGTGTTTGATTGTTAGGGTTAGGTATTAAAAGCCACAAAATGCAACGGGTCCATCAGACCCACAAACATTGGCTGAGTAACAACAATATGAACATTACACAAGATCTTAAGCCTTAAATATTCGATAAAATTCCATGTATTATCCATATAATTTTGTTACTTTATTTAACAAGCAAAGATCCAATTCTAACCGACTAGTTTAGTACCACAACACTGGAAAAATATAAATATGATCAAGTGTATTTGTCTCATTTCTAGTCCAAATATCTGATCACACTTAAAATCAGAATCAGAATCATCTGCAGAGGAACTTTTCAGTCAGATCTAAAGACAATAGATCTGAAAAATCTGTTTAAGAAATCTGACCAAGACCATTTTCACTTGTTCCACTGGCAGATTATTTATTTATTTGTTTTGTATGAATTAAGAAAAAAAGTTGAATTAAGCAAAAAAAGAAGAAGAAGTGAAGTGAAAATTGTCTGTGTATAATTTATTGAAATAAGAATTTTAACATTTATTTTTATGTAAGAAAAAGTTCCTATGTAGGTGATTCTGTCTTATTTTAAGTGTGATGAGATATTTAGATTAGAAATGAGACAAATACACTTGGTCAGAGTTTGATTTTTCCAGTGTGTGTTGGATTTTGAGGCTTTTATTCAGAAGTAAAAGAATGTCTGTATATTGTGTTCGGCTGCAAATATTTGTCTGAAGAAGTCGTTGGATCTCTAGAACAGAACAGTTCTTAAAGGAGCACTCGAACTCATCTGTTCGAAAAGGGAAGTGAGATGTGTGATCCTGGCAGGGCCGGAGCTGCTTGGCCACATTATCCCTCTTATGCAAATGCCCCCCCCCCACCCCCTGTTGGGTCCCAGTCAAGCGTGGGGGCTCGGCGCTGGCCACAGCTGCTTCCCGTTTCTGCTAAATCACACAGCAGCAGCCATCTGGACCAGGACGCACACCGCCGCTCAGCTCCTCCGACCCAACATCTCCAAACAGGCCACGCCCTCAGAGCCCCGGCCCTGGCCCTCAGAGCCCCGGCCCTGTCCTTCTGCTCCAGTCAGAGCCCAGGCCTTCTGCTCCAGTGCCTGATCCTCTGTGGTCCTGGGGGACCCCACAGGACGTTCCCTCAGCCTTCAGGTCAGACACACGTCCACCGGCTGGACCTGTTTTTGTGTTTCCATGGTCGAACAAACAACTCCCTTTACACACAAATGACATTCATGTATATATATATATATATATATATATATATATATATATATATATATATATATATATATATATAAAACTATCCCACCTTCAGCCCTGACAGCATTTTTAGAAGTGATTCCCCCAAACATTCAGATTTTAAAATATTATACAACTACTATTCCATTTACTTCTTGCGGAAACAGGAAACCCTGAGAAAAACTATACTGATACAAAATCA
The DNA here is from genome assembly GCA_020466265.1 of Siphamia tubifer. Lineage (NCBI taxonomy): Eukaryota > Metazoa > Chordata > Actinopteri > Kurtiformes > Apogonidae > Siphamia > Siphamia tubifer. The sequence goes on along the minus strand of CM035797.1, from coordinate 13,215,636 downwards.
ATATTCAGTTTTATAATGTTTATGTGTGTTTGGTGTTCCTCATCTAGTCACCATTGCTTTTTGCTTTTGTTCTTTTTATTTATTTAGTTATTTTTTTATATATATATATTTTTTATTTATTTTATGTTTTCTGCTTTTGTTCTTACCATTGCTGGTATGTGCTATTCTTTACCATTAGTGGTATAGCTTTTTTTCTTGAATGAATGAATGAATGAATGAACAAATTAATGGATTTCAGATCACAGGAGGTTTCTACAGATGGAGAAGATCACACGTACATGAGCAAGATCAAGGGAAGAATTGGGTAAAACATGGCACCCTTTTCTATAGAAACTGATAGAATGAGCATTTCCTAATGAGTTTAACACCCGGTTACCACCCATCACATAGAGAACTGTAGCTATGACATGCTTTTTTTTTACATTTTCAAATGTATGTATATGTGCCCATATATCTATTTAAGTGAATGTATTTTTATTTTTGTTTTTGCTATAATTTCACATTTAGATTACGTGTGAATGCTATGTACGTCATGTTCATATTCTTGATACCTTTTAGTTGACATATTAGATAAAGATAATTAAAGTAAAATGTACACATTATGCTGTTGAAAATCCACAAATAATATAAACAAGAGCCAAAAACATATGAATACTTTCTAAAATCCACTATATAAAATAAAAAGAAACATTTTTAAACAGAAATTTAAATTTGTACATACAACTTTAATGCATCCACCATCGTAGAAACGGTTCAACCTCAAGATTTATGCAAAGCATCAACATTCCTTTGTGCATTTTGAGTGTTATTATGAAAAGTGTGTTTCCATTGTAATTGTGATAAGAAATATCACACTAAAAAATCTTATCACAAAAACATTGTGATAAGATGAGATTCCATTTTATCTTATCACTTTCCACTACAGTATAATTTAGTTTTTATCTTTAAACATGCTGAATTTAGTCCAGATGTTTTATAAAATGTTATATGTGTCAATTAGTAAGCTTTTTTTTTTTTTACATTATAACATCAGCATTTTTTGTTAAAACCTTACAGTTTTATTCATAAATAATATAAGAAACAGTGTATTGTATTGTATTGTATTGTATTATGTTGCATTTTCTGTTAAATATACAGCATCTTGGTCTGTCTTCTTCCATTTTCACTGAATTCACTTAATTAGATGACAGTGGTATTTATAAAAAGAAGTATTTTTCTATTAAGTTGTTCTCGTTATTTGCTTATTTTTGTTGTATTCTGTGCATAAATGCCCGTCATTCACTTGTCTTGTCTTTTTCTTGACAGGCAGGACTGGGCTGCATCTTGAATGACATTTAAACTTAATTATTTGTGAAGGGTTGAGAACGTTAAAAGTACCTGTCCATATTTTTTTTCAGAAGTTAAACTGAGAGAAACTTTTCAGAAAACTCCAAAATTATATATGTTTTTCCTGGTCCTAATTAATAGTAAAGACAAAAACAGAAAAGTAAATTTAACTTAGATAGTGATAGAAAAGGCAAGTGTGTTAAAATACACACAGTTTTAGACATGTAATCACACACCTTTCTTCCTATTTACTGCTGTCAACAGGAAAACATGCACTTCCTTTTCTATCATCATTTTAACTTCTCACATCCAAATTTTGGGATATAGATGACATTATTTTTATTACGCCTATATATACAGCTCCCACATTAATGCCATTATTTTAATAACATCTATATATATAGCTCCCACATTAATGACATTATTTTAATAACATCTATATATACAGCTCCCACATTCATTTCTGTTAAAATATGCATATTTGAGGCATTCAACATCTATTGATTTTTTCAAAAAAATGTCCAAATGTCCTAATTCCTGAAATGTCCCCTCTGTAAAACGCATAAACATAACCATTGAAAAAATGCTGTTGAACTGACATTTTTACAAATAAAGTAGTGAACTTTGAACTGTAAAGGTCACAGACATTGGTGTGTTGGTAACATATTAATGAACATATTAATGCTTTAATCCATTGTCACAATTAATCTGAATAAAACATGTTAACGCAATTAACACGTGTCAAATAAACATGTTAATTACATATATGTTAATATTTTTGTATATATTTAGGATATTTTATTAAATATTTGGGTGTTTCTTCTATATTTTAGTAGAGTTTTTGAATATGTTTTGGATTTTTAATCACCTTTTTTGTGTTAGGGTTGGGTTAGTTTGGTGGATTTTAGTGAATTTTAGCATGTTTTAAATGTTTTTCTTTGTATTTTTTGTTCTTCTTAGTGTATTTTTGTGTATTTTATAGTATAAAAAATCCCCAGAGATAGAACCATTGACCGACATAAAGCGTTCTGCAATTTTTTTTCACAGAAAGACTTCCAGATTAAAATGCCACATTAATGTGAAACATACGTTAGTCGCAGATTCTGCTAGCAGAAAGCTAATGCATCGCCTAGTTTACAACAAACATGTTAAATGCAGATATATTCCCTTCTTTCTTGAGTCTTTGCTGAAGAAAAATTAAGCACAATTAATATAGATTAAAACTAAATATTAAATCATCATTCATTGAAATTTAAACCAACTGTGTGATTAATCTGATTAGAAATTGTAATCATTTAACAGCCCTAGTTTCTAAACTTAAAGTTCTTACCTGTTAAATAAACAGTGAAAGTGTTTTAGTCCAAACTCAAGGGTGTTACCTTTAAAATGGTAAATGTTCTGCACTTATATAGTGTTTTTCCACCTTCATGGTGCTCAAAGTGCTTTACATTCACCCATTCACACTCATACACCAATAGGTTTCTAAGGTTCTGTCAGTCCTGCTGGGAGCCTAAGTCAGAGTTCAGTGTCTTGTCCAAGGGCACTTCAACATGTGGACTGCCAGAGCCAGGAAGCGAACCACCGATTCTTCAGTCATTGGATGATCCACTCTACCGACTGAGCCACAGCCGCCCAACCTTAACAAAGAGCCCATTTTTTTAATTTGTTGATGAACAGCATTTAGAGAGAGATTTTTTCTGTTTTTAGCTTTTTTAAGCTAAATCACCCCCTGAATGATAAAGTGTTAATTTATTGCAAAACAAAACACTTGGTCTCCCTTTGAGCATATATAAAATATCCTTTATTTTATTTCTGCAAGCAAGAAGCTCCCACAAACCTCTGACGACTCAGGCTTTGTGCGAAACAAAATCTGAGCCATCAGTTACAAAACAAAGGCCAGGGATAGATAACATTTGTCTTCTCATAAAACTAAAAATACCTTCCAGCAGCAGTTCATCGTCTTTTCTCCATTTAATACAATTGAAAGGATCGAAAAAACAAAAGGTTCCAGCTTTTCGAAGAACTAGTCTACAGACAAACAGCAACCACTGCAATAAATAGAAAAGACAGACAGGCAAATGTAAAGGCAAATGAGATATAAATAATGACTTATTACAAATACAAGAACAGCTTTGGAGTAAGTGAGGATGGGCTTTTCTACTGTACATCAATTGCAAAATCTGTATCGGTAGGATTTGATACCGATGTTACGGTCGCCTGCATGAAAGTGACGACGGCAGAGAATCTTTTCTTCATATTCTAGATGCTTTAGTGCAGATATTCTTACATCTTTTAATCATTTTTTTTATTCTAAAACTAGAAAAAATGTTGCTGCCTGGTTTTCCAAAAGAATAAATGCATTTGTACATTGTATACAAGAGGCAACTGTATATATGGTTTGTATAACATTTCTGTACACTGTAAAAAATCAAAACCTGTCCAAGTGAATTTGTCTCATTTGTAGTCCAAATATCTGATCAGACTTAAAGTCAGATAGAATCACCTACAGAGGAACATTTCATTCACATGTAAGAACTGATTTATAGACAATAGATCTGGAAAATCTGATTTCAAGAATTTCACTTGTTACATTGGCAGATTTTTTAAATTTGTTTTTGATTGAAGGTGCTTAAAAGTGATGTTCAAAATGTTTTCCTGGAGCATTTTTTTTTATTCTATTACATAAAACCCTATTCACACCCTGATTACAACCAATTAATAAAGGCTAGGTTAGTTATATTAGCACTAGTACAGCAAATGAAGCCATAGCTAGGCTAGTTATATTAGCACTACAACAGGAAATGAAGCCATAGTAAGGCTAACTAATTATTAATTAGCAGCTAGGGCGGCTGTGGCTCAGTTGGTAGAGCGGGTCGTCCACTGACCAAAGGGTCAATGTGAGGCTAATGTAAAGTGTTTTGAGCACCATGAAGGTGGAAAAAACACGATGTAAGTGCAGTCTATTTACCATTTATTTATATTAGCACTAGTGCAGGAAATGACGCCATAGTTAGGCTAGTTATATTAGCAGTACTACAGGAAATGAAGCTAGAACGAGGCTAGTTATATTAGCACTAGTACAGGAAATGAAGCCAGAGCTATGCTAGTTATATTAGCACTAGTAGCCTAAAGGTGACTTCAGGGGAATGTGCAAGAAAGGGGTTTGGATTTCTGAATTGTATATTTTGGAACAAATGTTTCTAAGATCTTGTACCCCACCTTTAAGCAAAAACTAAAACAACAAACACTAAAAACTAAACAAAAAAACCTGCCAATGAAACCAGTGAAAATGATCTTGGTCAGATTCCTTGAATGAGATTTTCCAGATCTATTGTCTATAAATCAGTTCTTATATCTGACTGAAAAGTTCCTCTGTAGGTGACTCTGTCTGATTTTAAGTGTGATGAGACATTTGGACCAGAAATGAGACAAATACACTTGTTCAGATTTCGATTTTTGCAGTGTAACGCCTTTACAGGATGTCTTTATTTTTAAAATTTTTTTGTTCTTTTAAACCAACAGGTGAAGAAGTTTCCATCTTTTCAACTCCTTCAAATTAAAATAAATTGACTTCTTCATATTTGTATACATGTATGTGTCAACGATCATGCATAATTTGTATAAAAACACAGCTTTTTGGAATTAACAGTGTATCTTACATTATGTTTTTCTATAAATGTATTTCATGTGCATGAGTCTGACTTCTTAGCAGGTCTGTCTGTGTGACAGTACAATGTCAAAACTATAAATCTGACCAAGTGTATTTGTCTCATTTCTAGTCCAAATATCTCATCACACTTAAAATCAGACAGCATCACCTCCAGAGGAACTTTTCAGTCAGATATAAGAACTGATTTAAAGACAATACATCTGGAAAATATGATTCCAAGAAATAATTTCACAAAAACATTTCTGTTCTGTTTTTATGGCCCAACCACGATGCCAATAGATCTGGAAATTCTGATCCAAGTAATCTGACCAGGATCATTTTTACTGGTTTCATTGGCAGGTTTTTTGTGCTTAATTAAACATTTTATTTCCTTTGTTCAAGGTTTCTTTTTTGCTTAATTCAATGGGTTAGCGTTAGGGGTATTGTTTTGTTCCAGTAATTTTCACAATGAAAATTACTGGAACAATTTCCATGAAATTTTCAGAAAAGGTTTGAGGTGATCCAGAATAGATCCCATTAAATTGTGGTGAATGTAGTTCAAAGGTCAAAGGTCAAAGCCACCAAAAATGTGTTTTCACAATGATAACATAAGGGGCAAATCAGAAATTTCCTTTTTATTTCTGTATTTTCAGTTTTTCATCCAGCTTCTTTTTGCTCTCACTGTTGATGTGTATTGACATCAGAACCTTGAAGGACAAATGTGAAGATGAGGTCAAAGGTCTCAATAAAGGTCAGAATCAAATTTTGGATATGACTTTTGAACTGTTCATCTTAAAAGCTTCCAATGATCCCCAGAATGCTGGTCTTTCAATTCTGCATCTTTTATGTATATATTTTGACCTATTATTGCCCCCAAAGGTCAGGGGTCACTGGGTCAATACCTAAAAAACTAAAATTGACTAGAACTGAAAATGAGTGGACTTAGTTAGAGACTTAGGTTTCCTATCTGTCACTGATAGTAACTGACATGGGCTTCATAACAACATCTTGACCTTTGACCTTGAGCGACCTTAAAAGGTCAAAATCAAAGTCACATGATTTTAAATGGTTGTTACTCCAAAAATAGTGGTTATAAGTACTCAGTTACTATTGCTGACACATAGGAAACTACATGCAGTCATAAAAATTATCTTTGACCTTGAGCAGCCTTGAAAGTTCACATCCATATCCTCATGTTTTGAGACCTGTCCATTAAGGTCCAAAATGTTTGTGAGGGGGCGGGGTTTATTGTGCCTGGAACCACTTCCAAAAACCTACCTATGGAATAAGTGAAGACGATATTGGTCAGATTTCTTCAATCAGATTTTCCAGATCTATTGTCTATAAATCAGTTCTTCAATCTGACTGAAAAGGTCCTCTGTGGGTGATTCTGTCTGATTTTAAATGTGATGAAATGTTTTGACAAAAATGAGACAAATGCAGTTGGTAACATTTGTTTTTTTGCAGTGTGTGTGTGTGTGTGTGTGTGTGTGTGTGTGTGTGTGTGTGTGTGTGTGTATGTGTTGTAGCCGTAGCTCAGTAGCGATGTTCTCCTCGTGTTATGTGGGAGGAGAACTCGTAGCGGTCTTGGCTCCGGTGTCCACAGAGGTTACACTCGAAGGCGTCTCTGAAGCCGTGGCAGCCCATGTGGATGGTGTACATGACATGGTCCAGGAACAGGACGCGGCAGTGTTCGCAGCGGTACGCCCTCACCTGCTCGCCGTCTGCCGTTACCACCTTGAAACCCTCTGAGGCCATCTCCATGGCCCGGATGGCCTCGTACTGCCTCTGCTGCTCCTCCTTCACCAGGGGCAGCACCCCGTTCCTCACCCCAGACGTGATGTGGTTGGTCAGATAGATGAGGCCGGCCGCTGCCCCCCCACCGCCCCGCTCCTCGTTGTTGCTCTCGGTGTCAGTGGAGTCATGGCCGCTGTGGCTGGGCGAGCCGTCCTTCTCACTGGAAGCCGACTTGGACTTGGACAGCAGCAGGAGGTTCTCGGCTGCACTGTCTTTGGCGGACAGACCCGCCCCCACGTGGCTGTCGGGTGGCGGCTTATGCAGGGGGTACATGGAGCTCAGGCCCACGTCAGACGACGAGGCTGGGGATGTCTGAACCAGAGGCCGCAGCGACTCGGCGCCCAGGTAGCTGATGGCACTATTGATGGCCTGGTCAATGACGTGGGGTTGGATGAGCTCCGTTGTGCCGCCATCGTACGACAGGTCTGACAGACGCTTATCACCTGAGAAACAGATGGAAGAAACAGACTGTAAAGGCCACACCTCCATTGTAAAGACCACGCCTCCACTGTAAAGGCCACACCTCCATTGTAAAGACCACGCCTCCACTGTAAAAACCTCTACTATCAAAGCCACACCTCCAATGTAAAAGCCTGGACTGTAAAGGCCACACCTCCACTGTAAAGGCCACGCCTCCACTAACACACACCACAGCCTTCAGCTGCAACTACATCATCTGTAAAGTCTGCTGTCTCTGTAGAGCATAGTTTAAGACATTTAGATGTCAGATGTTTGAGGCACTTATCGTTACACTGCAAGAATCTAACTCTGACCAAGTGTATTTGTCTCTTTTCTAGTCCAAATATCTCATCACACTTAAAATCAGACAAAATCACCTACAGAGGAACTTTTCAGTCAAATATAAAAACTGATTTATAGACAGAAGGCCCTAATCCTCATTCATAATTATACCCATAATGTCTTTTTTACATTAAACCAAAAACAATATCTGGAGTCATTTATAGGCTATGCTCTTATTTTAGTTGCAAAGGGCAGGATTTGGTTCTGTCCCAATTGCATCCTGGGAAATCATGACTCCAATAATACACTGACCATAGATAATTACTTCATATACGCTCTGTACATTTTAACTGTCTGTAAAAAATGACTCCTTTGGAGCTTTTAATAATGTATGTTTCTCTCTATTTTCTCATAAAGGTTATAGTTGTTTTAATGTAAAATTCAAATACAGGATAAAACATACGTTAGAGATACTTTAACACTGCATGCATTCTGCAGAGCCAGGGAGCAAATAAAAAGGCAACACACAAAGCACACCTACACTGGAAAAAGTCTAAATTTGACCAAGTGTATTTGTCGAATTTCTAGTCTAAATATCTCATCACGCTTAAAATAAGACAGAATCACCTAAAGAATCACCTTATGTCTCACTTTTCAGTGACATATAAGACGTTAAATTAAACAAAAAAAAAGACCAAAAAAAATCTTCATAAAAAAAATTAATTGCGCAAAAAAAATTTAATTAAGCACAAAAAATGAATAAAGTAAAAACTAAATCATGAGTTTAGCAAAAAAATAAATAAAAACAAAGAAATCATAAAATATACAAAAATAATTGAATTAAGAAAAACTATCTTTCAATTCAGAAAACATATAAATCTTGAATTAAGAAAAATAATTTTGAATGGAGCACATAAAAAATTGTGAATTGAGCAAATAAAAATATATCAATGGAACCAGTGAAACTGATCTTGGTCAGATTTCTTAAATCAGATTTTCCAGATCAATAGTCTATAAATCAGTTCTTATATCTGACTGAACAATTCCTCTTCAGGTGATTCTGTCTGATGTTAAGTGTAATGAGATATTTGGACTAGAAATGAGACAAATAAACTTGGTCAGATTTGTATTTTTTACAGTGTATTCACATACCATTGGTGCAGTATTTACAGTTACTTGTCAGCACATGCACCAACATAGTATTAAATTAGTCAGAGGAAGCAGATTTCAGCACTTACCCACAAACTTCTGTGGCATAGTGCTCTTACGTTTAGCTACATTATTAGCTAGTCTGTCTAGCACCAAAGCTCTGTCACATCCCGTCTGGCTTAAGTCTTCCCTCTGCTCATTCTGGTTGCTTTCTTCCTTTACTACTGGAAAGCAAGACAGAAAAGTAGATTCAGAGTCAGGATATTTTAAGTTTATCCTCCTTAAAGTCATCAGCTGTGTACGAAGGAAGGGCTTTGGTTTATTAGAACACATGGACGATGCTACTTTGTTTTCTCTCACAGCTACTACTGTAGCTGTACTACTATATATGTATATATATATATATATATATATATATATATATATATATATATATATATATATATAATTTATAATTTATTCTATAAATACTGTCATACTGTCAACACTTACTTCATGCTCACACTTCAACATCAGTACAGATGTGAAAACACACTTTAGCTTCAATATTTTACAGTGTGTTTAGTAACAGCTGCAGAGTACACACAGACAAATATTAATACTCTAGGATTTCTTTACATTTTATTTCAATTACATGTATTTTACACAGTGGTGTAGTCCAGGGTATATGAGGGTATACCTACTAATTTTTCAGCCAGCATTGCATAATGCACTGCAAAAACCTAAGTCTGACCCAGTGGATTTTTTCCTCATTTCTTGTCCAAATATCTCATCACACTTAAAATCAGACAGAATCACCCGGAGAGGAACTGTTCAGAATAAGAACTGATATGAGAATATAAGAACTGAATATAATGTATAATATGAATATAATGAATATAATATAAAGAACTGATTTATATGCAATAGATCTGGAAAATCTAATTGAAGAAATCTGTTTCATTTGTTCCACTGGGAGATTTTTATTTGCTCAATTCAAGATGTTTTTTTTTTGCTTAATTCAAGACTTTATTTGCATAAAATACGATTTTATCCCCCCTTAATTTGCAATTTTATTTACTTAATTCAACACATTTTTTTTGCTTAATTCAATATTGTATTTGCGTAATGCCAGATTTCTTTTAAGTAATTCGAGTATTTAATTAATTGAAGCAAAAAGTAAGTAAGTAATCTTTATTCGTATAGCGCTTTTCACAGACATGGGTCACAAAGCGCTTCACAGAAACCCATTCACCAGTAGACGGCTGCTGCCAAGACACCGGCGCTGCCTGACCCTACTGGGAGCAACTTAGGGTTCAGTGTCTTGCCCAAGGACACTTCGACATGTGGACAGCCAGAGCCAGGATGCGAACCGCCAACCCTTCGATCATCGGACGACCCGCTCTACCAGCTGAGCCACAGCCGCCCAAAAACAAAATCTACCAATGGAACAAGTGAAAATGATTGGTGGATCTGTATTTTTGCAGTGTCTACCCACTTCTCCTGGGAACACTACACCACTGAAGCAAAGGTGAGTCAGTAAATGCAGGTTTGTGTTTGGTGACTGCTCCGCTGTTGTGGCATCTGTATATGAGTGTTGATCAGCTGATCAGACTGGGTGAAGGTGCACCAACCTGTGTAGATGTTGTTCTGTAGACCCATGCACTGGAGGTAGTTGTGACAGCGTTCCTTGTGCTCCTCTAGAGAACTGCGCTGCTTGTAGCTCCGCCCACAGTACGCACACTTATGGGGTTTTCCAACTGCAATAAACAAGTGGACATGAGTGAACACAGCAGTGGAATATACAGACCAATGTTCAGATTCTAATATGGTGGGTTTTTTTTTTTTTTGGGGGGGGGGTCTACAGACTGGTATTTTTTTTAGAGAGGTTTACATACATGTACAGACTGTGTTTATAATAATAATAATAATAATAATAATAATAATAATAATAATAATAATAATAATAATAATAATAATAATAATAATAATAATAATAATAATAATAATAATAATAATAATAATTATTATTATTATTATTATACTTTTTTACAAGTGCCCTTCAAGACACTCAACATCACTGTACAGAGTTGTTAAAATAAAATAAATTAAATAGTTAAATAATAATACTGAAGTAGTTTTTGTATGTACAGTCTGTATGAGTCTCTCATACTACTGTTTTAGTATGACAGATGTGTGAACTCTTGTCATTTCATGTTTCCTTCTGTGCAATGATCGTTTACTTCAGCTCAATATGTTTAGGAACTTTTCAGAACAGGCTGTTTACACCCTCAAATTTCACTAACACTTACTTCTGCAAAGCATTTGGCAAAAAGTGACACCATATCTACACCCTGTGCACTTCCCCTTCCATGTCATCCCTTTGGTCAACACTTCCATGTGAACCTTCTAGAGTTAGCACAGAGGCTGAGTGTTGTGTTCAGAGGCTGAGTGTTGTGTTCAGAGGCTGAGTGTTGTGTTCAGAGGCTGGGTGTTGTGTTCAGAGGCTGAGTGTTGTGTTCAGAGGCTGAGTGTTGTGTTCAGAGGCTGAGTGTTGTGTTCAGAGGCTGAGTGTTGTGTTCAGAGGCTGAGTGTTGTGTTCAGAGGCTGGGTGTTGTGTTCAGGGGCGGAGTGTTGTGTTCAGGGACTGGGTGTTGTGTTTAGGGGCTGAGTGATGTGTTCAGAGGCTGGGTGTTGTGTTCAGGGGCTGAGTGTTGTTTTCAGAGGCTAAGTGTTGTGTTTAGGGGCTAAGTGTTGTGTTCAAGGGCTGGGTGTTGTGTTCAGAGGCTGGGTGTTGTGTTCAGGGGCGGAGTGTTGTGTTCAGGGACTGGGTATTGTGTTTAGGGGCTGAGTGATGTGTTCAGAGGCAGGGTGTTGTGTTTAGGGGCTGAGTGTTGTGTTCAGGGGCAGGGTGTTGTGTTTAGGGGCTGAGTGTTGTGTTCAGGGGCAGGGTGTTGTGTTCAGGGGCAGGGTGTTGTGTTCAGGGGCAGGGTGTTGTGTTCAGGGGCAGGGTGTTGTGTTCAGGGGCTGGGTGTTGTTTTCAGAGGCTGAGTGTTGTGTTTAGGGGCTGAGTGTTGTGTTCAGGGGCTGAGTGTTGTGTTCAGGGGCAGGGTGTTGTGTTTAGGGGTTGGGTGTTGTGTTCAGGGGCTGGGTGTTTTGTTTAGGGGTTGGGTTTTGTGTTCAGAGGCTGGGTGTTTTGTTCAGGGGCCGAGCGTTGTGTTCACTGACCCGAGTGTGTGCGTAAATGTCCAGTGAGGGCGTCCCTCCTGCGACAGGCGTAGCTGCACAGGTGACATTTAAAGGGTTTCTCTCCTGAATGAAGCTTAATGTGACGCAGCAGATTTCCCTTCTGCGTAAAAGAGGCTCCGCACTGACTGCACTGGAAAGGACGTTCACCTGAAGAACAAACACAACAGCACACGTCACTGCAAAGACCAACACAACTAACAAACTATAATCACCTATATACTAACAAACTATATCCACCTATATACTAACCAACTATATCCACCTACCGGTATATACTAACAAACTATATACACCTATATACTAACAAACTATATACACCTATATACTAACAAACTATATACACCTATATACTAACAAACTATATCCACCTATATACTAACAAACTATAACCGCCTATATACTAAAAAACTATATACACCTATATACTAACAAACTATATACACCTATATACTAATAAACTATAACCGCCTATATACTAAAAAACTATATACACCTATATACTAATAAACTATATGCCCCTATATGCTAACAAACTATATGCACCTATATACTAACAAACTATATCCGCCTGTATACTAATAAATTATATATACCTATATACTAACAAACTCTATACACCTATATACAAACAAACTATATACACCTATATACTAACAAACTATATACACCTATATACTAATAAATTATATATACCTATATACTAACAAACTCTATACACCTATATACTAACAAACTATATACACCTATATACTAATAAATTATATATATACCTATATACTAACAAACTCTATACACCTATATACAAACAAACTATATACACCTATATACTAAAAAACTATATACACCTATATACTAATAAATTATATATACCTATATACTAACAAACTCTATACACCTATATACTAAAAAACTATATACACCTATATACTAATAAACTATATGCCCCTATATGCTAACAAACTATATGCACCTATATACTAACAAACTATATACACCTATATACTAACAAACTATGTCCACCTATATACTAACAAACTATGTCCACCTATATACTAACAAACTATATACACCTATATACTAACAAACTATGTCCACCTATATACTAACAAACTATATGCACCTATATACTAACAAACTATATACACCTATATACTAACAAACAATCTATACAATAAAAATATAAAAATAAAAAAAAATTAAATACCCCCCCTCCAAAAAACACTTGAATTAAGCTGAAAAAAAAAATTACACAAAAAAAATGTAAAAGGAAGCAAAAAATCTTGAATTATGGAAAAAAGTTTTTTAAGGTCTTTAAGTGAAAAAAAAATTCTTGAATTAACAAAACAAACAAATAAGTAAATACATATATAGTAATATAAAGCAGATTTTCCAGATCTATTGACTATACATCATTTCTTCTATCTGACTGAAAACTTCCTCTGTAGTCGATTCTGTCTGATTTTAAGTCTGATCAGATATTTAGGAGACAAATACACTTGGTCAGATTTAGATTTTTCAGTGGATTTTTTTGTTTGTTCTCTGTGTGTTTGAAAAAGCTGATGCTGTGGGAAATGTGGGGTCAATAAACTACAAGCATATGGGGTGTGTATGTGTGGGGGGGCAAGGTGGATGATGGGGGATTTGGGGGGTGGGGTGTCTACATTCAGAAAAGATTAATCAAAGTCTACTTAAATAAATTATTGCAACAAAGTGACAATTAAAATTATTCAATTGATTTTAAGTATTTCAACTCAATTAAAAACGATTGATTTTATTAAGTAAATTCAAACATAATAATTAAATCCAAAATAAAGAAATTATTAGTTGAATTATTTTGGATTTACTTGAGGTTTAGCACATGTTGAGTAAATCCAAATCAATTTTAAGGGGGAAAAACTATCCAATATCTTCTAGTTATCTGGAAAATACTAATTCAGATATACCAAATAGCTACAAAAAGAAAAACCCAACATTTAGACATACAGAGGTGGAATTAATTCATATTCCTAAACATCTGGATGATATTGATTTATACGTTGTTGACTTTACTGATACAATATAATTAATTTCTACTCAGTGATTTTAAGCTGATATTATTCAAACAAACATGAGTAAAATGCAATTATTAAAATGTTATTACTCAACATAACAATATACCAAACTGCACAAAGTGTTTTTTTTCATGTACCGTTTAATATAATTTATATTTGTAATATTAATTAAGCCCAGTCACACTTTTTAGAATGTAGGGAGGGGGCAGAACAAGCTGGATGATGGAGTATCTGGGGGGGCAGACAGCACTTGGAGGCTTTTTCTACACAGTGTGATACTCCATCTCTCCCTGCCTCACTGGGGGGGGGGTTTGTCCCTCCCCCTGCCCCACTGATTCCTGGCGCTGTGATCGAACAGGAGCCTTTCACACTCAGCCTGCCAGCTCCGTAATGCACCATTGCTTGGGTCAATTTGATCTGAAAATCTCATTTTTTCCTCTTCTTCGTCTCTAAAATAAGAGCGGCACATCAATGCAAATTCAGCCTCATTTGAATAAAGTGAAGGAAACAGTTTGTGTAGAGAGCCAGTCTTCCTGATCAGCGCCTCTGGAATAAACCAATATCCAGCCTGCGCGTGTGTTGTGGCATTCTGTGAGAACCTTTTAATATGGCCTTTTTTTTTTCAAAAGCCCCCCCATAAAATAAGAGTCACCAGTGGAGCAGCAAAAATATATAAAAGGAAATTCATTAAAAATGCATTTCTGGAGCAAAGACTCCGCACAGAATATTTTCTATTTAAAACGGAGGCATTTCATTCTATCTTTTATTGTACTTTTCTTTTTGCATTTACATTAGTCTAGTCTTCTTTTCTTCCATTTTCAGTTTCATTAGTTTCTGAAGCTTGACAGTTAAGTGCCTTTTTCACAAATGTTCCCCACCACTGGTTTGGCCTCATTACAATAGAATATCAATTCTGAAATTTGAAAAACTTTTAATAGTCAGATAATTGTCACTTCATGGAGATTCCATTTAATTGCTACAGATATCCTGTTTAACTGAGGCTGTGGTTTTTTCTTTTATTTTTTGGACTGAATTTCTCCTCTGCTACTTTATCGAATAGTAATTTGATTCTTTGCCATTGCTTGTCATGTGGTAATTTGAGACGAACAATAATAAATACTAATCTCAGAGACTATTTCACGCACGATAGGAAGGTCTACAAGCAAACAAACAAACGCAGAGATGCCGTTACAACTAAGGTTTAGTGCAAAACAACAACAAACTCTAAAGTTAAATTCTCTGAAGTGTCAGAAAAGAACACAAAGGGTTAAAGTTCACTAAAAACTAAAACCAGCATTAGTGAGAATTTGAAAACTACTGACACATCATTCATGTGAAATTCGAATATAAAGCATGTATTTACAACAGGGTTTTGACATTACAGATATTTGATAGCCTTTTGTACTGCTGTTAATCCAGTGTATTTGTGGAAATAAAAAAACAAAACAAAAACAAATTTAATAGAAACGGCCATGTGTTCAAGTTGACTAATCAGAGACTACAGACAGTCTGAAGTTTGATTTGTGTAAAAAAACAAAAAAGAAAAACAAAGATGTAAGGGAATCAAATGATGCATATTTTTTAGGGTGAGCACTGCAAAAATAAAAACCTGCCCAAGTTTATTTTTCTTATTAAAATCAGACAGAATCACCAACAGAGGAACTTTTCAGTCAGATATTTACAGATTTATTTATAGACAATATATTTATAGACTATATATATATATATATATATATATATATATATATATATATATATATATATAATTTTCAAGTGTCCCATTAGAATAGTTTTTATTTATGTACTCTAACCTCTCTAACCTCTCTCTCTCTCTCTCTCTCTCTCTCTCTCTCTCTCTCTCTCTCTCTCTCTCTCTCTCTCTCTCTCTATATATATATATATATATATATATATATATATATATATATATATATATATATATATATGTGTGTGTGTGTGTGTGCAAAAATATCTGCCAGTGGAACCAGGGAAAATGATGTTTGTTAAATTTCTTCAATCAGATTTTCCAGATCTATTGTCTATAAATCAGTTCTTCTGTCTGACTGAAAAGTTCCTCTGTAGGTGATTCTGTCTGATTTTAAGTGTGATCAGATATTTGGACTAGAAAGGAGACAAATACACTTGGTTAGATTGTTTTTTGTTTTTTTCCAGTGAGGTCAAAGTCAAATTGTTGCAGGCAGAAGAAACTAAAGTAAATGAGTAAAAGTGTGGATGAAGGAGCCACAGCAGACACAGTCTTTCTAACCCTAACCCTAACCCAGGGGTCTGCAACCCTGGTCCTCAAGACCCACTATCTTTTATGTTTTAGGCTGTTCACATTTGTTCAGGTTATTCACATTTTATTGTTACAGGATAAAGAGTAAATGTTAATATTATTTAATTTTTTGCAGTAAAACAATGACAAAAATTTGAAGTTGTCATCAATTGAAAAAACTGAGAAGAAAATATAGAGCCATTTAATAGGTTCTTATGTTCTTCATTCCCACGGGCTGCACTAAACCATTGGAGGGTCACATTTGGCTCCTGGGCCACATGTTTGAGACCCCTGTTTTTTATGTTTCCCTCTTCCAACACACCTGACAGTCATCATCAGTGTTCTGCAGAACTGGATGACAGGCTGATCATTTGAATCTGGTGTGAAGAAGAGGGAAACATCTAAAATATGCAGGACAGTGGCCGTCGAGGCCTGGAGTTTCTCATCCCTGATCTGAAACGTGCAGGATAGTGTCTCTCTAGGACCACAGTTGCAGACCCCTGCCCTAACCCTAACCCAGTCTTTCCCTTCCTCATCCACCCTTTCCTACAGTGACAGTGAACATGGGTGCAGTGGAGGTCGTGCAGAAGGCTTACCAGTGTGGCTTCGCTTGTGCACCATCAACACATTGGGACCAATGCAAACTATCCCACAGATATCGCACTTGAGTTTCCCGTTGGGCAGCCGGATACCGCCGCCTGAGGAGAAGGCCTTGGCTTGGGGGCTCGGCTCAGAGCCGTTCACCTTGGCCCCGGAGGCATCGATCACGCGCAAGTCTTCCGCGCACTCCTCCTCCTCCTGCACGCCATTCATGTGACAGGCCAGCCCATTCTCCTCATCACTGCGAGCCTCAACTTTAATGTTACAGGCTGGAAAAGAGGGGGGGGGGGCCACGGTTTAGAAGACCAGCATGGTTCTGTACAATACTGCACTGCAACAATCTATATCTGAACAAGTGGATTTGGCCCTTTTTATAAAAAAATAAAATAAAATAATAATTAATTAATTTTTCTCATTTCTAGTGGTTTGGTGTTCACCTATAGTGCCATCATCAGGTCAACAGTACACTGCAATTAAAAAAAAAATCTGACCAAGTGTATTTGTCTCATTTCTAGTCCAATTATCTCATCACACTTAAAATCACTTTTCAGTGAAATATAAAAAAAGTTTTATAAGACAAAATCTTGAAAATCTGAGATTGTAAACAGGAGAGTAAACTTGGGAGTAAATATTTTCGTAGTAATTAGAAGAAGGATTCTCAGCAATACTTAAGCCTTATTTCATAACATTAGTGAATGATGAAAACTATTGGTTTTATATTCAAATATTATTTGTCAGCCTGTCCTGTTTGGTCTTAATTAGTACTGTATAATTAATGCTGTTCATTCATTTCCATATTTTGTTTTAGATTTTCATTGATTATAAATTTGTAATCAGTAATCACATTTTTTTGGACACTTTATTAGTTTTACGAAAAACAACATGCAAGTGAGGTCCAGGGATGACAATTATAACATATACATGCTGTTTGTTTGTTTTTTTGTTTCTAATCAGTACAATCACTATTTGTAAGGTATGTCCTTTTTTCAGCTCCTCCTGAAGCCAAAGGGTGGAAGTCACATGTTCCATCAGTCTACTGCAGAGGTACTCAAACTTGTTTTTATAGAAGGGGCCAGATTTGATAACGTAGACATTACTGGGGGTCAATGGTCCCTTCTGACATTTTTTAAACAGTAAAAATGACATATAAATCCACTGTTCTATAACAATTCTATCTTTGTTACAATATTTTTTAAAATCAATGTAACCAATCGAAGCCATTCAGATGTGAACAAATAAAAAAAAAAATAATCAGCCTTTCTTTCTCCTCTGGAATCAGTAACATATAACAAACTGTGGAGGATCTGAAGCTGATAAAAATCATGACTTATATGAGGAATCATTACTTATATTTTACTCAGTAATGCAAAGACTGTTCAAATTTAAGATTAAAACTTATGACTTTTGCTCTTGTCTTTTACAAGAACATTCAAAAAGTAACACCAGCAATTGTAGGCAACTATCATGGCAACTTCGTAGGTTGCCATGGTGACGAATTAATTTAACTCACAGGCTGGCGCTCACTTCCTGTTAGCTTGTCGTATGTTAGCATGTTTTGTCTGGTAGTGTCTCTTTACATTTAATTCATTAAACAAGGCAGCAGTCTCTGGACATACTAGACAAACACAAGTACCTTGATTTTCAGCTAAAATATTGCAATTACCTTCTGTCCTGGAAGCCCTTACTGTCGTTTTTCCTCTTTTTATTTAGAGGCGTCATTTGTGAGAAGGGTTCACGACAAAGTCAGTTAGAGTTAAAGTGGTGCTGCCACCATAAGGCCAAAAGGGGGACTGCATTTTGAAACTTTTAGGATTTATTTATTGTGTTGGACAGTCTGAGTGGGCCATAAATAATACATTATAAAAGTGAAGTTGTGGGGTGTATTAATTCTAATGGTGGGCTGTGATTGGCCCAAGGGCTGGACTTTGGACATGCCTGGTC
Source organism: Siphamia tubifer (assembly GCA_020466265.1). Classification (NCBI taxonomy): domain Eukaryota; kingdom Metazoa; phylum Chordata; class Actinopteri; order Kurtiformes; family Apogonidae; genus Siphamia; species Siphamia tubifer. The sequence continues at coordinate 13,196,879 of CM035797.1, read as the reverse complement.
TAATGTTTTCTGTAATAGAAATAAAAAGGCCCATTGCTGGTGGATCCATCAGGTGACCATGCAATGATCATATTCTGAGTCCCAGTTACGGTTTGAATATCAGAAATAAATCACATTGTCATAATCATTTCATAAGAAGAAACTTATGAGTCAAAAAGTACAATTGTAGGAGTCAAACATTTTATTTTCTCTCTAAATGTCCACTTATTGCACAGCTTTGTATTTAACTTCCTGAGACCCTATGATGCATTTTTGTTTCTCTGTTGAGGACAAATGTTTCACAGCTTTACTTTATTGCAAAGGACAGACAATAAAACAAAAAAAGAATAATGCATCTGAAAAAAACTGTTGTATTATGTGGTTTCCAATCAAGGATTTATTTAGTTTAGTATGTTTTGAATATGCAAAAAAACCCCAAAATAATCCTTCTTAGTCCTTATAAATGAAAAAGCTTATAAGAAAAAAAAACAAAAAAAAAAACGATTATTGTCCCTTTCTGAAAACAAAAAGGGAAGAAATATAACTTACTTATATAATGGAAAAAAGCAAAAACCTTTACTTACTGGATGTCATGAGGTTAAACAAGATACCACATTAGTTACGAAAAAAGATTATTACAACAGAAATCAAATTATTATACTTCCAAAAGACAAAAGACAATTTTATGTTTGGAAAATATATCTGCAAGTGTCCATCTTCCTGCATATAAGGATCTTTGTCTTTTAATTACTCATTATAGTGTTGGTTATATTCATCTGTATATATTTAAGAGAGTTTACAGAAAAAAGTTTGCGTCAGCCTCTTATCAAGTTTTGCTTTTGAGCTGTGTGACATGCAAAAGAAACAAACGTATTCACAGAGATAAAAGAACGAAACAAAAAAGCCCTCCAGAGTTGAATTTGTTTCTGATTGAACAACTCTGCTGGTTCTGGTTGAGGAATTTTATATGAATGTTTGTGTAATGTAAAGCCTCCACATTAAAACAACAGCCACTCAGTGGAGGCTGGAATTCTCAAGCACCTCCAGAAACATGCTGTAGCAACTCAAAATGTAATAATGGCTTATAATATAATATAATATAATAACTTAAATGTAATAAAAGTTCATAATGTAACAATGGGGATAATGTAATAAAATCATGAGCACATAATGTAATGACGTCTTTGCATGTAATGTACATGTAATAATGTAATAACTTATTCCATTATTAGCTCAGTTATATAGTAACTCATAATGTAATAAAAACTCATAATGTAATGTACTGAAACCCATTGTTTTTTTTTTATATATGAGTGGTAAATGGTGATAATGCAACTTTTTTCACAGTATAATTGAATAACCTGCTGAAACCTTAACCCTCTAGGGTTAGGTAATCCTCTGTTTATTATCCCCATGAGGGGCAACTTGCTATTGAGCCAGCAGAGAAAAAAACACACACAACAAACACACGAAAAAAAAAACAAGTGCACAATGTCCAACATGGGGCTGATTAACACAGGCTGTTTACCCTTCCAATCGAGGTGGGAAGGTACACATTTTTATTCTGATGGATATACTGATCACTACAGTGTACAGTTATTCCACAGCGGTTCTATTATATATTCATGGGTTTTGTGTGTTATGCATCATCCAATACACTGACATTCATAACATTACTGTAACGTTGCTTTTTTTCTTAATCAAAATTATATATATATATATATATATATATATATATATATATATATATATATATATATATATATATATATATATATATAGCTTATTATCTCCATGAAGTAAAAAGTAAAGTAATAACTAGTATTAGAGTTTGTTAAAATGTGATAAAACATCAGATTAATGTAGCTGAATTAGTTTTTTAAAACTCAGTTACTGATGTTGGCTTTTAAATACATGTTGCTTTATAATTCCAGTAAAACTATGTTAATATAAAAAAGACTCCAACCACATTATGGTTTTCAGCCTTAAGAAGAATCAAAACACCTTAAATAAGGTTCTCATATTTTATGCACCAAAGGCTTAATAAACTATAGGATTGCTTCAAAAGCATTACTTAAAAATAGTTAACCTTTCCCCTTGCAGCAATGGCAAAAGTAAAAAAAAAAAAAATGGTGATAATGCAACTTTCCTCACACTATAAGCCACTGTTATATTATGAGTCTTTATTACATTATGAGCTGTTATATACCTGAGCTCATAATGTAATAAGTTATAACATTATTACATTACACACAAAGGCATTATTACATTTTGCGCTCATGATTTTATTACATTGTGAGTTGATCAATACACTATAAGTTTTCATTATGTTTAAGTTATTACATTATGAACTTTTATTACATTAAGAGCCATTATTTCCTTATGAGCTGCTACACATGCGAATGACACCATGTACACAAGCTGAATGACTTTAACATACGACACATTTTAACATACGACACTAGGTTTAATTAAAGTCAGGTCAGTGTGCAAAAGACCTGATGAAAGAGCGAGAGCAAAGGTAGAGTTTGAATTACAGATCATTCATTTGTGCAGCTTGGTTTTTAAATGAGCTTTAGTGGCATTTAGATTTGATAGAGACAGAGCGAAGCCTTTCCTTCCCTTTGCGTGCACACATGGTGATTCTCTTATCTCATCTGAACACTGAAAAGACCAGAGAGATTGTCCAGAAAAGTTCAACAGACAAACAGATGAGAAGATTGTTTGTGTGTCACACGATGACTAATAAAGTACAGGATTTCTGCTCCTTATTAACCCTTTGATACATACTGCTCACTACAGGGGACAGTTCTTCTACAGTTGTTCTCTTGTATATTCATGGGTTTTGTTGTTTTAGTTCCATATCAGTCAGTTCATATCATTACTGTAACTGGTCTGTTCTTAAAGGAGTCATTCCATGGTTATTTTATTAATATTGCTGTGTTCTCCATTGTTATTGAATGCATTGTGCGTTGTTTCTATTTTAAAAAATGTCTGGATTGCTTTGTTTCAAGCTGTTTTTGGAGGGTAGACAAATGACTTGAGGTCAAACAACAGTTTATCGGTACTTCCACATACATGTCCATGGTGCGGTGATGAGGCGTCTCTGATTGGCTCAGAGAATGAATGTGTGAAGGAACACTCCCTCCTCCCCTCCCGCTCTGTGTATATTTACCAGCTAGGTTTCATGCCGTTGCTTGTTTTAAAAACGTACAGG
>CM035797.1:13146183-13188683 GCA_020466265.1 Siphamia tubifer | reverse complement strand
TTTAAGCATAAATAAACAGGTGAGGTGTTAAAATAAATTGACTTTCATTTCTGTCTTTTTGTCTACAGTGTTGGCCTGTGAAATAAACAGTAAAAGTGAGTGTTTTAGTCCAAACTCTAGGGTGTTACCTTTACAAAGAGCCCATTCTTTTATCTGGACTCCAAACAGTTTAAAAAAAAAAGGGTTAAAAAGATATTAGCAGTGTGAGTAAAAACCTTATGAAGGTACAGAATTAGTGTAAAAAGAGACGTAGAGTAGATTGTACAAGCTCTTTTAACAGAGGTTGAGATGTGAATGGATGTGAATGGATGTCAATGGAGCTGGTAAAAGTGTGGTGAAGGTTCCTGTTGCAGAACTGTGCTGCTCTCACTCTGTATGTTTACATCAGGGGTCTCCAACCTATTCCCCAAAGGGCCGGTGTGGCTGCAGGTTTTTGTTGAAACCAAGCAGCAACACACCAGACTTCAATCAATGAATCAACTGATCTCAGTCTGCAGAGAGTCAATTGGTCAAACTGTGAACTCTTGGTTGGTTGGAACAAAAACCTGCAGCCACACCGGCTCTTTGTGGAATAGGTTGGAGACCCCTGGTTTACATGCACTTTGACAAATTTGAATTATTGTCTTACTCCGATTAAAATCAAAGTTTTAAAAGTCATGTCGTAGTATAACCAAATGGAACTGGAGTTTGAGAAGTCGGAGTAACCAAGTCAGATAATATGATTTTAATTTAATTCTTGGTGTATGGAAACGCTACTAACCTTAGCTTGACTAAGACTGGCCTGGACACACCCCCCCCAGGAAGGGACAAGAGTCACCATGACAACATGTTATGGGTAATAAATCAGAGGCTTTGTCCGAAATCATTCCCGAACCATTATATAGTGACCACACCATTTTGCAGGGGTGTCTGAATCTTTAGTGAACTATTTATAAGCATTATATCGTGCACTCAATGTATCCCACGATCCACCGCAAAATGTAGTGGACATTCGATGGTCACTAACCAAAGCATGATATCCCATCATGCATTGCACAAATCGAAAAATGGTCCAAGGACGGAGAGATTTATCGTTAAAAGAAAGACGGAGCTACAGATGTTAAGTTTGTCTGTTGAATGACAGGCGTGAAACAAGAGGTGTTTAACAATTAATAATAGTAAAACAGTCGTGGTCCAAGATTATTACATTTTTAAAAAAATTTTATTGCACAGATGGTAAAAAAACAAAAAAAAAAAGTTTTAATTGTTCAACGGTGATGATGCAACTAAACAGCGTCGTAGTAATGTTTGAAAGGTTTTCAGTTGAGTTCACTATGTAGTGCACTCCATTTATTTCCCTATGTAGGGAGTAGGGGGTGATTTCGGACACAGCCAGAGTAGACAGTATGTGAGTACATGATCCGTACCGCCTGCACGATTCGTTCTGTGCATGCGCGTAATTTCATGAGGGGAAACATCACTGTATCCCTACACTGTTGGTAATACACATGCATGGAAACACTTTATGGCACTTGACTCGATACCATGGCGATGTAAAGGGGATACAAATACAATGATTTAATGAACTTTGGCTACATTGTGTCTTTCATTAAACAGTTCACAACAGGTCTGTTTTTAATGTTTTTCAATGTTTCTTAGGTCTACATATTACTTCGCCATGTATCACTCCTTGACTTATAATTATGATTAGTATTAAAGCTTAATGAAACTATTGCGCTCGTTAAACTGAGGGCAGTAAAGCAGGTGTAGCTACTGTTAGTATGCAATCCATACTGGTGCAAGCATAGAACGGATTGTGCAGTGTTGTAAATAATCTTGAACAGGATTATTATTTGCACATGCGCAGAACAATTCGTGCAGGTGGTACAGATCGTTTACTCAGACAGTATACGAAATATACTGAACTACTGCATGGTTGTGGTCCGTATCTTCTCTCTTCAACGACGTCTGCTTCAAATTTGCTGCTTTTGTTTAGTTATTGTTCTTCTTCTATGGCGCCAACTGGTAGAATGTTAATGTGAAAAGGCGTGTAGCACCACCTAGTGTCTGGGAGTCCAACGTACTTCACTCAATAATTAAAATTTCTCCAGTGCATCTACTGTAAACATGCTCTTCTGGGAAAGTCCAGTTCAGTCCTAAATGCATGCAATTTCTAAATGCATGTAAACGTACTGACTGTCTGAAAATAAAAACCTGGATGTGAGTGGAGCTGGTAAAAGTGAGTTGGAGGTTCCTGTTCCAGAAGTGTGCTGCTCTCACTGTCTGAAAATAAAACCCTGGCTGTAAGTTTGTCCAACCACGTGTTCAACCACACACTCAACACTAAAAACAGCCTGCTTTTCCACTTCACCTCATTGTTTTTTTTAGTTTTTTTGTCATAAATGTCCCTCCATGTTTTCGGGAACTACACTGTCTTTCTTTGTGTCATGTCTCTAAAACAGAAAATGCTTCTGATTCAGCAAAAACTAAAGACAAATGAGTCCCATTGGAATGTTGTAAAGGTCTGCATAATGTTCACAAGTTTCATTTGAAAAAGACTAAACTAATGAATGTCCCTTTCTCCTAGAATTACATGTGAGCACACTTCTTTAGGTTTGTTTTTTTTTGGTTGCACTATTGTGAATTCTTAGCAGCACTGTAAAAAATCCAATAGTTTTTTTTTTCTTTTTATGGGAAAAAAAACCTGGCAGCTGTGGTTTTACCAAAACAATACTGTAAAAAAATACACAAACCACAAACACATTTATGGATTAACATGAAAATGTAACATTTTAAACACAGAGGTGGTAAAAGTACTCCCATTTTGTACTTAAGTAGAAGTACAGCTACTTGTGTAAGAAGATACTCTGGTACAAGTAGAAGCACTGATTCAACACCTTTACTGAAGTAAAAGTAAAAAAGTAAAACTTGTCAATTGTAATAAAGTAAAAAGTAAAATTGCATTTCTTTTTGCTATGGATGAAATTATACTTATTTAAGCAGGAAAAAACAGAAACATTTCAAAAGTATTCAAAAATAAAGCCTTTAAAAGTGAGTTACTGTGTAGATGATGTGTTTTGTTGGGTCATGGTACCGAGTTATGTTGGATATAAACAGGACATTTAGGAAAAATTCAAAACTAATAAATAGGAGATTTAAAAAAAAAAGCATAATTATGACATTTAAAAAAAATCTAAATTGTGAGATAAAGTCAAAATTATGAGGAAAAAGTCATAATTCATAGTCATAATAATCAAAAAATAAGAAGTGGATAATTATGACATCAAAAGTTAAAATTAGGATATAGTACGTCACAATTTTTGATTTACTGATTTGCGACATTTGTCGAGTTTGAAAAAGTAATCAGTTAGTCTGAGAAAGTAAAGAGTACAAAGTATAGATATTTATACAAAACTGTAGGGAGTAAAAGTAAAAAGTTGCCAGAAAAATAATTACTCAAGTAAAGTACAGATACCTAAAAACTGTACTTCAGTACAGTAAATGGACTGCACTTATATAGCGCTTTTCCACCTTCATGGTGCTCAAAGCCCACACACTCATACACCAGTAGGTTTCTAAGGTTCGGTCAGTCCTACTGGGAGACTAACAAAGGGTTCAGTGTCTTACCCAAGAACACTTTGACATGTGGACAGCCAGAGCCGGGATGCAAACTGCCAACCTTTCGGTCACTGGATGACCTGCTCTACCAACTAAGCCATAGCTATTGTATTGTATTGTATTGTATTGTATTGTATTGTATTGTATCCTCTTCTATTCTATCCTATTCTATTCTATGAAGTGATACCGGTAAATTTTACGCATAATTTGAGGGTAAATGGAAAAACAACTATACACTTCCTCTAAAAACTATTAACGATATATATGATTTATTTGTTAATACAAAAAAATATTTTCAGGTATAACAACTCTGTATTGTATTTTCACTTACAATTTTTTAATGTTTCAATTTTACAATGTTTTGGTGTTCATTCTACCGTATTTTTTTACAGTGTGCAGTGTCACTTGTCTGAACACTTATTTGTAGCAGGAAACCTGGTTTTGAGGTTTGAAACTTTCAGTACTTTGAGGTTCCATGTCCCGCTTATAGACCCCCCACCCCACCCCACCCCACCTAAGTTTCTTTTTTTGTCTTTTTACTACAGAGAACTGAGCAGCACATGATCCTGGGTGATAATTAGAACAGGTTCAGAGGTAGCGATGCATAGATGTACCAGATACTTGCACTTCCCTTCTTTCTTTCTCTGTCCCTCTGCATATACACGAGTGGAAAAACTAAACAAAAAAACCCTTTCTGTTCACCTCATGCATTGGGGTTGCACAAAGAATCTTTCTTAAGTATTGAACTCTGTCAGTATCGTTCTATTTTCCAAACCCACATGGTCTGTTCTGCACATGCTCAGTTCTACTAAGATCAAAACTGGATGTTTCAGCAGATAATGAAACATCCAGGACGTGACATCATGAAACTGTGCAGAATTTAGTTTGTTTCGTTTTTTCTTTCAAAGGTCTTTTTTATAATTAACAGAGCTTGAATAAAATATTCACTATACAGGAAATAGATTTTAGATTTTTTTTTAACAACATCCAACACAAAACACAAAACCCTAAACCAAACATGTACAAGTAAAACTACTGAGAAAGTTCGTGAAAAAATAGACTGAAAATTATGAAAAACATATTAGCAACCACGTTTAAACAGCAGAAGTAAGTGCAGAAAAAATTATTTAAAAAAATAAAAAAACAGAAAAGAGCAAAGATTAATAAAAAAATTAATACTAAATATATATATATATATATATATATATATATATATATATATATATATATTTTTTTTTTTTTTTTTTTTTTTTTTTTTTTTTTTTGTTCCACCATTTGTTGGTGTATAAATATATAAAAATGTTTATGTTTTACTGTGTGATGTGATGTGTCAAGAATTGTGGGAACTGAAATGGCACAAAAATGGAACGGCACAATCATGTGGAAGTACATGTTTTTATTTTTGATTGTTTGTCTGTTGTTCAGAAAAATTTAAAATACAAAAATACAATGTTGAATTCATATTTTAAAAAGAGTGGAAAAGGGGAGGGTTCAGAAATTATTGTATGTTTCTTATAAAATGTTTACTTTTTATTTTGGAAAAATCAACAAGAAAATCAAATAAAAAAATTTATTTGTGTTTGTCTGGTGCAGCCACACACACAAAATATTTTACACAAGTATTTCAATGTAATATTTGAAATTATGTTGCATTTTACAGGTGTCCAAGCACTTTTTTCCGCAACTATTACATAGACATGTGTGTGTGTGTGTGTGTGTGTGTGTGTGTGTGTGTGTGTGTGTGTGTGGACAAACTGGTGTTCAATATTGAAACTATAGAGGGAAAGAAAGGAAGTCCCACATCCATCCCCAGCTGTACTTTGTTAAAACCATGCCAAAGGGAACAAATATCTGCAGTCATGTGCTTTCTTTATGTCACACATAACATCTGTCCATGTTGTCCACTCCAGTTTAACCTGTTACAACCCCTGTGTGTTTAGATGACTGTACATGAGACATATGATGGCCTAAATTAACTGTGTGTGTGTGTGTGTGTGTGTGTGAGAGAGAGAGAGAGAGAGAGACTCCTGAACAGGTTCTTTCCTGCCACAGTTACACTGTTGGCCAGTATTAAATAAATAAATAAATAAAAAGATAAGTGCAATATGTTGTGTATATATATGTATATACGTATGTGTGTGTGTTTGGGTTTGTGTGTGTTGTGGATATGTAGATGTATGTGAAATGACAACCAATCACTGCATTTATTCTATTTATCCTGCGTTTTTAAACAGTTCTCAGAGACTTTTTTATATCAAGTTTTATGCACACACACACACACACACACACACACACACACACACATGTACACATGTATGTGTACATGTGTGTTAAAATGTCATGTCTGTCCTTGTTTTACTTGATTCTAAGAGTGACCGCACAACAGTTCCTGTGTTCTGCACAAATAGCAAAATAAACCTCTCCATTTGTGTGTGTGTGTGTGTGTGTGTGTGTGTGTATGTGTGTGTGTTTGCAGGTGTGTGTCTTGATGTGGTGAAATGATGCACAGCTCAGCCCTGTTCCTGAACTCTTTATCTCCAGGAGTGTTGAAACTGTCTGATGGCAAGTTCTTCTTAGGAAACTCTTACACATCCTATTTCAGTTTCCTCTCACATTTTATTTTTGACTGCGTGCTGCTAATCTTCGCCGTTATCTGGATAAGTGGAAAAACACTGGTAGGGATCGTCTTTGCTTGTGTCATTGACTGAAGTAATTTTGTAAGGTTGAAATGTCTCTGTTCATTTGTCCACACCTCCTGTTTGTTCTAATGACATTTAATGTGTCAACTTAATAAATAATATTCTTTGTCTGATAAAATCACAGGTGTCAAACACGTGGCCCGGGGGCCAAATCTGGCCCACTGAAAGCCCTTTGGATGAATTTGTGAAATGTAAAAATGACACTAATATTTTAATCATTTTAGTTGAAGTTCCACATTCAGACCAATTTACTCTCATAAAATAACCAAAAAATTCTCACCAGTAATTTTTTTCTCTTTGTAAATGTAAATGTTTTCATGTAGTTGCACTACAACAAAGTATAGTTTCACAAAAAAATCTGTAGAACAGGAAGAAATATGAACGACCAAAAATGTCTTAAGAGAATTAAGTAAAAATTTTACTAAACTATTAGTAAATGTTTTGTATATTTGTAAGCTATAATATACACGTGTAAATGATAACAAAAGCCTAATATTGTTAAAATTACACATTTTACACAGTTTGTTCATGTTATTCACACTTTTTAAAAGGATCATTTATAGATGTAAACATTTTCATAATGTAAATTTACTGTTTTTGCTGTAAAACATGGACAACCATTTGGGGTTGTTTATTTTTTACAAATATTTTTTTATGTTTTTATTTGACTGGTTGGGTACACTTCTGATTAAATTCAGCTGAATGTGGCTCCTGAACTAAAATGACTTTGACACCCCTGGATTAAAAAAAGATCCCGTCTATAACTACATGTATGTAACTCATCTGACAAAAACTGTCCATAATCTACACATTTTCCTGCTACATTTCATTTCTTATGTTCTGCCCATGCCGCCAGACTTCAGATAAATATACCCCTACAGGCTCCATCCTTACTTTCACCATGATATTCCCTGGCTTGATGTTCACAAACTCAAATCAAGGCCACATTAACTATTCCTTAAGATTGGGTTTATTAATGACATGCCATGGATCAAACTGATTTTTTGTACCTTTTCTGCCAATGACCCAAATTTCTGTCTTTGCAGCTTTAAATTAATTTTTCCAAAGGATTTAAAGTGGCAAACACCTCCCACTGGATGAGCGCAGGATTAAGGTTTTTTCATAAATATATAAACTACATGTTTGATAGTGACACCGCTGCCATTTAAGTGTTTGCTTGCCCTTCCAGCATGTCCATGTGGGCCCCAGAAGGGTCCCATTTGGGCTGCATATAAAGAAGGGTCCACGTGGGTTTGTCTGTGGTTTCCATGGTGACCCCACATGTGTTTGACCAGATCAGAATCACAGTCACTTTATTGTCATTGAACCAAGTACAATCAAACTGAGGTAGAGCTCTGAGGTTTATGTAGTGAAACAATTTTCAGGAAGACAAAAAGTATCAGTACAATAACAACAAATATCAGGAATAAAAAAATATCAGTAAAATAACAATAAATATCAGTCAAAAACAATAAATATCAGTAAATATCAGTAAAATAACAACTATTTAACAAATAACTTGTTTTGATTTTAATTTGTCTTGCACTGTAGTTCGTCTGTTTTACTTGTACTGTTATGAAGCAATTTCCCAATTGTGGGATCAATAAAGTACTTCTATTCTATTCTATAAAACAACAAAAATAAGGCAGTTATTTATATTAAAAAATAAGAAAAATATTGCAAACTAAAATATTTATTAAACATGGAATTTAAGTCATGCCTGACATGAAATATACAAGTTGTGGAATATTCAGATCTATGATTCTGATTCTGGTATGGACAAAGACGTGTGGGGTTACCATGGAAACCGCAGACAAACTCACATGGATCCTTCTATGCAGCCCAAATATGACCCATTCTGGGGCCCACATGGACATGTGGGTACTTTATGGAACAGTGACTGACAGACATACTTCATTATTTTTATATAAGTATCAGTGGCTGTTTGAGGAGACACCGCATGGTTCGTACCTTTGTCTCCTCTGTTGTTCTGTTGGTGGGCGGAGCCAGATGACAGGTCCTCCGGGACGGCCATGGGCTCCTCCACCTCCTCCGCCGCTTCGTTGGCAGGAGGGCTGTCCCTGCCTGTGGAGACACACACCAGCAAACACCCATCAGTCACCGGCAGAACCCTTCGACAAAACCAAAATTACCTCCAGGTGCTTTCAAGCCTTTACTGTTTGGGGCTGATTCTGCTTAAAACACCTGAAAAATACGTCTGTACATTAAAGCTGCAGCTGTTCTTCAACTGTTTGGAGTACACATTAAAAAAATTGTTTAAAGTAACACCCTGGAGTTTGGACAAAACCAGTTACTTTTAGTGATTATTTAACAAAGTAGACTTAAAAACAGTAATACATTTACTTTTTTCCCCTCCTCACCTTATTTATTTGTGTTTAAGCCAGGGTGTATTTGTCTGTATTTGGTAGGTATGGACTGAAACACACCATTTCAGCCACTACAATGTCTGTGACCTTTACAACGTGGCGGAAGCTCTTGCTGCGACACGTCAGTCTGTTCGTTGTAGAACAGCACTGTGAAAATGAATGTCCCCTCTGGGACAATGAATCTGAATCTGAATCTGTACAGCTCAAAGTTAAAGATAACTTCATTTGGAAAAATTTAAGTTTTACAGCATTTTTTTTTCTATCGTTATATTTATGTGTTTTACAGAGGGAAATTTTGGGGAATTGTAAATTTTTCTTAAGTGACTACATTTGGAAATTGTTTTGGAAGAAATGAATAACTGTTGAATGTTTCAAATATACATATTTTAGGAAAAAAATGATGAAAATAAATACTTCACTAACAAAATGACCATTGTTAATGGTAAAATAAAGTCCAAACTAATGTTGTTTTCCAAAAATCCCATTTTGATATATCCACCTGTCACGACTGATTATAAATATAAATAAAATCACCACTAATAATAAATATGAACTAATGTGTTAGAACGTCCATAGATGATTGATCAAATGACAGTCTTCAAAATAAAATGAACCAAATATGTCCTATTAGTCTTTAGTGTAAACCCTCCTTTTGTGTATGTGGTGTTACTGTTGCACTTCAGAATGGTTTATATTTTCAGAAAGAGTTTCTTCACTTTCATTTGACGTGTGACAAGTGCCGGTGCATTAATATGGGAGCTGAATATATAGGTGTTATTAAAATAATAGAATTAATGCATAAACATCCTAATGCCGGGACATAAGGATGGAAAGAGGTGAAAATGTTTTTGGTTTTTTGAGGTCCTGTTGTATCTACTTTGTGCACTCAGTGGCTCAATCATGCAGCAGCTTGTCTTTTACCTGGCATCTGGGCCATTTCCTGGGCCTCCTCTGTCTCCATGCGGTGCAAGTACTCTAATAGAAGAGAGATGGAAATGTAGATGGGTGTAAGTTTAATCAAGTACAGGCAGAGAAACAACATTATAAAAAGACAGACTTGAGTAAAGGGTGTACTTTCTCACTTTGACCTCTATGAGATGGGTGTTGTCGCCGCTGCAGACACCTCACTGTCCTCCACATTACATTACAAAGAATTACAGACATTTTCATTACAAGTCTGACAGAGCCACTGAGCCTGGAGAGTGGCTTGGCTCGGGCTGATGTGCCTGCCGCTAGCGCATAGGGTTACTGGGAATGGGCTTTCAGACCACATTTGTTATTTATTGTTAATTTCCTGCCACGTAATCATCCAAAAATGCAAACTGACTGCCGCAAAATTAAGCAGAAAATTAACTGGCCCAAGGTCAGTGAGGATACGGGCGTTTGCCGTGCCCAGCTGATTGGCGCTCGTGTTCTCTCTAATTTACTGAGCATGCATCGCTGAGCCCGCGGCCTGAGCACAGATGCATGCAAGCCACAATCAGAAACAAAAAAGAACGGAGGGAAGAAAGAGACAGGGAGACAGAGGAGGCGGTGAGACAGCTGTGAAGGCAGACAGGTAGATGAAGAAGAAGCAGAAGAAACGAAATGTCTAACAGTACAGTGAAAAATCTGGTAGTTAAACCAAAAATGAGCGCAAGTGTTGAATTTGTGGAGTTGATTCTTTAACTCTAAGTCAGTGTGTGTTCAGGAATACTAATTGTCAGAGTAATATATCCTCCTGACACCCAGTAATGCATTTTTGTCCTCTATAGGTGACAAAAGTTACAGTTTTACCCAAAAATTCTGTCTATTGTAAATTACATTCCATTATAAAATGTATTATGAATAAATAAAAAATATTGTTGCATTTGAAAAAACTGTTGGCTGGACAGTCTGCTTGTGATTGATGGGTCACCAGTTAGATTCCATGGACTAGTAGAGAGTTGTTGGCTGATGTGCCCTTGTGCAAGGCACATCTCCATCTGCTCCCTGGGTGCCTGATATGGCCAGTCCAATGCTCCTAGTCTGATACATATGCGATACATGATCTAGTGATGCGTTAAAGGCAGACACATGTCAGTGTGGTGCATTTGAACCTACTGACAAAATAAAGATTTTATTCTATTCTATTACAAAAGGCTAAACCTTTCACTTTCTTGGGTGTCAGCAGGATGTTTGAGTGTTCACTCAGTGGGTGTCAAGGGACATATTTTAACTCCTCTCCTGGAGTTCATGTTTAACAGCAGTGATGATCCATTAGTCACATGACCATGCTAACCCTGTTAGCAACAACACAGTTGAAAAAAATAAAAAGAGAAATGGCCAACAAAAACATGTGTTGTATAGACACATGTGTCTAAAGATATTTATTTATTTATTTTTACTTTCATAGATAAAACGGGATACAGAAAGCAAATATCCAATACACAAATAAAACAGAATATAGAAAGTAAATAACCCATACATAATAAATGTTCACCTGATTGATGATAATAATAGTAATGAAAATATAGTTATTATTTATATGATAAAGAAGATGCAAACTTATAACATTAAATAATGAGAATATAATGAGCTAATGCGACTTTAACTTAATATAAAATGTCAAGTGAAAATACGGCACTGTAAGTGAAGGGAATAGGCCAACAAATGACTTATTATCAAAACAACAGCATGAACTGGGCTGATGCATCACACTAAGCTAACTTCCTATTCAAAGCTCACTCATTCCACAGAATATTACTGACTGTGTTATATATGTTGAGTTACACTAGTGTGACCTTAAAGGTGGTTCAAATTGTAAAATAAAAACTATGTTGTAATCAGTGTATTGTGCAGTAGTATTTCTCCACAATAATATTAATGAGTCTAAAAAAGGGTTGACTTAAAAACAATTTACAATACAACGAACAGTTAAAACATACAATAATTTGCAAGACGAGTCAAACTATGAAAAACAAGTCATTGAGTTAGTCTGTAGCACTTTAAGTTTGGATTTAAAAACATTCAAGGAGATCAGTTCGGTGAGTTTACAGTTTTTTAGTAATGTATTCCATGTTTGAGGAACAGTGTAGATGAATGACCTTTGACCCAGTTCTGTATGGGCCAATGGTACAGAAAGGAACACATGAAGAGCTTAATTCCAAAACACACTAGAGCAAGTCTGAAAATTTGAAATTACCATCAGAAAATTCTCTTTTATTGTCAGTTCATATACATACTCCTTTTTTTTCCAAAATGCAATATCCACCATACATTTCCTGTACTGTAAATGTTCTTTTATTCCAAAATGTAACAAAGGTAATTCAGAGCTGTTCAACCAATCAGAGGCTACAAATGGTGTGACATTATCCAACATGGCTGCACCCATGTAATAGGAACTGCTTTGGACGTTTAGTTCATTTTACAGCCAGTTTCATTGTAAATAATGAATAATAATGGACCTTGTTAATGTTGCATTTCCACTAGTACTGACTCGACTTGGTAGTTTTTCCATTACAAGATAATACTGACTTTACTGTACCTGGTCGTCATGGTGATTGTACTGACTTTACAGTAGCTGGTCATCATACCAATAGTCAGTGAGTGGGCATTAATGGGACAGCGGGCAGTTATCGAGAAAAAATCCGCCCACAGAAGGCTGAGAACGTCCATTCAAAGTGAATGGGAGCTGTTGCGACGTTCTAGAGGGTCGTAGACTAAAATAAATAATTACTCTTACTGTCAGTGTAACGCTTTTCCGATTTCCGAACGGTTTCCAAAACACCCCATTACTGCACGTTACTGAAGCTGCCCAGTAAAAAAAGGCAAATAATCACTGAAAATCGCTAGATGACGTGTAGTGTTGTGTATAAAGTCACAACGTCACGCACGACACACTGACCTCCAGAAAACGTGTGCACGTGGATAATTAATTATGCAAAAGCAAGCGCTAGCTACTTTTCATAGCTAATCTACAGGTAGTGTGAGTGTTGCAGAGTGACAAGGGAGGGGGAGGGTGTTATAACTGCCAAAGCAATGATGATTGGCTAAGGTTTAGTAAGATTGTGTCTTCATCCAATCAGAGAAATTAGGTGGGCAAGTGTTTAGAGCACATGCAAAGTGGTGGGTGTTTAGATATTTACAGCGCATAGCGAGAGATGGTGAGAAGATGGCGTTTCCTAGATGGAAGTATTGATATTACTTTAACCTCGTTGAAGTCAAAGGTAAAAATGTACACATCGAATCTACATTGTGGGTGTGGGGAGCAAGTAACACAATAGTTACTTTTACTGTTAAATAGTTGCTTTCATAGTGCAGTAACTCAGTTAGTGAGTTACTTTTTGGGAGAAGTAACTATAATGAATTACTTTTTCAAAGTAATGTGCCCAACACTGCCAGTAGTGGTCCTGGTTGTCATGGTGATAAACCTGTTCCACACACACACACACACACACACACACACACACACACACACACACACACACACACACACACACACCTGTCATTAAAAACATTATCTAGGTCTATATCAACTTCTTCCACACAAACCTGTCATTAAAGTAAGTAAGTAAGTAATTTGTATAGCACATTTAAAACCAAATGCTTCACAGTAAAATAGTAATAAAATTAAAAGAATTAAAATGAATAAATACAAATATACATATACCACTACTGACAGATGAGACAGAGCAAACAAGACAGGGAAACAACAGCACAAGAATACAACAATCCATACAGTCTCCATCCCACAATCCCACAATTTCAAAGACCATTGAAGGAAAGTCTAAACAGGTGTGTTTTGAGAGAGGTTTTAAATACTGACACCTCAGATGTATATCTCAGTTCCTGTGCTACACTATTCCAGAGACCTGGGGCAAAGAAGGTCCTGTCTCCTTTCATGGAAAGCCATGCATGTTGGACCATCAGCTGTCTCTAGGATGCAGATCGCAGTGATCGTAAAGGGACATATTTATTAATGTTGGAGCATGTCCATGTATTGCTTTAAAACTGTCAATGCTATTTTATACTGGATTCTAAACTTCACATTATCTATAGGCCTATCTGTACACTAAACATTATGTATATAAACCTGTTCCACACACACCTGTCATTAAAACATTGAAAAGTGTTTATTATAAAGAGGATCAGACATGTGTTTTGACAAAATACCTTTAATTTTGTTCAATAAAAATTGCACATTTATTTCAGGATTTGGAATTTCATAGTTTTATGTTGGTTAATAAAGTTTGAAACAGGATACCACTGAATTAAATTAATAAAAAAAATCTATATAGTGTTTTGAAACCAAGCCCTTCAAATGCCAAACCATATGAACCAACACCTTTTCTTGTTATTGAACTACAGATAAAGGAGGGAAAAATTCCCATCTGACCTTGGAAATAAAACCAGCCTCATAGCAGGTTCTGATCTCTATGGGTGAGGAGCAGGTTTTGTGAACGCAGGATTTTGAACACCCGTGCTACTTTGGTCAAGACCAAAAAGAAAAACTAAATGGAGACTGCCTCCAAAGTTGTAAAAGTCAATAAAGACTCTGTGTGACTTTTGTCAAAGTTCCTAAATGAATTTTTGTCTATATTTCCCATTTCTTCAGTGATTTATCACCATATATCATAATATTATCCTCTATACGTGAAAACTGATGAGCATGACAAGATGAATAAATACATTTTACACCAATTTTCGCATGTATTGACGGAATTAAATGACCAACAGATTTACACAGTTTAGATCAGTAGGTTATTGTGGTCACCAGTGGCTGTTTAGGTCTTTAAGTGTTAAACACAAGGCAGAGTCCAACACCAGCGCTTATAAATGTAAAAGAAAAGAAGAAGACAGACATCCAGAAAAGCAGACTGAAGGACAGAGAAGTTCTCTCTCAGGACTGACTATCTGAAGATCAGTGCTGAGAACCAGGGATGACTATCTGAGGACCAGGGCTTAGAACCAGGTCTGAGAACCAGGGATGACTATCTGAGGACCAGGGCTGAGAACCAGGGCTGACTATTTGAGGACCAGGGCTGAAAACCAGCGATGACTATCTGAGGACCAGGGCTGAGAACCAGGCTGAAAACCAGGGCTGACTATCTGAGGACCAGGGCTGAGAACCAGGGCTGAAAATCTGAAGACCAGGGCTGAAAAACAGGGATGACTATCTGAGGACCAGGGCTGAGAACCAGGTCTGAGAACCAGGAATGACTATCTGAGGACCAGGGCTGAGAACCAGCTCTGACTATCTGAGGACCAGGGCTGAAAACCAGGGCTGACTATCTGAGGACCAGGGCTGACTATCAGAGGACCAGGGCAGAAAACCAGGGCCGACTATCTGAGGACCAGGGCAGAAAACCAGGGCTGACTATCTGAGGACCAGGGCTGACTAGCAGAGGACCAGGGCTGACTATCTGAGGACCAGGGCTGACTAGCAGAGGACCAGGGCTGACTATCTGAGGACCAGGGCTGACTAGCAGAGGACCAGGGCTGACTAACAGAGGACCAGGGCTGACTATCTGAGGACCAGGGCTGACTATCTGAGGACCAGGGCTGAGAACCAGGCTGAAAACCAGGGCTGACTATCTGAGGACCAGGGCTGAGAACCAGGGCTGAACATCTGAAGACCAGGGCTGAAAAACAGGGATGACTATCTGAGGACCAGGGCTGAGAACCAGGTCTGAGAACCAGGAATGACTATCTGAGGACCAGGGCTGAGAACCAGCTCTGACTATCTGAGGACCAGGGCTGAAAACCAGGGCTGACTATCAGAGGACCAGGGCAGAAAACCAGGGCTGACTATCTGAGGACCAGGGCTGACTAGCAGAGGACCAGGGCTGACTATCTGAGGACCAGGGCTGACTAGCAGAGGACCAGGGCTGACTATCTGAGGACCAGGGCTGACTAACAGAGGACCAGGGCTGACTATCTGAGGACCAGGGCTGACTAGCAGAGGACCAGGGCTGACTATCTGAGGACCAGGGCTGACTAACAGAGGACCAGGGCTGACTATCTGAGGACCAGGGCTGACTAACAGAGGACCAGGGCTGACTAACAGAGGACCAGGGCTGACTAGCAGAGGAGTCAGCAGTGCTCATGGCCTTATTAATAATGGATGTTTCTGCCGCCTGCAGCAGATGGGCCCGACAGCCTCAGCCCCAGCTCTGCTACTTCAAGAAGCCGTCGTTGGGGCCGCAGCCTGGTCCAAGCAGCCACACAGGGAGAAGTGAAGCTCCCGAAAATAGCGAAGCGAGCCCAAGGGAGAAGGGGAACCTAGGCCTTCCTGTTTTACTGACAGATGGCTCCACACACTTGGAACAAATAGTGGGAAGCCACGGGGCCGTTTCTGTCGCAACACGCGCTTTTCTGCGGAGTCAAGTCAGGAGCTCGGCAGCCGCAGACACCCAGGATGCAACTGTGAAAAGGAGGGAGGAGACGTGCTGGGTGGGGGGGGGCAAAGGTCAGCGGTGCAGCACAAACATGGGCTGTTGCGTGTTACCGGGTTGATATGACTCTGCAGCGCTTTTCTTCAGCATCTGGAGTGTTGGAGGCTGGGGGCACATGGGGGGGTATTCTCATGTGCCCTTTTCTGGGCAGATGGTGCGAGGGGAAATACGGATGTGTTGGCGGGCAGGGGGGGGGGGGGGGTTGACAGAAATAAAGAAGAGAGTTCCTACATTCAGCCACAGCCTAGTTGCGTAGGCATTTGGAAAGAAAGGTGTGCACCGAGTATTCAGGAAGCAGATACTGACAAAGAGTTATTCGACTATATTTTTAGGCTTTTTCACAACCTACTTATAGATGTGTGTGTGTGTGTGTGTGTGTGAGTGTGTGTGTGTGTGTGTGTGTGTGTGTGTGTGTGTGTGTGTGTGTGTGTGTGTGTGTGTGTGTGTGTGTGTGTGTGTGTGTGTGAGTGTGTGTGTGTCTGTGTGTGTGTGAACCTAGCCCGAATAATTTCATATCACATTCTTAACAATGTATGGGGTAAGTAAGTACTTTTTATTTATAGAGCAAGGGTGTCAAACTCATTTTCTTTCAGTTTTCACATTAGCGGGCGACACCATGAACCCTTTGACACATACTGGTCACTGCAGGGGACAGTTCTTCTACAGTTGTTGTCTTGTATATTCATGGGTTTTGTTGTTTTAGTTCCATATCAGTCAGTTCATATCATTATTTTAACTGGTCTGTTCTTAAAACCTGATCTGCACTGAACATGTTTATATGTAAATTAATTGCTTGTTGTTATTAGACTGTAATTAACAGAAAAATGGAATTATATTTTTTTATTTCATAGTGTTCTGATTTTGTGTTTTAAATTAAAATCTTAAACACATCTAATCCAGCTGAGTGGATATTTTGTAAGTCCCCCCAAAAAAGGTTCATTAAAAAGATTTCGATCACATTGCTTTTTTCATGCCTGAAGAGGAAGAAAAACACTTAAGAAAAAAATTATTGACGAAGGTTCTCATAATTCATACATCAAAGGGTTAAAATAATGACATAATAACATATAAATAATGACAACTCTAAGTTTTTTATGTTTGTATTGGTATTAAAAAAAAAACATTTAAATTATGGAAATATTTACTTTTATAAACTACCCAAACAAAAAAGATGTGAATAACCTGACAAAAGACATTTCTTAAGAAAAATAAGTGTAATTTGAACAATGTTCTGGCTGAATTCCTTATTAGTCCATATGTTTTATTATGGATCAGTTCTACAAAGACACTTAGACATTTCAGGTTGTTCATATTTGTTCAGCTTTGTCACATTTTATCATTACAGGATAGCTTGTAAATGTGAATATTTTCAGAATATTATGCAAAAACAAACACCAAAATTTCATTATTTATCAACATAATGTGATAGAATTTTTTTCACATCAAACTGAGAGCAAAATATGGAGTTATTATTTTGTAGGTTATTGTCCTATTACTTGACTGTAGATCATATTGTTCTGTATGTGGAACTGGAACTAGAATCAGTTCCACAGCCTTAACTGTGGAATTTTTGCACTTTGTAAATTCATCCCAGGGCCAGAGTGGAACACTTGGGGGGTCACATTTGGCCCCTGGGCCACATATTGGACACCCCTGTTATAGAGGAATATTGCAGAATCAGTCAAATCTTTAAAATTCCTTCTTAAAAGACATTTTTATAGGCAAAATATCATGTGATGTCTCTTTTATCTTTTACATTTGTAAATGTTTTTAATGCTTTAATTGTACTTTTACCCTCCAGTAGTTGCTGTTTTATTCTGTTCTTTTTGTTTGTTTGTTTTATGTTGCTGTACTTATTATGTTGTGTTGTTTTCTATGTTTTATTCTGCCGTTGTGTCCTTCTGCTCTGGCTGTCACTTTGTAAACTCTGCTATAGAAATAAACTTATTATTACATGTCACAAAGTGCTTTACAGTGCAAAATAAATAAAAATACAGTTTAAAATACAATTAAAATACAGTAAAAATGCAATAAATACATTAAGTGCAGTGGATTCATCACAGCCCTGAGTCAGTTTGAGTTTAAAATGCTCGTATTTTATTTTTTTTTTTGTACTTGTGTATATTAAACACACTTTATATTCATGCACTTTATCCAAAATGAGTGTCGGTCGATCCAGGGGGGAACTCGTCTTTTGATTACTCTAATTGTATTTTTTAAAAACTTGTTTTTATGCAATTTTTAATTCTATTTTTATCTTGTTTATGGTCTGTCATGTACCCTTTGCTGAGCTCATGTAACTCATTTCTAATTTTCTTTGTAAATGGCAAATAAATTCTGATTCTGACTAATATTTATTATTGTGGAATAAGCGTCAGTTTCTTCAGTGCCTCAAGTTTATTTTTAGTTCAGTGTTTTGCATTTTTATGTAAGGTTTTTATTCATTCATTTTATGTATTCGTTTATTGCAAGCATTCACAGAATACATGCAAGTAAAAAAAAAGGCATTCATTTACACTCCAAAAGGGGTGGGAAGAAGAAAAACGTATTTAATAATACCACCCCCATTTTCAACATAAAAAAACCTGAACATATTTACGTCTTAAATACTCACTCCTGTCCTTAGACTTCAAGCCAGAAAATATGAACAAAAAATAAGCTAAAACCAATTTATTAATATCAATATTAATAAAGTCATTCGCATCCCATTTTTTATTTTTTTTTTTACATTATATAAACAAAATGTGTGTGAAAAACAGAAAGAAAGTACATTCCTGGTTTTAAATGCAGTACTTTTATAATATTTGTACACTGTTATAGTGCTACTTTTTCTTTTATCTAAATACATTATCCTCACTGTTAAGAATTGTGCTTAGTCATATTTATATTATAAGAAAGAGACATGTGCTTTTTAAATTCCAATTTAAGACTTAACCGTAAAACTTTAAACACCACATATCTCATCATACTTACACTTTAATGATAAAAATGAATACATTTACTTCTGAAACTGCTTAGAAAAGTGCAGATTTACAATCAAACACCAGTAATAATTCTTAGAAGGCATGAGGAGATATTTATAAATGTAAGTCAAAGTAAAAGGAGCATTATAACAGTGTAAAAAAAAAAGGCACTTTATGTTAAGCCTTATTTAAATTTACATTAGTATTAACATCAAAATATAAACTAAACTAGTACCAAAAACAAGAGTGCAGATTCTAATTATTCAAATTAATGATGCATTAATGTATGTGTTCATGTTTGATTTTACATATAATAATGGTAACTAATCACTGAAAATACTGTTGGGCATCTCATGTTAATATTTATGAGATGAGTTAGACAGACTTTATTGTCATTCATATATAATATAATGTCATCGCATTCAGCCCACTTTAGTGCAAAATGAGCAGATAAAAATAGAATATGGACGCCTAAAATGTAGAGTAAAATAAACACAAATATGTAAAATATAAACTCACACTTCTATTTTATATAAATTGCATGAATGTGCAGTAAATCAGAATGTAAGTTTCTTATGGTAATTAGGATCATTTGCATCTGAAATCTATGGAAATATTCAAATGACCTTCAGCAAAAGCACACGGTTCATTAAATGTGTCAAATCGAGCTGATGTTTCTGCTTAAAACACTGATGTTGTGAGGACGTTTTTACTGTAGTGGAGTCTCACCACACTTCGAGGGGTTAAAAGTTGGCGGTAAAAGTTGAGGATAAGACACAAAATGACGCAGAATGTTTCAGATAAAGTGGGGGCAGGTGGAATTTTTCAGCCGGTGAAATGGATGACACAAAAAAGAGTTAGTGTTGAGCACAGGGGCAAAGGAAAAGTTTAGATCTTAGTGTGTCAAGTGAGTGGAGGCAGGAAGAGGGTTGTGGGTTTGTGTGTGTGTGTGTGTGTGTGTGTGTGTGTGTTCAAGGGGGGGGGGGTCGGGGGTTAAAAGCTACACCAGGGAGCAGGGTGGAGATGAGAAACAACCAAACCGTTAACAGATACTGTGGCCCACAGCAGCAGAGTTTGGATACCCTGGAGGAAGCTGAAAGTCTGCAGAGCATGAACGCATATGGATAAGAAACAAATCACAAATAAATACCAAAAAAAAAAGTACATTAACAGGTGAATTAAATAGAAACTATCCACTTATTCTTATTTTTTTTTATCCTGTATTTATATAGAGGTTGTCCATGTGTTTTAGCTCAGAGGTTCATTATTGTATTAAGCTATTTGTTTGTTTGTTTGTTTGTTTTATGTCTTTCTTATTCAGTTTTCAGTTCAGTTGAATTTTATTTCGACAACAGACAAAATCATTAAAACATCAATCAAAATAGTCAACACAATTTTTTTTTTTTTTTTTTGCACTCGAAAAGGAGTAGGAAGAAGTAAAATGTATAAACTCCACCCCCTTTTTACAAACTAAAAATCCAATAGATTCTTCTTCCTATGCTTTAACACTTTTTTATGTCCATTTATTATTAACACAAAACATCCATAACCATTTTTTAATACATATTGTTTTGTAAGTCACCTCACACAATCTGATTTGTATAATCAACTATAAGTATATTTTTATTCACCTTAAATTAACTACAAACACAATGTTAAAAATTATGAAAATATCTCCTAATCATGATGAATTTATCTCCATAAAATGCATTCTTTTACATTATAATTACATTTTTCAGTTATTCAGATAATGTTATTATTACACTAGATGTATTCATCCTTTTCGATGCACAAACTGAAGAAGCCTTGTTTAGATTTTGATCCAGATTATTCCACAGATGTTCCCCCTAACAGAGATACGTTGACTTTGTGAATTTGTTCTACACTTTATTTTCCTAAATATTTCAATTCCCTTAAATTCAAGTGACTTTTCCTCGGCTGGAACATCTGCTGTAAACTGTAGAGGAGTATGCTGTCATGTGGTCTTATGTCTTTATTTGTGGAACCAAAGGTATTTTAATTTAATTATGTATAAACAGCTCATGTTTGTTCAACTGTCATGTGTGTGTGCCTTCATGTGAAATGGATGTTTTTCACTTTAACTGTAAAATAAATAAACTAAGTCCCTTTTCTACTTTTGTGGCATTTTAAAAAATATTTTTTCTGTGTTTTTGACATTTCTTAAATTACTTATCACCATTTATTTGGACATTATTGTCTATATTTTGCACTTTTTTAGTGAACATCATGTATTTTCCTGTATTTAATTCACTGATCATATAGATGTTGATAAAAGCTCTGATTAAAGTTCATGGTTATTGTATTAAAAACAGCTAAAACTGAAATCAAAGTGTCCATCCGCTGTCATTCATCCAACTCCATATTTTACAAGTGAATTAATGACAGCATTTCCACGGTAACCCTAGATCCTCTGAACATCCAAAAGGGTCATATCTGATGACGAGGAAAATATGAAGAATTGTATTTCATACCAGTTATTTACATGTATTGATAGAATTAGTGGATCAAAAGTTATCAAACATATTAGATCAATAGATAGTTTTGATTGTACGTGTATGTCTGAGTCTTTATGGGTTTAAAGTCACAGTAAATGTAGTTATGTTAGTAAAGTTTCCATACATATCCAACAATATGATAATAGTTGATTCAGTAAGTCTATGATGAAATAAGTCTCATGATATCTGTAGGTATTTAAAGCATTAAAATGTGGTATAATATGTAATATAAGGTAAGATATGAGGTGTGATTATTAATATTAAAGCTGACTTCATATGACAACATCTACATATGAAATAAATCATACGTAACTCCACTTAATTTCACTTTTCAGTCCAACTTTCGAGCATTGATTAATGAAAATATGTGAATTAATGCTTCTATGGGTTTGAATGAAGCTGCGTGCCGCTTTCTTATCAAACATTAGGAGAAGAGATTATCCTGGTCGACGAAGCAATGTGGTGCATGGTCACCTTTGTGCAGTTTGGATGGAGATTCTCATCAGTAATTCATGAAATGTACGGGTGTAAGTGGGTAAGGTGGTGTTGTAGCAGATGTGTTCTGAGGGGGTGAGGGGAGAGGAAAGGTGCGCTGAAGAGAAGTTTCCTTCATTTACATCTGACACACTTCACTACTCTGCTATTCAGACAGTACAATCATTTTAATAACTGTCTGTCTTCCTCTGCCCCCCTCCTACTTCTGTTTCTACTGACAAGAAAGATGATGTATCTGCAGAGACATTTGCACCACTTTCAGCACTTCTCTTTCCAACTCAGCAATGAAAAAGTCCTTTTTGTGCAGGTACCGGAGTTAATTTCAAAGTTTTATACATACCACAGTATATTTATATATCGATTTAAATATTGAAAATCTTTTTTTTTCAAGCACTTCTGACAAAATATAGATTTTTGTAGTTTGCATTGAATGTGAGTTACAGCTTATTTCCTCAAGTTAGAGAGGGTTTTAATTTAAAGAATGCTCCAAATGTATTTATTTTATGCAAAAATATATATTTTTGCATAAAATAAGAGGAAAAAAAAGACTTAAGACTCACAAAAAGCTCCTTAAAAAATATCAATTAATATTTTATTTTATCTATAAAAATCCAAAATTAAGTGAAAGATATTTGTTGAAAAGTGTTAGAAATGTAAAAAACAACAAAACAAAACAAAAAAACCAACAAAGAAACATTTTATTTGCTCAACTTTATGACAGACTCGTTATTTCTGGACGTTGAGGAACAACTTTCCACCTCAGAGTCAGCAGTGTGAAAACTTTCTGCAGTTCCTGTCTACATTTCAGAGTATTTTAGCTCTGTCTTCACACAGACGTTCAACATCTAACAGAGACTGTGGTTCCAACAGGTGAAAACAAAGCTTAACGGTATGAGAAACTATCAGATTTATAGATTATACATGGAACACGTACAACTTCAGTGCGCACAGTTTCCTGTTTAAACTGCGGACAAATACTGTATGTTCACATTCGGTTTGTGTGACTTTGACTTTCCGTGAGTTTAAAATAAGAAAATAAAAAGTTGTTTTAGTTGACAAATGTCTTTTAATATATGTCTTAAAACTTTACTTAAAGATCATGTGAGTGCGCACGGATCTGTTGCAACAGGTGCCAAATAAAGCACAAGAGTAAAAAGCCATGAAAGCGGCTAAAAAAAAAGAAAAATAAAACTATGAAAAATACGGTTATATATAGAGAAATAAGTTAGATATTTATTCCAAAAGTATTAAATATTAGGACATATCCATGTTGATCCCAAAAGAAAAAAAAGGCGCATGGATAAAATCAGAAGTATTCCATTATTTCCTTTAAATAAGTTTTTTTTTGGTTAAAAAAAGGTCACGCGTAAAATGGGAATCTATTTAATTGTATTATATTTTAGGAATTAAATGTCTGTTTTTTTGGTCCGTTATGTGTCAGGTACCAGAGGAGAATAACGCGCAAACAAAAAGGGATCTGATGCACCTGCACCGAAACTAAAGGACAGACTTTTCCAGTCATCTGCAAAAATCTCACCTTCAAATCTACCTGAAAAACACGCGTGGGCTCCTTACACATATCTGGACCTATGCTATGATATGTGTGCCGAGTTGAAAAACGCAGTGGAAGTGACTTTACCTGCTATTCCTTGAGTTTGCAGTATGAAGTTCTTCCAACTGTCCCCGGCTCCATGTGCAGAAGGGCGCAGCGCCGCCGCGGCCCCATGGAGCTGCGCCCTCAGTCCCTCCCCTCTCCACTGCACTTCCTCGTTCCAGCCCAACATGACTATGTCTCTGAGCTCGTCTGAGGCATTTTGCTTGCTTTTATCCACAGGCCGAGTCTGCAGCGGGGAGTCGAGCCACCAAACCCTTGGCACTTGCTTTGTGCCGTGCCAATAAAAGCTGACACCCAGTAGAGCTTCACTGGCAGCCATGCATGAGATGAGGAGGAGAGGGGACCATTCATTGTTTATTTATTTCATTCTCAGCTGATGGGGGCAGGGGGTGAGGTGGGGGTGGTGGTGGTGGTGGTGGGGGGGGGTCCTCTCACACTTGCATACTGTGGAGAAGAGCTCTCCTTCTGTCTGTCTATCACCTGTTCTGGCACATTGTATAATATAGTCCATTAAATGAACTCAACTGTTTTTCCCATAGGAGTGTGTTCTTATGAAAAAAAAACAAAAAACAACTAAATCTGATCAAATATATTTGTCTTATTTCTAGTTGAAATACCTCATCACACTGAAGAAATATAAGAACTGTTTTATAGTAGGACAGTCAATATTGAAGCATGAACATGGATTAATTTATCATTATGATGAATCTGATTAAAGATTTTAACTGGTTGTCTATTTAGCAGAATGACTGAACGACTCCTTTCTAGTCTAAATATCTCATCACACTAAAAATCTGATGGAATCACCTAAAGAGGAATTTTTCAGTCAGATATAAGACGTTGCTGTGACAGTGAATTTCTCCTGTATGAGATTAATAAAATCTTATCTTATCTTATCTTATCTTATCTTATCTTATCTTATCTTATCTTATCTTATCTTATCTTATCTTATCTTATCTTATCTTATCTTATCTTATCTTATCTTATCTTATCTTATCTTATCTTATCTTATCTTATCTTATCTTATCTTATCTTATCTTATCTTATCTTATCTTATCTTATCTTATCTGTTTTATAGTAGGATGGTCAAAATGAAGGCATTAACATGGATTAATCCATCATCATGATTCATCTGGTTAAAATTTTTATCCTAGGGGTCTCAAATTCATTTTTCTTCAGGGGCCACATTCAGCCTGCTTTGATCTCCAATGGGCTGGACCGGTAAAATGAAAACATAATAACCTATAAATGATGACAACTCCAAATATTTGTCATTGTTTTAGAGCAACAAACCCATAGGAAATTTGGGAAAATGTTATAATTTATTCAAATGCAAAAAAGTTGTATTTCATAAGGGAAATAAGGGCAATTTTAACAATAATCTGCCTTAACTTATTATTTGTCCATGTGTTTTATGGATCATTTCTACTAAGACACTAAACTCTTAGTAATAGAAGCAGAAAATGGTTCAAATTTCATGTAATTTTCTTTAAACATTTCAGGTTATTCACATTTTATTGTTACAGGAGAATTTTTATATGTAAATATTTTCATTATATAATAATATTTTTTGCAGTTAATGACAAAAATTTGAAGTTTGTCATCATTTATAGGCAAAAAAGTGAGAAGAAAATATGGAGACATTTAATAAGTTATTACATTCTTCATCCCACCAGCCCCATTGGAACCATTGGTGGGCCGCATTTGGTCCCGGGGCTGCATGTTTGGGACCCCTGTATTTAACATATTATCTATAGAAAAATAACTCTGAACGTCTCTGCCAAATCTAAATCTAAAATAAAAAGAGAAATGTGTCTGAAAATGAATTTACTCCAACCTTACAGACAAACAGTGTTGACAATAAATCCAGTGTGTGACTTTTTATAAAGATTCAATATGTCATTAATGGTCAGTATTAAACAGTTTTGTTTCTAAATGATCAACTAGTCAAAGCTTTAATATGAAAAACTCTTTAGCACTGGAGGAAAAGTGATGTTTTTTTTCCCTCCTGTGTAATAAACCAAAGGGAAAAAAACTGCTTCTGCTCAAAAACACAGAAAATAAAACATGTTGAGCTTCTGATTGAATACAGGAAGCCAAAGATGAGAACCGTTACTCTGGGAAAAATCTAAATCTGACCAAGTATATTTGTCTAATTTCTAGTCCAAATATAATATCACATTTGACTTTTTTCAAGATAGTAAAGCTAAATATTTTCATAATTTGATGTTATTTTTTGCACTAAAACAAAGAGAATATTTTGAGGTAGACATTATTTATTTATAGGCATAAAATAATATTATTTGTTTCACATTAAATCGAGAAGAGAAGAATATTAAGTCATTATTTTTATAGGTTATTACAGTGGGGGAAAAAAATAAAAATTTTCCAAGTGTTTTTGACTCATTTCAAGTCTAAATATCACACTTCAAATCAGACAGAATCACCTACACACGGACGTTTCAGTCAGATATAACAACTGATTTATAGACAATAAATCTGGAAAATTGGATTTCAATAAATCTTACCAAGATCATTTCCACTTGCACATTTGGAAGAATTTTCTACTTGAATTTAAAAAAAATGAACTAGACAAAACTAGCTATTGGAAGCTACAGCTAGGGGTATATCCCCAAACGCCCCCAGTCCTAAACCAGACAGCTATGACGTCATGACACAAGGAATTCCCAGGTCATGACCTTTCATTTACACTTGATTTGAAGTCAGACAAATAGTTACAGACATACACTATTTACAAAAGTACAGTCTGAACTGCCTTGACCCTCATGTGAACATTTCCATCCCATAATTAATCTGTAAGCTTTAGTCTGATGTAGCTTTACCCTATGGAGCTTTAACTCCTCTGGGAAGGTTTTCCACAAAGTTTAAGGGGTGAGTTTATGCACTGTCAACCCAAATGTTCATAATAATTAAATATATTCAGTTGTGAATATTCAAAGTTTCAGAAATAGTACTACTAACTCAAATGTATTCAGTCGCTGTAACATGTTCTTCTTTTTAAGTACTTTCAACTAATATTTTTTTTATTAAGGGGAACTATTGTGGATATAAGTGAATATAACTTAAAAACATAGATGAGGTTCAACTGAGTGGAATTAAATACTGAGAATGATATTGTACTGTTATTTCTATTGTTTCAAAGAAGGATGAGTGAAAAAAATAAACTTCATTGATGTAGTAGATGATGAAATACAATTTCAAAGCACTCCAAATACCCACCAATATCTATCACACCAAAAAAATTACAATCACAAAACATAGTAATTTTATTCAGGAGCGTCTGTGGCTCAGTTGGTAGAGCGGGTCGTCCAATGACTGTCCACATGTCAAAGTGTCCGTGGGCAAAGACACTAGGGCTGCCAGTAGGACTGACAGAAGCTTAGGCTAATAAATAATGTTTTAATTGAAGTATACTTTAATAAGCATCTACATTTTAAGTTCTGGAAACTTGGATTTTTTAAGTTTAATCAACTTAAAAATAATTGAGGCAATCGGTTGCCTCACATTTTTAGAGTTCTGTTAACTTATTTGGGTTTACAGTGTAGGAATTTAGGATCATTCCTCCAGAAGCATTACTGTACTCAGACCACATACTGATGTTGGACAGAAGGCCTGTCTCTAACCCTGACCCGAGTCACTAACCCTCTCAGTCTGCACTCTAACTGATCCCAAAAAGTGTTGTCTGGGGTTAAAGGTCAGGACTGTGTTCAGGTCAGTGGAGTTCATCCACAAAAAACTCTTTCATCCATGTCTTCACGGACCTTACTTTGTGCAGTGCTACACAATCATGTTGGAACAAGAAGGGACCATCCCCAAACTGTTCCCACAAACCTAGGAGCATGGAAGTGTCCAAAGTGTCTTTGTCCAAAATCTCTTGGTGCTGAAGCAGATTTTAAACAACACAGCCTTTCCACTGGTAGGTTTATCTGTGGAAAAGCAGTGACACCCACAAATCCTTCTGTCACACCATACATTTATACCCAAAAATGTAATCAAATTAGACTATACCCCCCTCCCAAAAAAAACAAAAACAAAAAAAAACACACGCACACACAGTTGCAGAACACTATAATGTTGAATTAAATTCTATGGATTAACAAATGGATGTCAATGAAGTATATTTGAAGGCAGGTAAATGAATACTTTAGGTCAAACAGTATATGAACAATAGTGTTTAAACTTTTGAGCGCCCCCTTGTGGGCAATCTAGAAATAGTAAATTATGCAAAATTGAATCAGTTCTTCCTCTTCATGATATTAATTGATCTGGAAAATATGAAATTTATGAACAGAATATTTTTCAAGTTATTGTATTAACATGAAGGATATCCAAAAACTTAACAAAACTCTGTTCAGGGAAATAATTAAGCAAAAAAACAAACAAAAAAAAAACAATGAAGCTGTGACAGTCTGCACTTCACTTCAGTTCTTCCATTAATATCTATGTCTTTGTTTTGTACAAAAACAGAGCTTTTATTCATTCAGTGTTTTTGGTCTGTTTTAGTCACATGATACACGAGGAGTTTGGGCTGGATTAGATATCCATGATTTAGGATTATTTTTTTCCACAACTGTGTCTAGAACAAATTAATCTGTTACAGTCATTTCTTAAGAGGACGGGAAATATTTTATTCCAATATTATGCACTGTAAAAAGAATAAAATAAAAAAAAAATGACTGTAGAATTTACAGCAAAACATTTTAAAATTGCAACATAAAAAAAAAACTAAGCAAAAATACAATACAAAGGTATTTACATATTTTGGCAGATTTTTGTGTTAATGATTAAATAAAATGTAGCTGTAGATTTTACAGGAACAGTATATGAACAAAAGCAGATATGTATGAAGAAATTATGTATTTCTATGGTTGAATTGAAAAATAATGTGGTGCCGTTTAAATTTCAAGAACACAATGTTAAAATTACAGAATATAAGAGAACATAAAGTAATAAAGAAGTAAACATAAACAATTTCACAATTTAAATATGTAAAATAGCAGGTGTTTGTGGTTCAGCTGATAGAACAGACCAGCCAATGACCAAAGGGTTGGTAGTTTGAATCCTAACTACACATTCACATTAACTACACATTCACATGTTAAAGTGTCCTTAGAAAACAATGGACTAAATCAACGGTGCCAGGGACAATAAACCCCGACCCCTTGCAAACATTTTATTTCTTAATGGACATCTCCCTCTCAAAACATTAGACTATGAGTTTGACCTTTCAAGGTTGCACAAGGTCAAAGGTCATGGTGTCATTTTGAAGCCTATGTCAGGTTTTCTATCTGTCAATAATAGTAACTAATTCTGTCTCCACTGGTTTTTCTGTTATAGTCCATTTTAATTTTTTAGGTATTGACCCAATGACCTCTGACCTCTTTGGTCAACAATAGGTAAAAATCTATACATGTAAGATACAGACTTGAAAGCCCAGCATTTTGGTGCTCATTGGAAGTCTGTAATTTGAATAATTCAAGTGTTAGATCCAAAATCCGATTTTGACCTTTATTGTGACCTTTGACCTCTTGAGATTTGTATAAATACTGGAATAAAAAAGAAATTTCTGATTTGCCCAATATGTTATCATTGTGAAAACACATATTTGGTGACTTTGACATTTGACCTTTGAACTACATTCACCACAATTTAATGGGATCTATTCTGGATCACCTCACACCTGTCCTGAACATTTCATGGAAATTTCTCCAGTAATTTTGTGTAAAGTTGCTGACAAACAGACAAAAAAACCAAACCAAAAAACAGAGTGGGGACAATTAAACATATGCTCGTCATTTCATCCTGGAATCATCCACAAATAAGTGGATAAATAAGTCCAGGACAGAAAACTGAAACACAGGGCTCTAGTACTCGAGTCTGGTCTTGGATTAGAGTCCGGACTTGAGTCTCTTTTTTTATGGTCTCTGACTTGTATGGGGCTCACTGGTATTTGAGTTGGACTTGTCTCGGTCTCAGTCTCGGTCTCGGCCACTGGTCTTCCCAAATATGGTACTTGGTCTTGACCGAGTCCAGGCGTTTTTATTTTGTGACAATATTCAAGGGAAAAGTCATCATTCATCTGGGTAAGCTAACTGCACAGCTAAGTGTTGCTTAGCCTCATAAGCTAGGCTATGTATTACGTTAATGTTAACATTAGCCACGGTAATGTGTTTTTGGACATAGTTACCATCATTTACTGTACGTCTGGTATTACTGGTTTCATGAGATATTAAAAAAAATCAAAGGATTGGTTGTGGTGAATGATATTTGTGGTTGTGCGATACTGTACTGGTGTTACAAAAGGTAGCAGCGAAACAGACACTCCAGCGTTTACGTTAACGTACACTTTAGGGTAAAGTAAACGTGTGTGTGTGCTGGTCTACATGCGTGTCCTCCATAAACAACTTCTGCATTTGTTCAGAAATAAAAAGAACATATTTTAGAGATGCCTTTCCATGGTTATTTCATTAATATTGCTGTGTTCTCCATTGCCATTGAATACATTGTGTGTTGGTAGAAAAATGACTTGAGGTCGAACAACAGAGTTTACCAGTACTTCCGCATACATGTCCACGACCTGATGATGAGGCGTCTCTGATTGGCTCTGAATGCATGAAGGAACACTCCCCCTCCCCTCTCGCTCTCTGTGTTTTTACCTTTACCAGAGTAGCACCCAGCTAGGTTTTGTGCTGTTGCTTGTTCTGAAAATGTGCAGGAAAAAAACGAGGCTTTATTTCCACAGAGAGCACATGGACTAGTTTGATTCACCATTCAAGTTTGTGCAGCACCTACTGTGGCGCCGTCTTCTCTTGTAGATGCTAATGCTAATGCTACTTCGCTGCAATAGGGGACGGGCTCAACCTCACGTGGGTGACGCAAAAGTCCATCTGACGTCAGATGGACTACCTTTTTCTGCATCCCTCCTTCCTCTTATTGTTTTCTGTGAATGCAGTATGTGGAGGTGACAAACCACTGTCAAAGGCAGCATGTGCTGGTAACTCAGGGTGACCCATCAGGTTCCAAAAGGAGTGTGGAAAAGTGGTTTTCAGCAGAATGACACCTTTTTATTTTTATTATTTCATTAAACTTTAATATTTTTTGAAAATAGATGTATTTCTCATTAGTGCACATCTAAATAACAAAATGATACAATATTGTTTTTTTCAGGGAAGGTATAAACAACCATAGGAGTAAACTGGTAATACTGGCCATTCTGGTCTATGTTACACTGGTAATATTGGTCATTCTGGTCTATGTTCCACCAGTAATACTGGTCATTCTGGTCTATGTTACACTGGTAATACTGGTCATTCTAGTCTATGTTACACCGGTAATACTGGTCATTCTGGTCTATGTTACACTGGTAATACTGGTCATTCTAGTCTATGTTACACCGGTAATACTGGTCATTCTAGTCTATGTTACACCGGTAATACTGGTCATTCTGGTCTATGTTACACTGGTAATACTGGTCATTCTAGTCTATGTTACACCGGTAATACTGGTCATTCTGGTCTATGTTACACTGGTAATACTGGTCATTCTGGTCTATGTTACACTGGTAATACTGGTCATTCTGGTCTATGTTACACTGGTAATACTGGTCATTCTGGTCTATGTTACACTGGTAATACTGGTCATTCTGGTCTATGTTACACCTGTAATACTGGTCATTCTGGTCTATGTTACACTGGTAATACTGGTCATTCTGGTCTATGTTCCACCAGTAATACTGGTCATTCTGGCCTATGTTCCACCGGTAATACTGGACATTCTGGTCTATGTTACACTGGTAATACTGGTCATTCTGGTCTATGTTACACTGGTAATACTGGTCATTCTGGTCTATGTTCCACCGGTAATACTGGTCATTCTGGTCTATGTTACACTGGTAATGCTGGTCATTCTGGTTTATGTTACACTGGTAATACTGGTCATTCTGGTCTATGTTCCACCGGTAATACTGGTCATTCTGGTCTATGTTACACTGGTAATGCTGGTCATTCTGGTTTATGTTACACTGGTAATACTGGTCATTCTGGTTTATGTTACACTGGTAATACTGGTCATTCTGGTCTATGTTACACTGGTAATACTGGTCATTCTGGTCTATGTTACACCAGTAATACTGGTCATTCTGGTCTATGTTCCACCGGTAATACTGGTCATTCTGGTCTATGTTACACTGGTAATACTGGTCATTCTGGTCAGTGTCTGGAGTGAAGCTATATTGTAATTTAGTTGTTCAAATGCTCAGTACTAGTACCTAGTACCTGGTAATAGTAGTGTATTGGTGTTTGTATCAGATGTACTTATAACTATAGGCATCACCTTATATCGTGTGTTCTTTAGATTAGATGATGTCAATCCAGGGGAATAGTTCTACTTAGAAATCCTGGATGTTGTGACACTGTTTTTGGTTTTAGATCAATAAATAATAACCCAAAATAATTTACTTCATACTGTTATGCATTCAACTTGTTGGACTCAAGACCAACTCTTTTGGACTCGGTCTTGACTTGGTCTCAATCGGTCCTGGTCTTGGACTTGTCTTGGATTCGACAAAGGTGGTCTTGACTACAGTCCTGCTGAAATCCACACAGGAGGTCAGAACACAATATAACAGTGTATGATAGAGTTGGTTTGGTTTCGTTCTAATTTCTTTCAATTGCCAACTTTAAGTTTCCACATCTTGTTAAAGCCACAGAGTGATGAGGACTCAAAATACAGCATTCAATTTATTCAAAGAATTAGAAAGTGTGCATTAATATTGATTGAAATTATGAATAAGTGATGAGTTACAGCTGTGGTTTGGATAAAATAACTCCCATCTCATTTTCTCATACGTTCTGTCATTATCTCTGGGATGGTGTGATAATTGTTTTTAGAATTACAGCTAAAGTGAAAGCATAAACCTCTCAGCTGTTTCTACTCATTCTGCACTTTTTTACTGAAATTCGCCAAATAAATGCTGGTGTTTTCTGTGCTGTTTTTCAAGAGGTGGTCAAATTACTGACTTTCTGTACAGAAGTAGAAGTACCGCTACTGGTGTGAAAAAATACTAAAAGTAGAAGTATTGATTCAAAAGTAGTAAAAGTAAAGTAAGTATGAGTTAAAAAAAAAAGTAATTTAAAAATACAACTTCTCAAGTGCAATAAAGTAAAACTGCATGAAATAATACTTATTTAACCAAGAAAAATCACAAAGGTTTCAAAAGTATCCAAAAATAAAGCCTTTAAAAGTGAGTTACTGTGTCGTTAATGTGTTTGATCAGGTCATGGTGTGGGTATGGGCAGGAAATTGGGGAAAAAAAGTCACAATTGATATTAATTCATCATGTTTATCAGATTTTAAAAATGCAGAATTGTATATTAAGTAGATAAAAAGTCAAAATTGTGAGATAAAAATTCAAAATAATGAAATAAAAAGTCAAAATTATGAGATAAAAAAATCTAAATTATGAAATAAAAGTCATAATTATGATATAAAGTGACACTTTTTCTCCTCCAATGATTTTGTCTCTGAAGTGACATGAGTTTATTCTGAGAATGTAAGGAGTATAAAGTGCAGATATTTATATAAATGTAAGGAGTATAAAGTACAGATATTTATATAAATGTAAGGAGTATAAAGTACATATATTTATATAAATGTAAGGAGTATAAAGTACATATATTTATATAAATGTAAGGAGTATAAAGTACAGATATTTATATAAATGTAAGGAGTATAAAGTACATATATTTATATAAAGGTAAGGAGTATAAAGTACATATATTTATATAAATGTAAGGAGTATAAAGTACATATATTTATATAAATGTAAGGAGTATAAAGTACATATATTTATATAAATGTAAGGAGTATAAAGTACATATATTTATATAAAGGTAAGGAGTATAAAGTACAGATATTTATATATATATAAGGAGTATAAAGTACAGATATTTCTGAACAAATGTAGGGAGGAAAAGTAAGAAGTTGTCATAAAAATAAATACTCAAGTTAAATACAGATACGTAAAAAATCTACTTAAGTACAGCAATGCCTTAGTTAGTTATTTCCCACCTCTGTGTTTTTCCCAGGATGCCACTGGGTGGACAGTGTTGGCTTATCTCAGGAGGCTGGATGTGCTGTGCTGGATTGCTGAGTCACCTTTGATGGGAGGATGCCCTTATCTGCACAGAAACATGACTATGGGGCAGTTGGTTGCAGAAGGAGGAACTCAGGATTGCAGCAACGATCTGCCACTTCCTCAAAACTCCTCAGTTTGTGCACGAGAGCAGAGAGGGTGACTTTTGGAAGGTCCTAGGTGAGGTGAGCATTTCCTGAGGGAATTTTACCCTGGAAAACATTTTATTTCTAATCAAACAAGTGTTCCCAGGCACAACAAACCCTGCCCCCTCACACACGTTACCTAGTTTGTCCCATCTCTTATCACTGTGAAAACACATTTTTGGCGACTGACTGTGACCTTTGACCTACATTCACCAAAAATTTAATGGGATCTATTCTGGACCACCTCACACCTTTCCTAAAAATGTCATGGAAATTGGTCCAGTTGTTTTTGTTTAAATCTGCAAACAAAGAAAGAAAAAAGAAAGAAAGGAGGAAAGAAAGAAAGGAGGAAAGAAAGAAAGAAAGAAAGAAAGAAAGAAAGAAAGAAAGAAAGAAAGAAAGAAAGAAAGAAAGGAGGATAGAAAGAAAGAAAGAAAGAAAGAAAGAAAGAAAGAAAGAAAGAAAGAAAGAAAGAAAGAAAGAAAGAAAGAAAGAAAGAAAGAAAGAAAGAAACTTTGGTTGTTCAGGGTTTTCAGTAAACTCTTTATAAATGGGTCTTAACCCTTTAACTTCTGAATTTAAATATAAGTAAAATAAATAAATGAATAAAGCACATGCTAAATTAAGTGGAGATAATTTGACTATAGCACATATAATAGATGCATTTTTGGGGGGTATGTTGCATATTTCCGACAGTAGGCATTAAGGGATTGAACTGAACCTTTTTTTTGTTCACGTTTTTCAGTAAACTCCTCATAAATGGGTCTGAATCACTTAATGCCTGAATTTAAACATAAGTAAAATAGATAAATAAAGTAAAAAAAAGTCACGGTGGTAGAGCGGTTCGTGCTCTTGCCTCACAGCATGAAGACCTGGGTTCCTATTTTATCTTAAATACTGAATTCAATGGAGATAATTAATTTGACTATAGTACATACAATACATAGATTTTTCAGTATGTTGCATATTTGAACTGAACCTTTTGTTGTTAAGATTTTTCAGTAAATTCCTCATAAATGGGTCTTAATCCCTTCACTCCTGAATTGGAATATAAGTCAAAATGAAGTGCTTATAATTTGACTATAGCACATCCCGTATACAATAGATCGATTTTTTGGGTATGTTGCGTATTTGCGAAAATAGGTGTCACAGGATTGAACTGACCCTTTTGTTGTTAAGGTTTTTCAGTGAACATCTCATACATGGGTCTTAATCCCTTAATTTAAATTGAAATGTAAGTAAAATAAATAATTAAATAAAGGCTCATCATATGAACCTTCTTTGCGACCCACTAGGGTCACGGGGGGTCACTGGGGGTCACTGGGGGTCACTGGCGGCCGAATCCAGCTACAATGGGCGAAGGTGGAGTACACCCTGTATGAGTCGCCAGTTCATTGCAGGGTTGAACAGAAAACCCCTTAATGCCTACTGTTGCAAATAGGTAACATACCAAAAAAAAATCTATCTATTGTTTGTGCTATAGTCAAATTAATTTATTATTATATTATGTATTATTATATTTAAATTCAGCCATTAAATAAGCCTTTCAGGCCACATTTGATCTCTAGTGTGCAGGACCAGTAAAATAAAAGCAAAACAACATATAATGATAACTTAAAATGTTTGTCTTTTAGTGCACAAAAAGAACCATTCATTTATGGAAATACTTAGTTTTATAAACTATCCAAACAAAAAAGATGTGAATAACCTGAAAAACTGAAATTTCTTCAGAAAAATACATGTAGTTTTAACAATATTCTGTCTGAACGTGTCATTAGTCCATGTGTTTTATTATGGATCAGTTCTACAAAGACACTAAACACTTTGTAACAGAAACAGAAACATTTTCTATAGACATTTCAGATTGTTCATATTTGTTCAAATTATTCACATTTTCCTTTTTTTCAAGATAGTAAATCTAAATATTTTCATAATTTAATGTTATTTTTGCACTAAAACAAAGAGGTAGTCATTATTTACTTATTGGTATAATGTAATATTATTTATTTCACATTAAATTGAGAAGAGAAGAATATTAAGTCATTATTTTTATAGGCTATTACAGTGGGGAAAAAAATCTAAATTTTACAATTGCATTTGTGTCATTTCGAGTCTAAATATCACACTAAAATCAGACAGAATCACCTCCAGAGGAACATTTGAGTGATTTATAGACAATAGGTCTGGTTGAAGAAATCTGACCAAGATCATTTTCATTGGTTCCATTGGCAGATTTTTCTGCTTGAATTACGTGAAAAAAAAGTCCATAAAACACTTCCTATATCTAAATTAGAAAATATTCTTTACTTCTTTTAAAAAAAACAACAAAACAAAACAAAACAAAAAAAAAAACTCTGCCAAGGAGGTATTAATTTGGGTTTAGTTTGTTTGTTAGTCAATTTGTCTGTGTCACCTGGATTGGACAAAAAGTTCTGGGTGGATCTTCTTAAAATAATTTCTGTAGATAGTATTAACCCAAATGAGTTCCTATTATATTTTGACAATGATCTGGATAACCATCTGGATTCCAAAAATGATGAAAAATCCAGATTTTTCCATTTACTTACAATGGACACATTTACCAACTCACCAAAATTCACAGCCATAGAGGGTCGATATATATAAACCACCAGTGAAGTATCCTTCTGGATCAGATCTTGAAGAAAACCACCATTATCGAAAAATGGGATTTATTCAATATCTTCAAAATGATTAAAAGAATGCACAACATTTCAAGTACTAAAGATATGTTTTCAGGGTTAACAATTCAGATAATCAGAAAATCTAAGATTAGATCCACTCATTCAGTGTGACTCTATCTTTGACTATTAGCCTTGGCGGAAGTTTGCAGCCTCTGATTGCCTTGTTTATTTTTGGGAATGTTCGTTTATACATACTGCACATTAAGAGCTCTAAAGTCCGAAATTCTCTTCCCCTGGAAATAAAATCCATTACTGATTTTAAAATGTTCTGCGGAAATGGATGGACAGGTGGCTGAAGCTAAATGCATGACTCAAGGACAGGTCACCTAAAAGTCATTCTGTTTAATGGAAAAAAAAAGGGTTCGGCACACAGATGATCAGTCAGCGACACAAACAAATCCAAAGGTAAAAGGCAGAATCTGAAGAATACATGCAAAGGTCAAACACAGGAGGAAACACCAGGAACTAGAAAAGCTATGTCATGTTGCTAGGGGTGGAAATGTAGAATTACTTACAGTGAATGTCATATATTTTGGGGATTGTCAATATTCAGTAAAATCTATATGTGAGAAACACTGGTCCAAACTGCCTATTATGTGCTTATGTCTTTTGTGCTGAAGTAGTCTGCACCTTACCTTTCAT
This sequence comes from Siphamia tubifer, assembly GCA_020466265.1. Lineage (NCBI taxonomy): Eukaryota > Metazoa > Chordata > Actinopteri > Kurtiformes > Apogonidae > Siphamia > Siphamia tubifer. Next base: position 13,151,353 of record CM035797.1, on the reverse strand, counting down.
TTCACTGCAGTGACAATGAAGTGTATCTGAATCTGAGGCCTAGTCCCCACGGCAACACTTTCAATTGAATCCTATAAAGTTTTTTTTATTGTTTCACCCTTACATCCACATGGTACTGACGTTTTGTGTACCCCAAAATTATATTTTTTGAGAATGGGTTCCAGAGTGGAGAGATCTGGCAGTGCCGTTGTCATCTGAACGAGTAAAAGAGATTAGTTGATGGCTACAGTAGCATCTACGTCAATGTATTTTAGAAGTTTTTGAAAATATTTTGTAGTTTCCATGGCCTTTTTTTGTCATGATTTTATTTTATTTTATTTATTTTTTTTGTGTGTGTGTGTGAATTTTAGTGGATTTTAATACGTTTTATAAATTTTTTTCTTCACGTTTTTGTCTATTTTGTGGGAAAACTACAGACAAAACAGTCAACCGAAATAGTGTTTTATTCATGATTAATCAAAATTAATCCAAAGCAACCATGTGATTAATTTTTTATCATTTGACAGCCCTATTATGATGATGATGATGATGATGATTATTATCATTATTATCATTGTTATGAGATATTTGATCTACAAATTAGGAAAGTATACTTGGTACAATTTAGATATTTGCAGTGTACGCCTCTATTTTGACATTGCTGTATTCGTGGTTTTACTACAATAAACGATCTGATTACATTTTCCTCTAGTGTTTCCTGAAAATTGATAAAACATTTAAGCAGGTTTTGCACTTGGCGTTTTTTTTTTTCCTCACATCATTAAATTCCACAACGTTTAACATTTTATCTCCTGAAGGTTCTGTAATCCACGACTCCAAATCAAACCAAACATAACCCCCTGCTCCCTCAGGTTAATCCACCATCTGAAGCAAACCATGTTGCTGTAATTAATATCATTACTTGGCAAGTCTCAAAACATCATCACGCAATGTAGCCGCTCGACTACTGAACAATGCACTCAGGCTGGTTCTTATTTCATGGATCTTTAAGCAGTATTCACTGTTTCACATTTGGAAGCATGAGCAGCATGTAACCCTTAATTGGTTTCAACACCTTAATAAGTCAAAGACGTTCAAGACTGATAATCACATTAAATAGTCCAATTTATCTAAAAAGTCAATTGCAAACTGAAAAACTCTCTTTCTTTAGGATTGCATTATGCTGTGAGGATGTCAGAGTAAATTAAATTCCCCTGTGCACACTAAAGCATCAATTTCCTTATGGTAATTATCTGCTGGAATAGACGTGTCACTAGAAGGAGTCAGGCATGCTTGACATTTAGCCTTTTTATGGAGAGGCGGTGAGTCAAAATTAAGATGAGGAAAAGGAAATTAATCTGCAGCCCAGGCAGGCATTGAGAGATCCTGGAGGATAGAGGCTGAATCAATCACTATGTTTGTGAGGCGGGTTTGAAAAGGAGCCTGTGATGAGATTCAGACCACCGGCTGGAAAATCTAAGAAGAAGGAGGAGGAGGCGGAGGAGGAGGAGGAGGAGGCGCTTTTTAAGCAAATAGAGTTATGATTGTAAAGAAAAGCTCAGTTGGATTTTATTGGTCTTCCACACAATAGCAGACTGCAGTAGAATAACAGCTTCAGGTGTGAGAGTCGTGTCCAAACTGATAGAAACTGCAGAAAAATTCACCAATAAAAAGATTTATTATCACTCCATCATATCTAAGTGTGTGTGTGTGTGTGTGTGTGTGTGTGTGTATAAATCACAGTACTAGGTAGGATCATGATACAGTTAGTGCTGTCAAATGGTTAAAGGGTTTATTTACAGTGGTAAAAAAAACCCAAAAAAACAAATACATTAAAAAAATCTATATATTTTTATTGAAAAATCAGAGATAGCATCAATAAATCAAAAGCAGGGTTACAAAAAAAAATGTCATTCAAAACCATCCCCCTCCCATCCCTCTCCTAACCCCGACTGGACAAAAAATAAATAACAAAATAACAGAAGCTGTACCAATAATAAACCTTAGTTTTGTGTTTGGTAGACATACACTCTCAGAAAAGAACAGTCGGGGTACAAATACATGAAGGTACAATAAACACCAATGTACCACCAAAGGTTAATATTTGGATCTTAAACTACTGTTATGTACCTTTTCAGCCCTATAAAAGGTACAAATTAGTTGTCAAACAGTGGCAGCCTTTCTTAAAATGTACAATTATGTACCTTTTTAATGGTACTGCTGGTGCCAAAAGCCTTCGTACCCCTAGAAGCACAAAGGCTTATCCCACCGTATTAAAAACTCTAAAATGTGCAAATGAAGTTTATTATTGTACAACATGAACCATTAATACTGAATTAAAACAATACACATGTGATTCTACCAGTAATTCTATTTCATTTGAACCTTAATGTCTGTGTACATCTGCTGTCAGCTGATACTGGACCAAAAGGAAGAGTGTGTTGATTTGATCGACTGGATTGGAAGGACTAAAGAACCCTGAACAAATCTGTGTTAGTTGTCAATAACAGTAACTGAACTGTAGAAGTGGAGGTAACTAAGTAGAAATATTTCCTTTATTGTACTTGAGTAGATTTTTTTTAGGTATCTATACTTTACTTGAGTATTTATTTTTCTGGCAACACTACATTTTTGTATAAATATCGATACTTTATACACTTTACATTCTCAGAATAGAATAATTACTTTTTCAAACTAGACAAATGTGACAATACAAAAAGTAAGTGGTGAATCAGTAATTCATAAATTGGGATTTTGACTTTTTATCTCTGAATGTTTTACTATTTATCGAATATTTCTGACCTTTTCCCTCATAATTCTGAATTTTTTCTCATAATCTTTACTTTTTATCTCACGGTTTAATTTTTTAAATCTCATAATTATACTATTTTTTAATCACCTATTTATGACTTTTTAGTTTTTTCCTAAATTTTCATGTCTATACCCACTAAACCATACTGTACAAGACCCAATAAAACACATCATCTACACAGTAACTCACTTTTAAAGGCTTTATTTTTTGATATTTTTGAAAATCTTATGGTTTTTCCTGCTTAAATAAGGATTATTTCATCTTTTTTTTTTTTTTTTTTTTTTTTACTTTTACTTCAGTCAAGTAATTGAATCAGTACAGTACTTCTAATTTTACCAGATAATTGTACTTCTACTTAAGTACAGAATGGGACTACTTTGACCACTTCTGATGAAATGCCATCACATTGCTGCAAACCCAGAATTGACTGCACTGCTCGAGTGGAATCCTTGTAGATGTAAATCTAAACAAAATATAGATGACGAGAAACAGGAAAACCAGCTCATCCCTATTTCCTGTGTAAGCGCGAAGCTGCACAAACCACAAACATAAAGCTATAGCTGCCAGATACTTGAGAATGATGTCGATCACAGTCACATATAGTCACATGCTTTCGAGTGCAGTGTTTGTTTTTTGTATTTTGTTTGTTTTTTTTTTATACTCAACTGGCAATGAATGAGCTTTACACTGGAAAACTTCTAACTCTGAACAAGTGTATTTGTCTCATTTCTTGTCCAAATATCTCATCACACTTAAAATTAGCTACAAATGAACTTTTCAGTCAGATATGTCTGTCTGTCTGTCTGTCTGTCTGTCTATCAGCTGGCACATTGTAAAATATAGTCTATTAAATTACCTCAACTGTTTCCTACAGAAAGAGTGTGTTGTTTTGAAACAAACTTGAAAAAAATCCAAATCTGACCAACTATATTTGTCTAATTTGTGATTTCAAATATCTGAATCACTAAAAGAAGAACTTTCCAGTGGAATATAAGAATTGTTTTATAGTAGAACTGTCAAAATAAAAACATTAACATGGATTAAATCATCATCATGATTATTCTGATTATTTTTTTGTAACCTATTTAACCCATTTTCTACAGCAGAATGACTGAACGTCTCTGCCAAATCTAAATCTGACCAAGTGTATTTGTCTCATTTCTAGTCCAAATATCTCATCACACTTCAAATCAGACAGAATCATCTACAGAGGAACTTTGATATAAGAACTGATTTATAGACAATACATCTGGAAAATATGATTCCAAGAAATAATTTCACAAAAACATTTCTGTTCAGAAAGGCTTTTTATGGCCCACCATGGTGCCTTGTTTTTTAGTAGCTTAGTCTTTTATTCATGATACACAATTTTTTTCTCAGATTCTGCATGAATGAAAAGAAAATGAAAAATACAACATAGTTTTTATTTCACATTCAATAATATATACATTAAAATTCACAATATCTATGCATGTACAAGGATAGGCACAGTCGTAAAATAAAATGAATTAGTAAGGAAACCTAACCAGACAGATATAACTTGATTCTATCTTACAGAAATAAATACATAACAAAAGGGGAGTGTGTGTTGAGTGGGGTGGTCAAGAGTGAAAGAGAGGCTGTGTGTGTGTGTGTGTCTATAAGTATGAGGTAGAATCAGTATGGCTGTTTTCATCTTTTCACATATTTTTTCTTTCTTTAGTCTCAGTGTATATCATGTGTTCCAGTTGGTAAATTTCCAATACTTTCTCTGTCCAGCTACTGTAAGTTGGAGGGTCAGGTTTTATAAATACAACTTTGTATTATATTATTATTATTATTATTATTATTATTATTATTATTATTATTATTATTATTATTATTATTATTATTATTATTATTATTATTATTATTATTACAAATCTTACCAAGTGTATTTTTCTCATTTCTAATTCAGCACACAGGCACATTTTTCCTTAAATTAAGCAAAAAATATATATATTGAATTGAGCTAAAACAAAAAAAATCTGCTGATAGAACAAGGAAAATGATGTGCTGGTGGTTTTCATCCTTGGCTCTTTCTTAGTTTTGTTGGTTTGTGTTTGTGCCTATCATAGTTTACCATGCTGGATGCAGCAAACATCTTTAGGAGGAAGTTTGTAATCGTTGGTTGCCAAGTGTAGAGTTACACGTTCTGGGAAAGCACAAATTCATTGCATTCTTTTATAAAAACATAGTCCAGTATTTTATTATAAATTGAAATGAAGCTGTACGCAACAGCATAGCTTAGCAAACCAATAGGTTGTTGTTTTTGAAAAAGAATGCAATGAAACCATAAATTTCCAAAGCGTGTAATTGTACTCGGGAATCGACTATTTCAGACTTCCCCCTAAGGACGTC
>CM035797.1:12966183-13141183 GCA_020466265.1 Siphamia tubifer | reverse complement strand
CTTATCGGTGCCTTTGCCTGGACTTCAGATCCATAGTTGCCGATCCACTCCTGTCTCACAATAACGGAGTTGATTATTTTTCCTTTGGTTCTGTCTGTTGCATGGACTGCTTTATCGTGTATGAACTAGACTGGTTTTGTTCTTAGTCAATGCAGCGTTGGCTGAGACTGGACTGGGTCAGAACACCAGGTGTCCTGTATTTGGTCCGGTAACTGGGAAGAGCACTGGATCCATGTTCCCTGAGGAAGTCTTATCTACTAACTGTTTATTATAAATAAATACGAGCAATGTTCTGTCTGTTTCTGGGTTCAGTTTGTGTTACTGACTTTACAGCAGCATTGTTTTCCTTCTGCAGTGGTTAGCACTCATGCCTCACAGCAAGAAGGTCCCTGGTTCAAATCCCACACCAGACCTTTCTGTGTGGAGTTTGCATGTTCTCCTCGTGTCTGTGTGGGTTTTCTCCAGGTACTCCAGTTTCCTCCCACCATCCAAAAACATGCACTGATAGGTTAACTGGTAAATCTAAATTGTCCATAGGTGTGAATGTGAGAGTGATTGTTTGTCTATATATGTTCAGCCCTGAGATGAACTGGAGACTCATACTGGGTGTACCCCGCCTTCACCCATTGTAGCTGGATGACGCCCCTAGTGACCCTAGTGAGGATAAAGTGGGTTCAGATGACGAGTGAGTGAGTGAGTGAGTGAGTGAGTGAGTGAGTGAGTGAATGTTTTCCTTGTGCGTCTGTTGTGCTAGTGAACTCTTCCATCATCTCATGGTGTTTGAAAGCCTGAGACTCACATGTCATTGGTCAGTTAAAACGCTATTATTGGTGAAAATGGTGATATCGTGCCAGCATTTAAAAGGACACTTTGAGCATGAAACTTTCCATAAACACCTCCTGCTGATATTGTCTTTACATCATGAATCATGACAAAGATGAAGATGACCTCTGTGTTTGTTTTGTGGCAGAAGAGAAACGGTGGAAGGTACAGGGGGTGGAGATCAACATGTAAATAAACTTAAATAATTTTGTTTAGAAGAAGTTTGGGCTTGAAGATATATTTCAGATGATTTTAGTTTGTAATTTTAGATAAGACCTCAGTCTGAGGCTGCAGGAAATGGCCTCAATTTGCATTTGAAACTGTCACTGATTTGCACCCTCCCAACACCAGCACACCTCCTTTCTCAGAACTTCTGGAGAGAACTCTGATAGTTTTATTTATATTTTTATATATTTCACTAGGCCTGTGTAGAATCTGGCAACACAATATAGATCACAGTACTAGGATTATATATATATATATATATATGTGTGTGTGTGTGTGTGTGTACTTTTTTTTTTCTTCCAGTAAACTCTGATTTACAGCATAAATGTGCACAAATACTAAACATTTGATCAGAAAAGGATCTAATACAGGGGTCTGAAACTCCTTTTGTTTCAAGGGATTTGAAAGAAATCAGCCTGATTTCATTTCCAGTGAAATAATAGAATGTAAATAAAAACTCCAAACTTTTGTCTTTGATTTCATTCAAATCACCTATATTCAATTATAAAAATGTTGTCTTTTACAAACTATATATAAAACCCCCCCCCAAAAAACATGGGAAATACCAGAAAAAAAAACAACAGAAATTTTCGAGGAAAAATAAATGTAATATCAACAATGTTTTACATCAACATATCATTATTACATGAAGAAGCCAACAATTTTTTAAAATTGTAGTGAATTTTCTTTAGAAATGTCATGTTGTTCATACTTGTTCAGGTTTTGCACATTTTATTGTTGCTTTATAACTTGTAAATGAAAATATTTCCATATTTTCAGGTTATTTTTTTAAAACTAAAACTCCTTGGTGGAGGTCTGCGCTCTCACTGCTTTTCTAGTTCAATTCATTTTTATGATTTTTTGCTTCATTCAAGAAAGACAAAAATACACTTGGTAATAATGATGCACTGATCATCATTTTATGGCCCGATCACTGATACCGATCACCAGAAAACTGGATCTGCCAATTATCAATCACTGCGGATCACAGAAAGGATTTTAAATGTCCATACCTTTCTTATAGCAGAGGGTGCATCATTTATAGAAAAAAAAAAACCTGTCTATTAATTAACTATATTTTCAAAGGTACAGGAACAGTCAAGATGAGATGCAGTTGTTCTGTAGCGTATTTTCCTGTTTGAAAATGGCCACTAGGAATTTATATCACGTGAGTGGGTTTTTGATTGGCATGTTTTTAGTAGAGATCGGCCGATGATGATTGGCAGCCGATCAATCGGTGCAACATTTCGGGATAAGATGACATTTTTTCCAATGAGATAGTGTAAAAATGTCTAAAACACATATCAGGATAAATATTTCGGTAACACTTTATAATACCTACATATTATTAACCATTTATTCCCCATTTATAAATCGGCTGTTCATTATGTATTAACCATATGTTACCTATTTGTTAATGTCTTGTAAAGTTTCATACTTGTGTAAATGTAAAATTATATTATTTTTAACCAACAGGTGCAGTGTTTGTATATCTGCTTTACAGGTAAACAAAGAAACAGTTGTAAACACTGTACCTGTTGGTTAAAAATAATATAATTTTACATTTACACTAGTATGAAACTTTACAAGACATTAACAAATAGGTAACAAATGGTTAATACATAATGAACAACCCATTTATAAATGAGTAATAAATGGTTAATAAATAGTCAAATGTGTGTAGGTATTATAAAGTGTTACCAATATTTTCCAAGAATGCCAGATATTTAAAAATAAGTTTTCTTCAACTGAACAAAGTGTGAGAAACATTTGATCATCGCTTCCAAACGTGAACCTCCAAACTGATCCAAATGCAACTTCCTTCTTCAATCTTCAGAATTCAATCCCAAAATAAAGAACTTCTGCTTATTATAAAAAAATTTTAAATCTGGTCAAGTGTATTTGTCTCATTTTTACTCAGACAGAATCACCTAAAGAGGAACTGTTCAGTCAGATAGAAGATTTATAGTAAATAGATCTGGAAAATCTGATCATTTTGACTTGTTCCATTGGCAGATTTTTTGGCCTAATTTAATCAAAAATAAATTTTATTAAACTCTCTTTTAGAGGGGCATTTAAACAGTGAAATGGATTTAAATGCTCCTTTCATCATCATTATTTAATCCCAAAATAAATACCTTATTACATACCTTAACAGTCCATTCACAGCCGTCATAACAAATACAGTTCTTCATTGACTAAATGAACCAACGTGAATTATTTTTTTTTTAAATTTAAATTGATTTTTTGTATGTTTTTTTCATTTATTTGTCCTTTTTTTAATCACTTAATTTAATTACATTTTTAAATGTATTTATTTTAATTAATGAACTATCTTTTTTATTTATTTGTATTTATTTATTTAATTTTTAAAATAGATTTAATTAATTAATTTGTTTATTTGTATTCATGCAAATTTTATTAATCTATAATTGTATTCATTGTAATTCATTACATTTTTCAATTATTAATTTTATTGAATTATTTGAGCTGCAAGACGGATGCCACTGTGTGGACTGCTAATCTGTTTGTGCCGGCACCACACAACTGTTATTTACCTCTGAGGATTTTCTCATATCACAATATATATCGCAGGGTTCGAAAAAAAAAAATCACAATGACAGTTTTTTCTAATATCGTGCAGCCCTAACAACTACACAAACATAAACTAACACAACTACACAACAACTACACACAGCTACAAAACTACACAAAAAACAACACGACTATACACACACACACACACACACACACATTGTAATATTTTTTTAATGTTAATTGGTTGCATGTTTATTGCATTTATTCATATTAAAAACTAGTTGGACATTTTTTACTGTCATTTTTTATGTGCTAAATAAAATATGATCATTAATGTGTTTCTTTTTTTCACACATTAAGATAATAACACATACATTCGTACACCAAAGTAAGGGGAGTGGGCTGAACATAAAAGAAAGGTTAAGTACAAGAAAGAAAGTACCTGTACTCAGTACCTTCCCACCTCTGCCTACATGACTTATTGGCAGAGTGATGTTCATAATGAAACAGTAACAACAGTGAAGCTGACGCAGACAGATATAACTCTAAAAAACACCCACAAACACTTCAGCAATGAGTCACAGCTGCAGAAGGTGAGGGTCTGACTGACGGTGAGGTCAGAGGTGGTCAAAGTACTCACGTTCTGCAGAAGTACAGCTAGTTGTGTGGAAATTAAATACTCTGGTAAAAGTAAAAGTACTGATTCGACTCCTTTATTGAAGTAAAAGTAAAAAAAGTACAACTTCCTAATTGTAATAAAATAAAGATTAAAACTGAATTTTTGCCCTGAATGAAATAATACTTATTTAAGCAGGAAAAAAAAGCCTTTAAAAGTGAGTTACTGTGTCGATGATGTGTTTTATTGGGTCATGGTACTCAGTTTAGTGGGTATGGACAGGACATTTAGGAAAAATTCAAAAGTCATAAATAGGAGATTAAAAAAAAAAACATAATTAGGAGATTAAAAAAATTTTAATTGTGAGATTAAAAGTGAAAATTATGAGAAAAAAAGTCAAAATCATGATATGGTAAGGATGAATCTCATTTCACCCCGTACCCCTTCTGTACTTTATACTCCTTACATTTATATAAATATCTGTACTTTATACTCCTTACATTTATATAAATATCTGTACTTTATATTCCTTACATTTATATAAATATCTGTACTTTATATTCCTTACATTTATATAAATATCTGTACTTTATACTCCTTACATTTATATAAATATCTGTACTTTATATTCCTTACATTTATATAAATATCTGTACTTTATATTCCTTACATTTATATAAATATCTGTACTTTATACTCCTTACATTTATATAAATATATGTACTTTATACTCCTTACATTTATATAAATATCTGTACTTTATACTCCTTACATTTTCAGAATAAACTCATTACTTTTTGAAACTAAACAGTGTGAAAAATAAGTGGCATTAGAGCGAAAATCAGTGGAGAGAAATTATTTTAGCTCATGGTTATGACTTTTCAGCTACTAATTTCAACTCTTTTTCTCATAATTATGCATTTCTTATCTCATATGTATGACTGCAACTCATACTTTTGACTTTTTATTTCACAATTTTGACTTTTTATCCCATAATTAAGCAATTTTTTATAAAAAAATCTCATATATGACCTTTTTATGTCGTAATGATGATGTTTCACCTAATTGTGACTTTTTCCCATTTTCCTTAAATGTCTTGACCATACCCACAAAACTGAGTAACACATTATCTACACACTAAGTCACTTTTTAAAGGCTTTATTTTTTGGATACTTTTGAAACTTTCCTGTTTTTTTTTTGTTTGTGGTGAAATAAGTATTATTTCATCCATGGCCAAGAAATGCAGTTTTACTTTTTACTTTATTACAGTTGAGAAGTTGTACTTAAAAAAAAAAAATTACTTCAGTAAAGGAATGAATCAGTACTTCTACTTTTCATAGAGTATTTTTTTCCACACAAGTAGCTGTACTTGTACTTAAATAGAGTGTGAGTACTTTGACCACCTCTGGTTTTGGGGGAAAAAATGGGAGGCCAGTGTAATCAGCAGAGGAAACAGATCTCAGACAGTGTTGGACACCAGGAAAATGGATCTGTGTTGTGAAAAACCACCGTTACCACGAGCTGCTCAGGATTCAGCCATCTGGAGACGATGGCTCCAAAAGCCGGTAAAGTTCGCTCAACTGGGGCCCCGTTAGGAAACAGGTTTAACAGACACACCAGGGATGTTTATGCAGCACACCAACGCCTCTTTTCCCTTCAACTGTTTCTGCTATGCTTTATTTGTTTGTGTCACTTTTTAGCTTCATTTCCCTCCATTATTCCTTTAACCCAACATGTAACCCAGGGCCCAGAAGCAGACCACCAAAGGGTATACATTTAATTCATACAAAAATTACCCTGAAGATATTTAACCCAGAAATGTTGCTGAACCTGGTGGTAGATCTGCTACTGAAGCCCATCAGTGACCCTCCCTGTTTTACAAAAATTAAATAGTAATAATAATAATTAAAAGTTGACATGAATTATAAAATTATATCCATCATGTGTTACTGTACAACATGTATTAACAATACTTGCACCAACTGCTAATAAAAATGCACACTCTGAAATACATTTTATTTACTTTTGTCTCGTCTCTTATCCGGGTCTGGGTCGCGGGGGCAGCAGTGTAAGTTCTCCAATTGTTCCCTGTGGTTCTGATCCAAATCCCATCAGCAGGATGTGAGGGAAACAAATGGGCTCTGAAAGCACAGGACTCCACCTCTGAAACAGTTTGGTAGAGTGACCAATGACCTGTTGCCCAATGACCCAATGTCGCCCAATGACCGAGAGGTTGGCAGTTCGCTTCAGGGTTCTGGCTGTCCACATGTCGAAGTGTCCTTGGGCAAGACACTGAACCCTGACTTAGGCCCCCGGTAGGACTTACTGTAGACCTTAGAAACCTACTGGTGTATGAGTGTGTGTGTGAATGGGTGAATGAGAGGCTAATGTAAAGTGCTTTGAGCACCATGAAGGTGGAAAAGCGCTATATAAGTGCAGTCCATTTACCATTTACACACACACACACCTCCACTGATCACCACCAAAATGTAATCATCTGTTCCTTGTGCCAGTATCAACATGTCCTGAAAGTGTCAGCCAAATCCGTCCATAACTTTTTGAGTTATGTTGCACACAGTCAAACAAACAAACAAACAAACAAATGCCAGCAAAAACGTAACTCCATTACTTGGAGTAATCAAGGATGTTTAAATAATTTTAGGCTAATTTGATCTAGAGTGGATCAGACCACTTAAATACTGTTATATTAAACTTACAAATAAAGGAAACTGCACATTTTTCTCCTTGTCTTCGTGGATAAAAAGTTAAATTATGTTAAAATAAAGTTATATTAAAACACTAGTCTTTTACAAAAAAATTTAACAACTTGAACAAATATGAAGAACCTGAAGTGTTTGAAGATTGAAGTGTAATTGTACTAATCTTCTGCCTCTTATTAAATGTTTTGAGTATTTGCAGATGTGCTATGATCTGTAAGTTATAATAAACATGTGAAAATAATGGCATACATTTTTAAACTGCACTTTTTTTCTTAATAAATGTCATTTTATTTGTTTGTGCTTTTCAAATTTTTTTTTAGGATGGCTTGTAAATGAAAATATATTGATAGTATAAATGTACTTTTTTCCCACTGTAAAACATAGAAGTTAGATATATAATTTTAATTTTGGCCCGCTTTAATATGAACTATAAACTGGAACATAATAAACAAGTATTTGAATTTGGACCCAGTAGTTTTTGTTTTGGGGATTTTCTTTTACTTAATCATTCCAGCTGCTCACACCTTCAAAATTCAGTAAAAACATGGTAAAAAATAAATAAACTAGAAAAGCACTCTGAGAACGCAGACCTCTACCATCTGCCATCTAGTCATGGACGGATTTCCATAAAACTTTCAGATTGGGAATGACACAAGGACCAATCGATTAGATTTTGGTGAAGATCCGGAAGACATCCTGGATTTTGGATCACTTTGAAATTTTACATTGTGGTAAATAGAGAATACATTTCAAAGTGATCCAGAATCCAGGATCTCTTCCAGATCTTCGCCAGCATCGAACCAATTGGTCCTTGTGTCATTTCCAACATGTCCTGAAACTTTCATGGAAACGCATCCATAACTTTTTGAGTAATGTTGTACATAGAGACAAACAAACAAACAGACTACACTTTGTGAATTATATACAATATGTTATTTTGTCAAATCATGAATACATCATAATCATGCATTACCATGTTAAATCACCAATACATGTTATGCTATGACAACGCAAAAATTCAATATGGCGTCAGACCAGAAGTAGTGAATCGATTGGGCTCATCCTCGTATCCTTCTCTTTGTACATGCCAAATTTCAGAGCGATCCGTCAAGAAATGGCGACGCTAGAGTGCAAAGAGAGGAAATGTATATGCACACACAAATTCAATATGGCGTCAGAGCGGAAGTCATGAGTTTTGGCTAAACTTCAGTCTGTTTCATCCATGTATGTGTCTCCTTAGACATGTTAAATTTCAGAAGGATCCGTCAAGAATTGGCGACGGAACAGAGGAAATGTGCACACACACACACACACACACACACACACACACACACACACACAGAAAGACAGACAGACTAGAAATCCAAATCCATGGTAACTTCGCGAATTATATGCAATCTGTGATCTTGTCAAGTCACGAATACATCATGATCACACATTACTATGTTAAACCACCAATACATGTTGAATACGCCAAATATTTGCTGTGACAACATGAAAATTCAATATGGCATCAGACCGGCTGAAATTCAGTCATTTTATTCGTCTCTTTGTCCAAATTTCAGAATGATCTGTCTAGAATTGGTGGCGCTAGAGTGAGAACAGAGGAAATGTGCACACACACACACAGACAGACAGACAGACAGACAGACAAACCGTTAAAGCAACAGAACTTCAGTAAATCTCTGAACGTAGGCAAAAACATAACCTCCTTAGCGAAGGTAATAATAAAGGAGGGAAAGAAGGGGAGGGGCAGTGAGCATACTCAGATGTTTAACAACAGAACAATGTGACTCTATCAGCATAATGTTAACATAGTGTACAAACTATGGAATTTAAATAAATATTAAATATAAACCATACATACAGAACGCTCTACACAGACACATCAGGGGTTAATGTGTTGAAGGGAATTAAATAGGAACAATGAGTAAACATTTAGATATTTATATATGATTTAAGTGATATATGTCAGAGACATCACATATTTATTTATGTGATGTCTCTGACAAAGACATCACATGTATCTTTTATGGTCTTAAACTGAAAATACTAGGAAACTACTGCTGTAAAGTATCACAACACATAATGAACATACAGTATCATGCATATATAATAAACATTGGAACCATAGTTTTGTCCCTTTAACTCCTTCTGAATTATTATCTGCTTTGACGTAAGTGTTACCATGCCCTCCAATTAACCTTTGTGTCATTTTCTCCAAGACTTGTTTTCCAAGACTTCCAATTTACATCCTGTCTGTCTGTGGAACCACGTGCACTCTTCTATCTATTTCTTTTTTTTTTTTTTTTTATGTGGGCTTTAACGTGTTCAATTAGTGCAGTTCAACTGACCATTAAAGTTACCAACATGAAGGAAGGAAGAAAGAAAGAAAGAAAGAAAGAAAGAAAGAAAGAAAGAAAGAAAGAAAGAAAGAAAGAAAGAAAGAAAGAAAGAAAGAAAGAAAGAAAGAAAGAAAGAAAGAAAGAAAGAAAAATAGCATCCATCCCCTCACTTATATTCATTTGTCTTCAGTAGTTCCTCATGGGAAACAAATTAAATTTTGATTTTTCCTATGTATTTATTACTCTACCAAGGAATAGTGGAGTTATGTTATTGCCTGTGTTTATCTGTTTGTTTGTCTGTCTGTCTGTCTGTCTGTTAGCAATATAACTCAAAGGTTATGAATGGATTTGGCTGAAATTTTCAGGTAATGCTGATATTGACACAAGGGACTCATGATTCCATTTTGGTGGTGATCAGTGGAGGTGTGTGTGTGTGTGTGTGTGTGTGTGTGTCTTCATTACTCTGACATATAATGGTGTAGTTATGTTTTTACCTGCATTTATTTGTTTGTCTGTTAGTAAGATGAACCAAAAAGGACGGATTTAAAAGAAATTTTAAGTAAATGTTGATACTAGCACAAGGAACAAGTGTTTAAAAATGTGGTGGTGGTGGTGGTGGGGGTTGTGTCTTTCATTCGGTATGTCAGGGTGGACCAGCTTTCATGGAAGTGAAAGTGAAACCTAGTGTTTATTTGGGTCATTTGGGAGAGGGGGGGTGATCAGCCTTGGCAGAGTTTGCGCTCTCCGAGTGCTTTTCTAAAAAAAAAAAAAAAAAAAAAAAAAAAACTGCACTTTTCCACCTTCCATCTTCAAAGCGTTTTAATTTCCTCATGGGAAAGTTTCTAAACGTTCATTCTTCCTGTGTCTTTATTTCCTCATGGGAAAGTTTCTAAACCCTCATTCTTCCTGTGTCTTTATAAAAACCAACCACAGACTGTTAAATGTCAACTTCCCTTAAATCCCATTATTCTTTGGTGCATTTAACTCTTTATCAGTGAAGTGACTATTTTGGGTCATTTTCACAAACATTAAATATGGGTGTGATCCTGCACCTCAGTGATGTTGGCTTTTATAAAACTAGGCCATTATTTACACAGATTTTAGAGACTTTTTGAGCTGTAAATATTAATATAAATGAGTTTTGTCTATTTATGACCAAGAATAACCTATTTGATTCTTTGTTGTTGGGATGTTTCATGGCTAGAGGAGGGAGGCTACTGTCAAGTAACATGCTAAAGTGTTCCAGTGAGTGCCTTTAAAGGGTTAATACTGAATGTGGCTTCTCTCATAAACATTTAAACATTTGTGTGCACATTCACTCTTCATGTAACATAACGCATCAGTTAAGATGAAAAACTACAGGTGTAAATGTGTTTTTTTGGAATAAACTGGACAAAAATCTAAATCTGAACATGTGTATTTTAGTCATTTCTCTTCCAAATATCTCATCACACTTAAAACAAATATTTAGAGAATGTCTAATCTCGCCCCTATTTTGTACCAATCTCAAATTTCTATAACAACCCATTCTTGAATTAGAGCCAATAATGTGATTTAGACCTTTCTGCTAAAAGCGACCTTGACCTTAGACCTTTTTGCAATATTGACAATTTCATTATGTGTATATATACGTCAGTGCGTGTAATATTATGATAATATATCCAGCATTGATTAAATTATAGCGTGGTATGTCTATGCTTGACACACACAGTGTTACAGAAGTTAATTTTGTGACATGTCAACTTTGACCTTCAGAGATCTCAAAAACTATTGGCTGTAGGTGATAACACCAATTATGAGAATTGTAGAAAACTTAATTCTGCATCGTTTGGTACCAATCTGAAAGTTTTGTGACCCTCCATTCTTGAGCTATAACCAATAATATGATTTTGACATTTTAGTTAATAGTGACCTTGACCTTTGACCTATACTCTATATCTATCTATCTATCTATCTATCTATCTATCTATCTATCTATCTATCTATCTATCTATCTATCTATCTATCTATCTATCTATCTATCTATCTATCTATCTATCTATCTATCTATCTATCTATCTATCTATCTATCTATCTATCTATCTATCTATCTGTCTGTCTGTCTGTCTGTCTATCTATCTATCTATCTATCTATCTATCTATCTATCTATCTATCTATCTATCTATCTATCTATCTATCTATCTATCTATCTATCTATCTATCTATCTATCTATCTATCTATCTATCTATCTATCTATCTACCTACCTACCTACCTACACACACACACACACACATACACACACATACATACAATGGATGAATAGATGTGGTTATAGATTAGAATTATCATAAAAAAAAAACTATTCAGCACTACAGGTGTATTCTAACATACCACATTTTGTAAACAAACAAACAAACAAAACAACTACAAATGTGGGCTGCACACAGAATGCGCTAACATAAGTCAAATTATCACATCACACAGTGTTCTAAATAGTCACCAATTCAATATCAAATAGTTACATTGGAATGTATTTACTTATTTATCTTATTACTTTGCTCTATTTGTATTGACTTCTAATTTAAACATTTTACAATTGTATTTTTTATTTCATCCAGACTTCTTATTTAATCTTATTCAAGTCTTTGTGTTTTTTTTTTCATCTGGGATTTATTTATTTGATCTCACTTTATCATAAATTTTAATTTGCATTATTTTATTTATTTAAATATTTTAATTATCCATGCTGCTATATTGCTGAATGATGGAACACTCAACACTTTTTGTCTTGACACTTGATCAAGTACCTGATGAACAGGTTCACACTGAATCTGTCGTAATGTCAAATGCAATGCAAACTCCCACCTCCCACCACCCCCACCCCCACTGCAATTTCATTGTAACTTTTCTGCAATGACAATAAAGGCTATTACAAATGACTCTGTCTGCATAACAAATCTACCCAAAGGTAGAAATAGAATAACCTTGAACATTGTCAAGTGAAAAAAAAGCACAGTGAGGTTAATGTAAAATTTATGGACATTCTATCTCCTAAAAAAGTCTAACAACAGAACCAAAATTATATTAATATACCAGGTAAAAAGAATTTTACTGATTTTAAACCATTTTAATATAATAATGAAGCTAATGTTCCTCTCCATAGTTCCTCTTGTGTGTTGTATTTCATGTCCAGTGTCATATCAACTATTTGGTGAAGTCAGTGGAGTGCATTAGAGCGCCCTCCAGTGGTCACCTTTCAAAATGTCATTTCTATAAAACACAGAATATACAATTTAGTCAAGGGGATAAAATAAACACATTACACATATAATCTGAATATTTCAGTGTGTAAAACTATATAAAAAGTATTTTCTGACTAAAGTGTGTATCTTTTCAATGTTCTGGTTTTTGGATCCTTTTGTAAAACACTTGAACATTTATATAGACTTAAAGACAACCAACTGTCTAAGAGTGTACTGTGTGTATTAGGGTGACCAGATGAGGTTGGCTGTGTGTGTGTGTGTGTGTGTGTGTGCACTGCCCTGATGTATATAGTCAATAAAAACATAGGAATTTCCAAGCTTATTTTAGGCAAGTATTTAATAGTCTATTAATCAATAGTAATCAAATATAAAGACAAGCACAATACACCTACAAAATGAAATAGGCCTAACATTGTTGAATGTGGAGATGTGGGAAGTTGAACAATAACACAATAGGATAATAATGAAGCTGCACTTCTTCAAATCTTCATTAATCTATTGCTGTTGTTAATGAATGTTCACGCATACTGTAGCAATCAAATAGAAGTAGAATATGACAAAGATATAAATAGATACACTGTAGCCGGGGCTGAACACAGCCATTCTGGGCTGTACAAGCAGCCTCAGTGGCAGTCACACAGTAGGGAAATCATTTAAAATGTTTACTTACTTGGTATATGTTTAATTTTTGGGACATGTACAACCAGATTGGGGATTCGGGACAACAGCTTAGAATTTTTCAGGACATCTGGTCACCCTAGTGTGTATATATATATATATATATATATATATATATATATATATATATATATATATATATATATATATATATATATATATATATATATATATATATATATATATATGTATATATATATATATATATATATATATATATATGTATACACAGCTGCAATTCCAGGACCACTCGGATAGGGTGTTCTGCCACCTGGGACAGCAAAAATGAGGAACGCTTCACGAATTTGTGTTTCCGCAATATGGAAAAAATATTCTTATCACAATAACCAAGTGTGCTATATTCATATCACAAAGATGTGCAATAATTTATTTTCAGTTTTTTACATTTTTGAATCGTTTTTTTTGGTCTGTTTAGTTGTTTCCACTAGTATCAGCTCTACCCGATTCTACACGCTTTAGGGTGTTTCCACGATGTAAAAGGACCTGATCCCATTGTATCCGGTGTTCTGAAATGTACTCCTACCTAAAATTACTTCCTACCTGTAGCAGAAATGTATAGCCTTATCTACCTTGTGAAAATATCTTACCAGCACACATTCCCTCTATGTTGAGCACACTTTTATAGACATCAAATGCCCATAAATTCCTGCTTCCCTCTATGTCCAATGTGGTAGCACATGATTATAATCATCTTGTAAACTATCTAAGGCTACACAGTACAGATAGATAACGTATGCTAAAGGTATATTTCGTCTAGCAAACTCCAAGCCTGGGCTAATTTTGTAGGCTATATAAACAACTTTTATGACTATGAATATGACGATGCCGTATTAGCTATTCAAATTGCATTCAGACACGTTCTCATACCTGTGACATGTTGAAATGATTTGACTGTCAAACATGCATTGAATGTATTGGTCATATAAAGTGTTAAAAATACAAGAAACAAACCTTGTTCAATGTTCAATGGTCCAGCAGCAGAAAATGACACCTGTGAATTGCATTCTGCTGTACACATGCACAGTTAGCTCAGGTAGGAAGTTTTCATGGGTAAGATGACATTTCACAACACCCAGTCCTAGACTTTTGGTCTCTAAGTGTAGTGTAATACTACACAGTAAATTTTGCAGTGTTAAATCAACACTTAGAGAGTTTATTTAACTTCTCCAAATTAACACTGCAAAATCTACAGTGTATAATGCGACATATAAACAGCGGTCAGGGAAATTCAGTCCGCAACGAAATGTCAGTCCACAAATCTACACCGTGGTCAGTTGTGGAGGTTGAGACATTTCTTTCTTTAGGGGTGGACAAAAAAAAGTCAGTGCAAGCTTGATGGCAGTTTGCAATAACAGGTACAATAGTATCTGTATAGAAACACAAGGAATAGTACATGGTCCCAGAGTAGAACCAAGTAGAGGTGATATCATCAATGTTGCCAAATTAGGTTGAGCAATTTCTGCCCAATCACATTCCAAATCCCGCCCACTTCAGGAAAACACCACCCAAAGAAAACATTTAATAACTGAATAAACATGCGAAACAGTGCATTACCATCAGCATCAGCTGTTACTCCTACATCAAAGAATTAAACCTCTCCAACAGCTACTGGAGGTGTGAATGTAGCAGACGTCCATCTATTCCTGGACAGGCCAGCGCGCACCTTCATGAGACTGGACAGGAGAAGGAGTCCCATACCGCACAGTCACTTCACATTTTTATAGCGACTGAATAACTCACCACAATTAAATAGTTTTTAATTGAATGGTCATAATACAAATGAAAATACAGAATTTTGTATTAGTACTGTTTTTAAACCATAAAATAACAGTTTTTTGTGCTGTTTTCGCAATATTGAGAAAATGCCAGATGTTGGCAAAAGCAGCCCAAAATTCACATACCCCCCAATGTATTTTTTCCCTGCTAAACAAAGTAGCCCAATTGGGCAGAAAACTGCCCGATCTGGCAACAGTGGTTACCATAAAGTGGAAACGCTGCTTCTGTCAGCAACAAAAAATACTGAACACATTTCCATGACATTTTCTGGAAAGTTGTGAGGTGGACCAGAATAGATTACATAAAATGTTGGTGAATGTAGGTCAAAGGTCACAGTCACCAAAAATTTGTTGTTGCAATGATAAGAGATAGGGTAAATCAGGTCACATGTGTGCAAGGGTGCAGGGTTAGATGAATTAACTTTGTGTTTTCCACATCATGTTTTCTCTACCACTAACACATGAGGTCAAAAAAAGATGTGAATATGTTCAGACTTTTACAACTTTGGGTAAAGCCTGAAGATTATCTACCTATGATTCAGCACATCTCTGTCTGTAGTGTTCCTGTTTGTCTGTGGAACACCTGCACACCTGCACCTGCACATCTCCACCAAATTTGGAGGGTGACTTTCCAGTACTATGGTGGATAGCAGTGCAAAGTTTCACGCCATTATGACATACATCAACGAAGATACTAAACTAATTTCATTGCTATTTCTAACTTTGCCGCTCTGAGCATTGCCAAGTCCTACCCCCTGATTTGGCTACAGCTGCACTGGGCTTTTTAAATGTTTTTTTATTCATAATTTTTTTTAAATTCATGTATTTATTTTTTTTGGCTACAATAAGGATGACACTGAAACATGTTCTGTGTGGACCAGTAATCTGTTTGACCATTTGTGTCAGCACCACACAGCTGTTATAGTATTTTTTTCATATCGCAATATATATATATATATATATATATATATATATATATATATATATATATATATATATATATATATATATATATATATATATATATATATATATATATATATATATATATATATATATATATATCTCACAGGGTTAAAAAACCAAATCACAATATTAGCTTTTTCTAATATTGTGCAGCTCAATAATTATAATTATAATTATAATTATGATGGCATTCTGAAGCATTTCATCCTCTCTTTATGATGACTGGGACTCAACTTAATAATGATAATAATCAGTATTTTTTTAAGTACTTAACCAATCAGTGTTTTATTTGTTGTAGATTCATTTATTTTAGAGAAAACACATGAACTCAGACATGATTTATGATATTTCTGGAATTGGACAATTACACTTATTTCATTATTTTGCAGTTTTTACTCCAGTGGTTCTGGGTACTATTAATATTCCAAACTGACCAGCAGGGGGGAGTGTGGTACCAGGACTCACTTCTATATAAAACACCCATGAACCAAGCACATGTGTCCACAGAATGTATTAGTCACTGAATAAAGTTAAAAGCTCACACATTTTCTTTAGTTTTTTTCTTCTTTAAACTAAAATTCATAGACTCTTAGATTCACAATCACTGAAAATAACACTTCTAATCTTATATTCTTCATGTACTGCATCAGCTGATAGTTTACACTATGGCTCTGCAATGAAATAGAATAGAATAGAATAGAATAGAATAGAATAGAATAGAATGTCTATATTGTCATTGTACAAGCACATGAAATTGAAAGTGTAATCGCTTTTAGGAGCCATAAAAGTATAAGTAATGTATAATATAAAAGAGTTTAAAAACTGAAAATATTAAAGAAAAACTCTGATGGCATAAATATCTAAATAAATACATTAAAAAAATACTAAAATATAAGCAGTATCAAAAAGTGTCTATGCTTAACTCTGTTTTTACTTAGCTCTATTTTTAGACAGAAATAAATACCATCCAATACATTCGTAACTTCTAAGCAAGTTAATGTTAATTTAAAGTTTTTAAAGTATCTTAAAGTATAAATACTGCATATAGCCCACATATGAATTATCATATTTTATGTTAGATCTCCATAATTGTGATCTCTCCAGCTATTTGCTGATGTTGGATATTTAGACCACGCTGAAAATAAAGTAATTTATATTTACTTTGTTGTTTAAGTTAACATGGTTAAAACGCAACCCATTTATCCAAACAAACTTTTCTTGATTGCATTGGTTTTGAGTCTAAGTGATATTTATGTTTGTGTTCATTTTTTAATTGTGTGCTGATATTTACATTTTTATTAAAACATGGTTATAATTGAACCTTTTTCCTGTTTAATATTACATCAAATCAAAGTCAATTTAGTATAATTTCAAGATAATTAGGTAGAAACAAAAAAGTTAGTTTTGAGTTTGTACTTATTAGGCCAATTTTCAAGCTGTGGGTGATGAATACTGCCCGAATGGTTGCAGAAGAGTCAGAAGTGTTGAGGCTCACCCTGGGGCCCCTGCAGGAGTGGGTCCAGCTGGGAATAAGACTGCAGCATCATCAGCAGAGGGAGCATACAGCGCTTTCCCCGTATAACCAGGAATAGTAGTCCGGCTGCCACAAAAAGGGAGACGACAGCTCATTATTTATGTAGATCTAATATAAGAGCGAATCAGTGTGAGAGGTGTTTCAGTGGGAGCAGACCCTCAACCATCTGCCCTATTTAACACATGGACAAAGATGTCAAGTCCACAATCACTGTCAAACATGAAGTCCAGCCGCCAATTCCAATCCAGCCCATGGCATAAATTTGCAAAGTGTAAAAATTCCCCAGTTCAGGCTGTGGAACTGATTTTAGTTCAGGTTCCACAAACAGAACAATACGATCTTATTATACGATCATTAATATGATTATCCTCGGTTTGATGTGAAAATACTATTATATTATGTCTATAAATAATGACAATTTCAAGTTTGTGTCTTTGTTTTAGTGCAAGAAATAATATTAAATTATGAAAATATTGCCAGTGACATTACCTAACTAATTAATCAATATCTAGTTATATAGTACTTTTCATTTAATGTAGCACAAAGTGCTTTACATATATACATACAGTAGATAGATAACCTGAAGTGTCTAAAGAAAATTCAGCAAAATTTTAACCATTTTCTGCTTCTGTTACTAAGTATCTTTGTAGATCTGATCCTACTTCACATGGACTAATGAGACGCTCAGTCAGAATATTGTTAAAATTGCATTTATTTTTCTGAAGAAATTCGAGTTTTTCCCATTATTCATAGATTTTTTGGTTTGGATAATTTATAAAAGTAAGTATTTTCATAAATTAAAATACATAAAATTTAATTCTTCTCAGTTTGATGTGGAAAAAATAATTATAAGTTAAAAGTGTAACTTTTTTTAATGGCATTTTTTTAATAATTCTGAAAATATTTACATTTACAAACTATACTGTAAGAATAAAATGTGAGTAACCTGATCAAATATAAGTACCCTGAAATGTCTAAAGAAATATTTGACTTGGTCAACTCAGTTTGGGAACTAGTGTCTGGTGCGGAAGAACACAGAAGAACATGGAATAATATCTTTGGAATCCCCCTCCTCTGGGAAACCCCGTCCTGCTGGTGTGTACGTCGGCTGAGTTCTTCCGCACCGGAAACTAGTTCCCAGACCAACGTGACCAAGTCAAGCCCAGCGCATTGAGTTCCAGTCTCATTTGCACTCGATGTGAATGTACTGCATACAGAAAGTAAATGAATAAATAAAATCGAGTAAATTAAGCAGACTGCAGCGATGTGGCCAAACAAATGCTGATATATTCGGACAATGGCTGAGTCACCAGAAAAACAGTTCCACACACTTATTCCACTCTGGGTGCTGTAGAGATACACTCAATTTCAACTGGGGGTGGTGTGTCACTTAAGTTAAGAAAAAAAAAGAAAAAAGAAACAACTAGCATTGTAATTTGGTTTCAGTAGTTTTAGTTTTGGCTTTTTCTTTTGTTTAAATCAGTTTCATTTTGACACCTGTTCATCTCCATACTTTGGTTCAATAAACAAAACAAAGTAAAAATGCTTTAACAATTATTGATAGAATATTTCTGAATATTTAAACTCAGAATGTGTCAGCGCTGATGCATCGAAGGGTTAAAGGGTTAATCATGGGTTCTTTTCATGTGCAGTTGTCATTAATTCTAAGTTATTATGTTATTATTTTACTGGTCTGTCCCACTAGAGATTAAACTGGGCTGAATGTGGAACCTGGACACGGCCGTGGTGACGTCACATAAACATGAGGGGGTGTTTCTCACCGTGATGTGGGCGTGTACGGTGGCAGGACACTCCTCTTCAGAGTCAGTGGGGAGAATTTTTCATCCATGTTGTCAATGTTGTCCATGTTTTTGGAACCAACTGTACCCCTGCGAACACATCACAGCATAAGTCAGTGTTGTTCTTCAAACAGCTTTGACTTTTTGAAGGTGCTGGTGGTGTGTTAAGAGTGCTTTTATTTGGTTTCATCTCAGTCTCAGGTAATGACAAATAGATTTGTCCTCCAGACAAGTCAAGACTAGCCTTGTGTATTGTCAAGAATCTGATGTCCCATATACTGTTCTAAGCTATTTTTATTCTGTTTTCTTTATTTTTCTATAGTACAGTATGTGCTTGCTGCCATGTGGAGTTGCCAAAGTGATTTTCACAGTAAATATTTTGATTGTGATTCTACTGTCTGGTCTAATCCTGTCCTGTATGAGCCCTTCCTCAGTGCATATGTAGATGTAAACCAGCAAGTTGGAAAATATTAATTAAACACAAGTTGTAGTTACAATAAAGTTGTCCCCTGAAGAGGCGGGTTGGTGGTGTGCCAAAAAAAAAAAAGTAATAATTTGGCAATAGCAACACTTACATGATGTTTTTTAAATTCACAATTATTTGTTCTGAATAAAATAATCAAGAATTAAAGCTATTTCATGTTTACATGTAAATGTTAATGCTGAATAAAGGTTTCCATGGAAACAGGTGTATTCCACTCTCGTTAGATGGGTTTTAATAGATGGGTTCTGATTGGACAGAACACCCACTTAATGTCTGGAAGAAAACAATCATGTCCACTTCCTGTTTTGCTTTTGTTTCCACACACATGGAAGGACAGACACTACATGTGATTTTTGCATTTATTTATGTAATAATTACAAACCAGCAGCTCGACTGAATCAACATACCAATCCTGGCAGCGCAGAATATGTGCATCAACGCGAAATGTCCATCACGAGAAATTACCAGTGACTTCATTCGGAATTCAATTTAATTTTGAAAAGTCATTTTCAATTGAAATTAGGTGTTCACATGGCATCTTAAAGAGGAATGAACCTTTATTCTGAATTAAACAGAAATAAAAACTCTCATGTAAACAGGCCCAATGTGATATATATCACAATACTAGAATTATGATACAACATTAATGATCTTAATAATTAATCATTCATGATCTTCTTGACCTGTATAAAAGCAGGTCCCTGAAAAAGACAAAGGGAATAATTTCCTATTTGAGTCACCCACTGTCTGGTGGGGTAGAAGACATTTTCCTGGAGCATTTTTTACTCTCTTGCTTAAAATCCCCTTTGAACCCTGGTTCCAACCAATTAATTAAATGCTCCAACACAAAAATTAAAAAATGTAATCACCTGTGGAATGGACAGACCTGAAATCAGAGATATGCACAGAGCAAATTAATACGGTGCAGCGCTCATGGACCTACTGGAATAAGCACTTTGAATATTTTCTAGTGATGTTTAAATGGTGGTGCAGTGGTTAGAACTTGTGCCTCACAGTGAGAAGGACCCTGGTTCAAAGCCCACACCAGACCTTTCTGTGTGGAGTTTGCATGTTCTCCCTGTGTCTGCATGGGTTTTCTCCAGGTACTCCAGTTTCCTCCCACCATCCAAACACATGCACTGATAGGCAGTGTTGTACCTGAACGTGTTCATTAAACGATTGTTCACGAACGATATCATATTTTTGACGAACGTGAACGACTCGTTCACTTTTGCCAAATGAACGGGAAGTTGTGAACGCGGTTATTCTGGCATTTATTGAACTGCGCTGAACAAATTTTGGCAACATAATGTTGTGGAATAGCCAATAAGAAGCGTTTTGGGTGGGGCAGAGAGAGAGAGAGAGAGAGAGAGAGAGAGAGAGAGAGAGAGAGAGAGAGAGAGAGAGAGAGAGAGAGAGGTGCAGAGAGTTTTTGGGAGCAGAGAAAAAGAGTTAAATGTATATTAAATGGACAGAGTGTGACCGGCGAGCCGGAGCAGGTGTTGTCCCGTTCTTGGAAATAAACAAAACGAAGCTCACTGAAACCACTCCTTGTGTTCTAAGAACCTGCAGAGGGAAGTTAACCCCGGGAGGAGGACGGCATTTTCCCCTGATTTCCTGACTACGGTCAGGATAACGTTAGGAACGGTTAATAATAAGTTTACAATAATAACACAAAAAAGAACAAAAAAAAGAACGAAAAAGTTCATTTTGGGATCCATGAACTTCTAGTTCATAATTTGGAAGAATGAACGATGAACTGAACTAATTCATATTGAGTAACTTGAACTGAACTTTGAACTAGTTCCTAATAAAGGTGAACTTTCCCAACACTGCTGATAGGTTAATTGGTTAATCTAAATTGCCCATAGGTGTGAATGTGAGAGTGATTGTTTGTCTATATATGTTCAGCCCTGAGATGAACTGGAGACTCATACAGGGTGTACCGTGACTTCACCCATTGTAGTTGGATTAGACCCCCATGACCCTAGTGAGGATAAAGCGGGTTCAGATAATAAGTGACGAGTGAGTGTTTAAATGGTCTGCACTTACATAGCGCTTTACATTAGCTTCACATTCACCCGTTCACACACACACACACACCAGTAGGTTTCTAAGGTTCTGTCAGTCCTACTGGGAGTCTCAGTCAGGGTTCAGTGTCCTGCTCAAGGACACTTCGGCAGCCGGGACGTGAACTGCCAACCTCTCAGTCATTGGGTGACCCACTCTACCAACTAATCCAATTCCTGTTGATTAATTTCATTTAACTTAATCACAGTGAAATAGCATTCATTTTTAATCTAAAGATATAAAATTTAAAATGTATTGTTCATGACACTCAAGAAAGAATGGAATATACCTACCAGTGATGCATGGGCTGACCTGAAGTGAGCAGTCAGCCGCGGTCATCCACAGTTGCAGGTCATTGAAAAATATTTTTAATGATATTCGGGTTGCGGTCAGTCGGGTTGAGATAAACATTAAAATAACCTGGTAAATCATTGTCACTGACAGAAGAACACTGACACAAGGACATAATGGACAGAGCGGGATTCAAACCACCAACCCTTCAGTTAGTGGATGACCACTCTACCAACTGAGCCATGGCTGCCCCACTTCTTTACTGGTCATCTGTTTTTTTTTTTTAGTCAAATGACAGGTGTTTGCCATCTTCCATATTTCCTTCTGTACATTTGTGTTTGCACAGACAATGGATTAAATGTGTTACCGTTTTTAATCAGATTAATCATGATGATGGATTAATCTGCATACATTTTGACAGGACTAGTATTTTCAAAATGTAGCTTCCTTACACAGTTTTTCCAGGATCTCCCAACGACCTTTAATGGTCAGAAAATTATAAAGCAGATATATATGTGTGGTGGAAAAGAAAACCATATGTGATTTACTTTCTGGTTTGTAAAACTGTATTGAAAGGATATGTTTTTGACAGTGTTTTCAGCATTAATACTGGAAGTACTTACATGTACTGTGGGATCTGCCCTGATCTTGGACATCCACTGCAGCTGAAAAGGCATAATAGCACTTACTGTTAAGAGTTTTATTAATATTACTGACCATAAAAAGAAAAGGGTAGAAGCATTGCAAACTTACAAGGATATGGGTTTCCTGGCATCATTCCTGGATCGAAGTTGCTGCCGATTCCATTTAGCTCCAACAGACTTGGAAAAGGAAAGTGGCAGATTTTATTTAGCACATTTCATTAGTCTACTCATTTATTAAACAAAAATCAAATTCACTAATTGCACTAAAATCTTGTGCCACTCCTTATTTTCTTCACTTTATTGTTTTAATGCCTGATCCAACTAAAGGTCCATTTGTTTGGACAAATATAATGATACCAACGAAAACAGTTCATAGTAGTTTTATGTCAGAGCTGATATCTGTACATTTAACATAGTTTCTGGATAAAAACCAAAATCACTTCAGTTCTTCCATCAATATCTATGTCAGGGGTGTCAAACTCCTGTTAGTTCAGGGCCATGTTCAGCCTAATCTGATCTAAAGTGGGTCAGATCAGTAAAAGAATAGAACTAACAGGAAAAGAACTCATAAAAATAATGTCAACTTAAAAGTTTTCTCTGTTTTTGAATGAAAAAAGTAAAATGATGTGATTAAATGTAAACATCTATGATTCGTACTGAAAAATATCATGAATAACTAGAAAAGCACTTGAACAGAGAGCAGATAAACCAACCCTCCACATGCCCACTCCCGCACACACACACACACACACACACACACTGATCACCATCAAACTTTTATCACATGTTCTTTGTGCCAGTATCAACATTTCCTGAAATTTTCAGCCAAATCTATCCATAACTTTTTGAGTTATCTTGCTATGCATCATACATTTGTGTCCACACACACACATACACACAGACACTGGTGAAAACATAACTCCATCAATTCATTGGTGGTGTAAATATGGTGATCTGGATTTGGTCCAGGTCATATGTTTGACACATGTCATCTACGTCATTAGTCGGGTCAGAGGTACATCACAGAAATTTCGCCCCCATCACAGAGACTTTGCACGCACCTCTCGAAAAGTGTAAGGTCTCAGTTATACTCTTATAGGATAAGAGAATGAAATACAACTTTTTTTGCATTTTAATAAATTATAACATTTTCCAAAATTTTCTCTGGGTTTGTTGCACTAAAACAATGACAAAAATTTGGAGTTTTCATCATTTATAGGTTATTATGTTTTCATTTTACCGGTCCAGCCCATTGGAGATCAAAGCAGGCTGAATGTGGCCCCTGAAGAAAATTAATTTGAGACCCCTAGGATAAAAATTTTAACCAGATGAATCATGATGATGGATTAATCCATGTTAATGCCTTCATTTTGACCATCGTACTAAGATAAGATAAGATAAGATAAGATAAGATAAGATAAGATAAGATAAGATAAGATAAGATAAGATAAGATAAGATAAGATAAGATAAGATAAGATAAGATAAGGTAGACTTTATTGAAGTCGCCACCAATTTACACCAATAGGGGGACAGCAAAAATAAGAAACATAGATAATTATGGATTATGGAGGAAGAGAAGGTCATTCAACAACTATGGTGACTGGATGATTGCGCACGTTGATGCAGTTGCATCTGATAAATCTTGAAGTAAACAATGGTCTCATCAGTGTTGTACCTGAACGCGTTCATTGAACAATCGTTCACAAACTATATCATATTTTTGACAAACGTGAACGACTCGTTCACTTTTGCCAAATGACCGGGAAGTTGTGAACGCGGTTATTCTGTCATTTATTGAACTGCGTTTTTATGTAGTTCACATTTAGTTCTTATCACGTTGTAATTATTGAGTCCTATAAGGAATAAAATGGGATCAAAACACAGCATTATCATAGATGTCATTTTTATATTATTCTGAACAAATTTTGGCAACATAATGTTGTGGAATAGCCAATGAGAAGCGTTGTGGGCGGGGCAGAGAGAGAGAAAGAGAGAGAGAGAGAGAGGGGTGCAGAGAGTGTTTGGGAGCGGAGAAAAAGAGTTAAATGGACAGAGTGTGACCGGCGACCGGAGCAGGTGTTGTCCCGTTCTTGGAAATAAACATTGAAACGAAACTCACTGAAACCACTCCTTGTGTTCTAAGAACCTGCAGAGGGAAGTTAACCCCGGGGTAAGGTACTTACTTCAGCCCTGGAGGGGCGGCATTTTCCCCTGTTTTTCTGACTACAGCATAACGTCAGGAACTGTTAATAACACGTTTACAATAATTACACAAAAAAGAACGAAAAAAAGAACGAAAAAGTTCATTTTGGGATCCATGAACTACGAGTTCATAATTTGGAAGAATGAACGATGAACTGAACTAATTCATATTGAATAACTTGAACTGAACTTTGAACTAGTTCCTAATCAAGGTGAACTTTCCCAACACTGGATCTCATGTACACAAAACAAAACGGAAGGGAAGCGGAAGTGCATGTTGATGTAGTAGACGTTGTAGAATGGACCAATCAGAGGACTCTTCTCTATGACATTGTCTGCGGTGGGTCACATTTTTTGGGAGATGCGTGCAAGTCTCTGCGAGGGAGGGGAAAACTTGTCTTCAGAGCATAAATCCAGCCTACCGCAGACAGTGTCACAGACAGTGTCACAGAGAAGACAAGAAAAGAGGCCTGTGATTGGTCCATTCTACATCCGCTCTACAAGCACTTCTGCTTCCCTACTTTTCTGTGTTTCTCCCAATGAGATATTCAAAGGGCGTACAGAACATCTTCCAAGATGGTTTCTTCACCTGTTTGCTCCAGTACCAATCGTTCTTCGATTTCTAGATTGATCAGCTGCATCTTGATAAACGTGCGTAATCGTCCAGTCACCAATGCTGTTGCAGGACCAACCGGAAGATAAATACTCCACCCACCACACTCACACCCCCCTGACCACAATCCTAGCTACTTCATGAGAGTGTCCTTTGGGTCGTGATGGTAAATGGGCAATGAAGGGGTTGGTGGTTTGAATCCTGCTCTGTCCTAGTGATGTGTACTTGGGCAAAGACACGTCACCCTCCTGCCTCTAATACTGGAACTCACACTGGCGTATGAATGTTTGGTGTGAATTGGCAACCATGGTTATGTCAGTCTGCCCTAGGGCAACTGTGGCTACATATGTAGTTTACCACCATCAGAGGGAGCATGTGAGAGTGAATGAATAACGGATCCTGTGTACAAGTAAGTATGCATTCATAGAAGAGTGCTATATAAATCAAAACCATTATTATATCTAATTCATTATTGTTGTTGTTGTTATCATTGTACTGATAAAAACTGGGCTTTTATTTCATTTACTCTTTTCTTTTTTGTCTGGTCACATGATACACATGGACTGGATTAAAGAACCATTGTTTTGGATACATTTTGATGGTCTAATAATTTTTTCTGTGACTGTATTTCCACTGGCTTCATTTTGGACATGAGGTTTCTTGCCCTCTTCACTGTTGTTGATTTAGGTCTTACAACATTACTATAGCTCCAAATTAAAAATATCAAACCTGTATATCTAATCATTCTAACTAGTCTTTGTAAGAACTGGTGGAAAAGTGCCAGGATGCTGAGAGACACGAGTGAAAAACCTTCCCATCCTGTGCTCTTTTTTATGGATCTGCTCTTAAATTTAATACTTCCAGTACTCCATTTTGTCCTCTCCTATAACCCCATAAACTTCAGCGAACAGTTTTATGTTGGTTTCAGGTTGACAAATCAATTTCATGAAATAATAGCTCACAGTCTGTTATCTTGTCTCCTAAAACGGCCCCAATGACGCTTTGTGATGCATCCTCAGGCCTATGTTTACTCCAGTCATATGAATGTAGATGTATAGAAAACATACACACACATTTATCTCTTCTGTCCTCCCGACCTTTGTCTGTTATTTTATTCTCCATCAGTCTCCTACAACACCTGTTCTGCTCAAAATCCCCAAACAAAGAGTGCATTTGGTCTGTCATTATTTCAATCTGCTGCAGCTTGGAGATTTGAATGAGCTTCAATATCACTAAAATGGGCAATTTTATGTCTTTTATGTCTGAGTCAGCTTTGGAATTTTGTACGATGAGCATTCTGACTGATTGGTGCAGGTGTTTGTGGACTGGCTAATATTTCCTCTGACCTTAGTGTGTTTCATACTGTTATTTCATGCATATTACTTGTTCTTGCAGCTTCTGTCTCTTTCCCTCCCATATGTTCACTATCCTTTTTCTTCACATTGTCTACAAGCTATTTGCATGTTACTTTTTTTGCTCCCCTGTAAAACTTTCTTATTGTTGGAGCCTGTTTAGATTATTTCTAATATTTTTGGGATTATGGTAAATCAGAATAAATCTAATGATAGTAGTAGCAGTATTTTATTCAGTTGTTTATTTTTCAGGTTTTTCCTCATTGTTTTTGTTTGGATAGTTTATATTTAACTTCTGAACAAAAAGAGCCAAAGTGATCAATAAAAACCAACAAAAATGAACAATAAATCAATAAAATAATAACATGAACAAAATAAGACAAATGGAACAAGAAAAAATAATAATATCATTAAAATAAATAAATAAAATTACTAAATTAGCAAAAGCTAATAAATCATTACAAAATAAGAAAAAATATTTTTACAAATTAACTAAAATGAAGTGAACAAAAAATAAATAAATAACTAGTATTGTAGTTTGGTCCCAGTAGTTTGGCTTTTACTTTTTCTAAATCAGTTGCTTTTTGACACCTGTTTATCTCCATAGTTCAGTTCCATAAACAAAACTCAGTAAAAACAAAAAAAGGTAGATTTTTTCAGAATATTTTAACTAAACCATCAATTCAGAATGTGTCAGCGCTGACACATCGGGGGTTAAAGGGTTATTCAGGGTCTTTTCAGTTGCTAATTGGTAACACTTTAGATTAGGGATTGCTAATTAGGTGGTAATTCTATGGAATTTTGTATAATAATGACTTTGTAACCGCTTATTACAAGTAATTGATCGTTAATAAGGTAGTAATTCTTAGTAATAATTCTTCAGTGAGGTTCTGAAAAGGTAAAAGAGGAAAAGTTTCTCCAAACTACGGATGCTATGAAGCCATGTTACTAATTGGGCTCAATAAGTGTGTTTGTATTCTGCCTTAGAACACTGAAGGATCTGAAACCCATGGAAACACATCTGTAAAATAAAACGTTTGTGCTTAAACAATAGAAAAGCAGACAGTAACCATGGTAACCAATAATGGTTAGCCAGCCTGTTCAAGTTAGCTATTATATATCAACCGAGGAGACTAAGTTAGTAGAAGCAGCTATGTTAGCATACAGTTAGCCAGTGTGTTAA
This sequence comes from Siphamia tubifer, assembly GCA_020466265.1. Lineage (NCBI taxonomy): Eukaryota > Metazoa > Chordata > Actinopteri > Kurtiformes > Apogonidae > Siphamia > Siphamia tubifer. The sequence continues at coordinate 13,113,059 of CM035797.1, read as the reverse complement.
GGAGACGTGGTACATTTCACACAATTTCACTATCTTGTCACAAATTACATAAAAATTACCATAGAATTACCACCATATTAGCGATCCATTACTTGTAATAAGTGGTTATAAAGATATTATTACCATGAAATTATATCAAAATTACCATAGAATTACCACCATATTAGCGATCCATTACTTGTAATAAGTGGTTATAAAGATATTATTACCATGAAATTATATCAAAATTACCATAGATTTACCATCTTATTATCGGTCTCTAATGCAAATTGTTAAAAGCAACATAATGTTCCATTTGTGAAAGGATTGAGGCTGAAGTAAAACTTATTATTGGCTTACCCTATTTACATATAATATGTTTCCACAAGAAAAACAAACAAAACAAACCTCCTCCCGGTCAGACTGTCTTCCTCCTGTGATTATGGAGAGAGGACAGCTCCTTCTGCCTTTTGTTTTTTAATCACCACACTCACTTCTGAACCTCTGTGGTATTTTGTTTTTCCAAAATCCTCATCTTTATATATATTTCATATCTTGTATTTTGCATTTTAGATTTGTAAGGTATCCTCACTTGCATCACAATCAAGACTGTATATATGAGTGATGTCAAATTATTAAAATTTTTAATATTAATCACAGGGATTAATCATGATCAAAACACTTTATGTCGGTCGACTGTTCTGTTTTTTGCACACATTTCATACAAAATACTCAAAAATACACCAAGAAACAAACAATACAGAGGAAAAAAAAATTGACAAAACATTCTAAAATCCACTAAAATTTTCCAAAAATAATCTAGGACAAAAAAGTGATGAAAAATTCAAAGCATATTGAAAAACCTTTCTGAAATACAGAAAAAAATACCAAACATTTTTATGAAATATCCAAAACATATACAAATATGAAATTAACGGGTTTATTCAATAGGATTTACAAATCAAATTGAAACAAAACAACTGGTCCATTTAATTGAGTTCATTTAAAAAAAAAATCTGATTAATCATGATGGATTAATCCATGTTAATGCATTAATTTTCACAGACTATATATATATATATATATATATATATATATATATATATATATATATATATATATATATATATACACACACACACACACACATATATAACCCTTTGCTGTGTTTTAAGGTTTTTCTATGTCATCTCAGTGATGAACAGAAAGTCTTTTAGAGTATGATGTGGAACAAAGGTTAATATATGAAGAAAATGTCAAAATCTTCCATCAGGTCATCAGTTAAATGAACATGTTTATACATGAGGACAAAGGTCTGGTCAGTATTCATATTAAAACTGACCAAAGTTTGCATTTTTCTGAAAAGAGGAGCAGATTAATCACACTTCTTATGTTCTCAAAAATGTCTGTCTTATCAGAGAAATCTTCTAGAGATAAGTGGGACAAGTAGCAGCTAAGACGCTATTGCAACAGATGACATAGTCATAAATTAAAGTGTAATAAAAAGTCAGTGTACATGAATGATTACCAAGTGAAGCCTGAACAAAGCATCATGAGCCAAGGACAAACCCCTTCCATTTCAGAGCAGATCCATAAAACTGAGGATGTTTTTCACTCTATTCTTCACTGAAGAGCCCTGGGCTAAATACTGAGAATGTTAACAGTTCAATTAAAATAAATAAAGAAATAAGCTAATTAGCTTTTACACAAAAAGACAAAAAGAAGGAAAGAGGAAGTTACTGTGCAAGAAACTCAATGACATTGATTTTCACCCTAAACTGAAGAGCATATTTCTTTTCAATGTGTATATATTATTCCTGCACTGTCATATTTCCTACTTTTCAGCATTTGAACCTAATAAAAATTATTCTTTCCTTCTGTCAGTTGTGTGAAAAAGTTCGAGCAGGAAAAAGACATGAAGTGAGCTGCAGCCTTGACTGTTTTGTTTCCTTCTTCAGTGACTCACCTGCCACAGCTGAGGTCTGCTATTGTACCTCCTGGAAGAAGGTCGCTCTGTCACCAGGTCCGACACTTTCTCCAGGGATGTCGGCGGCGGCTTCGGGCGCCGTGGTAACTTTGTATCCCAGCCAACTTCCTCATAGCTCCTACAAACCAACAGGGAATCAGTGCCATTGTACACCCCAAACAAAAGCCCTCCAATGTCATCCATTCCCAAGTGCTATTAGCTTTCATTTGAATTATTTAACTGGCCTCCTCTGTTGCTGCTCAAAGTTTATTAGACAGTTTATTATCTGGGGAGCCAACTCATTCCACAGGGTTTTCACCTCTTACCATTACGTGGTGATTTTTGCTTAAAACAGCTGAAAAATCTCTCTCCAAATGAAACCTGCAGCTGTTCTTCAACTGTTTGGAGTACAGATAAAAGAATGGGCTCTTTGTAAAGTTAACACCCAGGAGTTTGTACTAAACACTCACTTTCACTGTTTACTTAACAGGTCAAAAGCTGTAGACTGAAAAACACTAATACATTTATATTTTTTTGCCCCTTGTGTACATTTATTGTCTATAAACCAGGGTGTATTTGTCTGCATTTGGTAGATATGGACTAAAAAACACCATTCACCAACAGATGTGATCTTTATAGTTCAAAGTTAAAGAGAAATTTATTAGTAAAAATTTATTAGTAAAAATCTCAATTTAAAATAAAAAAATTCTGCGTTGCTTTATGTATTTTACAAAGGAGAAATTTGGAGAATTATCAATTTTTCCAAAGTGGCTACATTTGGAAATTTTTTGAAATAATGAATAACAGTTGAATGCTTCAAATCCACATATGTCAGCCAAAATTAGATTAAAATAAGTACTTCACATACAAAATGACCACTGTTAATGGTAAAATAAAGTATTGTGTTGAAAGATTTTACAAAGATATATCCAGCTGTTACCATTGATTATAAATATACATAAATATAAATTGTCACAACCTGTCACAACCTTTCCCCCAGATCCACTCGTTACACCTGGCCTGACCGCACATCTGCAAGGTGTTGCTTATCTGCAACTATTTAAGCAGTGAGGCTTGCAGTTGCCGGTGCGGGACCATTCAGTTTGTCACATCCATAACCTGGAGATTCTGTCATTTCTTGGGTCACCATAACCCAGACATTTCATTCACCACCACAGACTCTGGTTGATCTAACCCCAGGTCTCTTTTTCTGTCTGTCTATGTCATGTTTTTGCTTCCTTTTTTATTAAATCTGTTCTCCCTTCACACCAGGCGTTCTGAGTCTTTTCCTTCACCTCACCCCATCATGACAATAAATAAAATCACCACTGATTATAAATATATATAAATAAAGTCACCAGTCATTATAGATATGACCTAATGTGTTGCAATATCCACAGATAATTGATCAGATGACAGCCTTTAAAATAAGGCTGTCATGTATGTTGTGTTATTGTCGACCTTCAGAATGATTTATATTTTCAGAAAGATGAGTTTGTTCACTTTCATTTGATGTGAGACAAGTGCAGGTGCATTAGTGTGGGAGCTGAATATACTGTATAGTTATTATTATAAACCACTTTTCCACACTCCTCTTGGAATCTGATGGGTCACCCCGAGTTACCAACACATGCTGTGTTTGCTGCGTGGTGTGTCATCTCAACTGGCTGTATTTCCCATTCATAGAAAACAACACAGAGAAACGACTCAGAAAAAGCCTGTCCACTACTCGTCACAAGGACATTGGCGTCACCCATGTGGGGTTCATCCCGTCCCCCATTGCAGTGAATATGCAGTAGCATTAGCATCTACAAGAGAAGATGGTTGATGGTTGACCTCAAGTCATTTTTCTATCCTCCAAAAATAGCCTGAAACAAACCAATCTGGACATTTTTAAAAAATAGAATCAACACACAATGCATTCAAAACCAATGGAATTAATGAAATAACTATGGAATGACTCCTTTAATGATCCAGGATCAGGACATAAGGCTTGGTAAGAGGTTAAACAAAGCTACAGTTCATGTTTTTATGGAGCATCAGGAGTCCCTGTTCTCTGATCGAACACAAAATCCAACCTATTCACCATCAGTGAGTCTCAAAATGGCCGTCACCTGCACATGATGGATGATGAGTGAAAGTGGGCCATGTGTGTTCTGACCTCTGAGTTGCAGAAGTGAATCTGAAGCGTCGTACTGCCAGCGCGTTGTCTGTCCTCAAATCAGGATAAAATCCATCCTTAAAGACATTCAAACTTTCATGATATATCAGTTGTCAAATTGATTGGAAGATTTAAAATGTTTGATATGTTTCACACTACTGAGGAAAATGTATTTTGAAACCTTTTGTGGACTTAAATAACGATAACAATCTTCATTTATGGAGGTCTTTTCAACCTCAGCTTTCTAATGTGCTTCACAAAAGGCAACAAACTTTAACAGAGAAGTCATAACATCAGCCAGATATGAAAGCAAACAAAGATAATAGGCTGCATTATCTGTGTCATCTCCAAGATAAAAAATCAATTTAGTGTGTAAAACCGATAAAGTGTAAGAAAAGGAAAACATTTTATGGAAATAACAGACTCTTCATAGGAAATGAGGAAAAGCTGTGCTGTAAAGAAGGGACTTAAAGGAGGTCAGTGACTCAGCACTCTGTCCATGTTCAGCCGAGCCTCTGGACCCAACGAAGAGGACGGACAGAGGGCATGGAGCGCCCTTCAGGAAGGAAGGAGCACAATCTGAACAACTACTGAACAGGGCTGTTTCTAACTTTGTGGGGGTCCTAAGCAAGATGCTGTTTGGGGCCCTGGGCTGAAGAGCAAATATTTACATTTACAAACTATCCTGTAACAATAAAATGTGAATAATTTGAACAAATATAAACAACCTGAAATGTCAAAAAAAAATTAAGCACAATTTTAACCATTTTCTGCTTCTGTTACTAAGAGCTTAGTGTCTTTGTAGATCTGATCCATAATAAAACACATGGACAGATGATAAGTTCAGGCAGAGTAGTGTTAAAATTGCACCTATTTTCCTTGTGAAATGTCACTGTTTTCGGGTTATTCATATATTTTGCATGGCATGTGTATACTTTATACAAGTATGTATGTTCATAATTATTTGGGGGGGGTTGCACCAAAACAAAGACAAACATTTGGAGAAATCGGGCTTAATGTAGCTCCTGAAAGAAAATGAGTTTGATACCCCTGCCTTTAGTATTGTTAAATCATAGTGTTGTCAAGTTCTGTTTTTGTCATTAATTTCACCCAAAAGTGTTTGGGAGAGATTAAGAGAGAGAGTGTGTGTGTCTGTCTGTGTGTGTGAGAGAGACATATTATGCTATAACTCAATGAATACTTGAGATATCACCATGAAATTACATGGGCATATAAATGCAAACTCACAATATAAGTTTGGGTATAAAAGTAAGTTTACTGTCGACACATTCCACTGCCTTTTATACTAATATCCTTTTATACTAATATCACAGGCATGTTTCCTGAAGTCAGCATGCATATTTTTTTGGTCTTTGGGATGTTCAGTTGTAGAAAGGACTGCTCACACCAATCTATAAACTCCTGGACAATTGGACCATGGCCTGTCTCATTGTGTTTGAGCAGACTGACAATAACAGTCATCTTCACACTTCAAAATGAATCCGTCCTCCCTGCCACTGCAACACATGTTGGTGTAAAGAATAAACAAGAGGGGGGACAGTACACAACCCTGAGGAATTGATGGATGTGGCTCTGCAATTTTTTTTAAAAAACTATACATTCGGCTTTACAGCAAACAGAGGGGTCAGTTAAAATCAGTCTGCAACACAATGATGTCAGTCCACACAACTACACAGTGGTTGGTCGTGGACATTGAGACATTTCTGTCTTTTGTGGCTGTTGAAAAAAATCAGTGTAAGCTTGACAACGCCTGGCGATGACATCCAGGTACGATAGTGTCTGTATGGAAATGCTCTCAAGGAATAGTACGTGGCCCCTGAGTAGAATCGAGTAGAGTCGATACTATGGAGTGGAAACGCAGCTTTAGATGCAACAATCTAGTAAAGTTCATGAGTAAATTTATTATTATTATTAGTGTTATTATTATTATTATTGTTGTTGTTGTATTGATTATTGTTGCATCTGCACATTTTCGAAATAAAGCATTCAAATCAAATCATTCAAATCACATCAAGTGTGAAGTGAAGTGAGTGTTTTTTATTTATTTTATGGCTGTATATGTTCAACCCATAAAGACCCAAACAGCCACTGGAAACACTTTGGTTCTGTTTTAAAAAATAAATAATGGAGAAACTATTTTTCAGATTATTTTACTTTATATTTAATACATAAATCTGCATATACCATGATCAAAAGGACAGCAAAATTATCCACCAAAATTGTCCACTACTTTAAATATATATTTATTTATTCTCTCACAAATGCATTTTGGGAATTAAACTCATTATCCAAGGCAAGCTATTTTACAAAAATGACCTTTGTTGCAAAATAATTTCTATGTGTTTAACTGGGCAGGTTCTGCATGCAACACAAGTGGACACAATGGGTTCCACAACAAACTGAGACGGAGTTTGATGAAAAACTCACATGTGGATTAAAAACTACTAGGATCCACACTTTTAACACCACACTGCCTTTATTTACAGTCTATAGAAGACCATTTACAGACATGTAATGCACACCAGTTAGATTTAACTGTTCATATTTGAGGTGCATTGTTGGACCCAATATTTGATTATAAGTTCATTAATTATGGGATGGATCAGAGTAAAAGGATCATTTTAGTGCATTTATTTGAGGTCATCATTAGGTCCTTCCTGGGTTTGGAAATATGTCAACATTTACTTTTTATTATTGAGTCTAAAAAGCTGGAAAAGTACCAGATACTAAAATAAACTCAGTTTTATTGAAGAACCTACAGTATATATAAAATAACTACATTAGCTGATGAAATAGTAAAGACTGTCACAATGAACCAACATGGATGGAGGCCTGTAAAATGGTTTCTGTATTTAACAGTAAGTATGGATCTGGGATTTGCTATAAAAACATCAATGCACAGGCTTTGGAGCATGTTGCTGAATGCTTAAACTGCTGGAAAACCCCCAAAATGCTTTGCAACAGACTCTATATGATCCAACAGGGAGCCAGCAGATGGCAGGATTTGTTTTGTTATTTTATGGGATGAAATGACACAGATCTGTGTTTGTCTGACTACAGCTGAAGATGATCATTACAGTGGAACCAATCATACACCGTATGAGTAGAGCGTTAATTTGGATGGTAAAGATATTTCCGATGACATCTCACACTTTTAGGATACGTATATTTACGCAGAGCATAAATGTATCGCAATTAAAATTCCTGTTTTTTTTGGGTTTTTTTTCCTGTAAATGAATATATGAAGACGTGATGAGGACTGCAAGTGTGTGATTTGCAACAGAATGGAAATGAGATAATACAAATGAAAGGGTGTTGTCTTAAAACAGATTTTCTTAAGTGAATCTGAATGAGTTAATCAGACACTAATCTATTGTAGGATCAAGCATTTTGTTTCTCATGTCTGAAGACAGGCGCAGAGCTAAAACTCAAGCATTAATTAGGCCTCTCTTTCACTAACCAACACATTATAGTCGACATACAAAATGCTGTAAAGCTGCTTCATAATACATGTGACAGTAATTATGATTACTTCAATTATCAGACTGAGAAATGAAACAGTAAAACATGATTATGGTCTGAAAGGGAACACCTGCCCACATAAAAGCAGCCTCCAATAACATGAAATACAAGGATTGATGTGTTATCGATTGCCTTTTTTGTTATATAGTATATTATGTTTCGCTGTTTATCATAGTGAAGTTATTTATTCTCATTTTAAATGTTATGATCAAATTAACGACCACCATTTTTTACATAACCCTAGAGTTTTACAGCAGCCATGATTGAAAGTATCTGTCTTGTTAATACTTTTGTGCTCAGGGAGTTAAACAGGAGTAAAGATGAGAAATCAAAACAAAAATGATACTTGAATTAATGTATAGGGAAAGGTAAGGCAATGATCACTCACCTGCACTGCAGCGTGTTTGTCAGGAATACTGCTGTACTCCATCTGTGTGTGAGCCAGCTGGGGACGAACCTGAACAAAAGCTTGGTGGAACACAACACATACAAAGGTTCTGGTTTATAGGAAATAATGACTAACAAGGGCAAAAACGGGACATACACTGCAAAAATCCAAGTATATTTGTTTCATTTCTAGTCTAAATATGTCATCACACTTAAAATAAAACATAATCTCCTAAAAGGGAGAAGTAAATAACTTATTTTTAGGATATAGATCTGGGCCGGCTGTGGCTCAGTTGGTAGAGCAAGTCGTCCAATGACTGAAGGGTTGGGGGTTTGTGTCCTGGCTGTGGCTGTCCACATGTTGAAGTGTCTCTGGGCAAAACACTGAACCCTGACTCCCAGTAGGACTAATGTCATGTAATAACTGACTAATGCTAATGTAAAGCACTTTGAGCACCATGAAGGTGGAAAAGTGCTATATAAGTGCAGTCCATTCATCTTTAAAACGTTATTTCAACACATCTTACCAAGATCATTTTCACTTGTTCCATTGGTGTTTGTGCTTGAATTAACTAAAAAAATCTTGAAACATAATAATAATAATAATAATAATAATAATAATAATAATAATAATAATAATAATAATAATAATAATAATAATAATAATAATAATAATAATAATAATAATAATAATAATAATAATAATAATAATAATAATAATAATCTGCCATGGAACAAGTGAAAATTATCTTGGTCACATTTCTTGAAATAGAAATTTCAAGATAATTTTTACTTGTCCCAATGTTGTTTTGTTTTTACTTGAAATAAGCCAAATAATCTTAAATTAAACAAACAAAAAAATCTGCCAGTGGAAAAGAAAAGGTCAAAACTATCTTAGTAAAATTTTTTGAAATAGGATTTTCAAGAACTATTGTCTGAGAATCAGTTCTTAAAATCAGACAGAATCACCTACAGATGAACTTTTCAGTCAGATATAAGAAATGATTTATAGACAATAGATCTGGAAAATCTGATTGAAGAAATTTGACCAAGATCATTTTTACTTATTCCATTGAAGTAGACTGAAACATACCATAGCTGACAATTCACCCCTGCGGTCCCTCTGACAAGCACCAAACATTCATACACCAGTGTGAGTGACTTTGGAGGCAGGAGGGTGAAGTGCCTTGCCCAAGGACACAACAGACTGAAAATGACAGAGTAGGATTTGAACTAGCAACCCTTCAGTTAAGGGACAACCCACTCTACCAACTGAACCACTGCTGTCCATTCAAATAAAACAAAGAAAAATTGTAAAAAATTACAATTGGTAAGATTTTGATTTTTTTCCCAGGCTGGGCTAAAAATTCAAAAAAGATGTAGGCTAGTGTTCTGAAACCAATTTAGAAGAACTTTGGGTGAACTGGACAGTAAAGGGATGAAGAATTATAACATTAAACATAGATAAAGTTATCATACAAATGCATTGAAGTCAATTTATTACATTTATCTTTGAAATGTAATGTAAAACCAGTATTTACCCAAATAAAATACCGGTACACATAAGAGACACTTTAAGACCTTTCTTTGTGCAGTGAAAATAATAAAACTAATAATAATAAATCCAAAGTGTTCAAATTTCCAGCCACATAAGAAAAGGACAGTATGACAGTGTCTGCATTTGCAAAGCCAAAACTGGAGATAGGTTGGTAATTTCTGGTTGAAAATTATATTGTTGACTACATGGTTCTAAAATGGAGGCAGATTAATTTTCACTTCATGAAATAATCATAATGACACTAAACAGATAAATGACTGATGTTATCATCTGCAACTCATATCATTCTCATTTATTTTCTGCCTGTGCAGGCTCCTGCTGCCTGCTCTGGCCAAACTCATCTTCTGATGTTCAGTAAATATTGATGGATGGAGAAAAAAAAAAGCCTGTATGTGCATGGAATCATATGGGAAAATGTCAGCATCTTCATCTATGTTGTGTTTTTACCATTGATTTTTGCTCTCAGTGCAGATTCTGGAACCTTCCTGGAGCCCCAGGCCTTGTCCTCGGATAGATATTGGCTCCTGTGGGGTCCTGGAGGTGTTTGGGGTCTCTCTCTGAAACCTGGAGGGACCCACAAAGCGGAGGCCACGTGTGGGATATCAATAAATGTTTGTCGACCTTTAATACCCAGGTGGACCTCAGCTCCGGCGCTCAGGTGCCCACAGCAGGGGTCCAACAGGGGGACGTCGCAGCGTAACGGAGCCAGGGCCGAAGGTTTGGGTTCATCTCTAACAGCGGCTCGACTCAAACTGTTGTTCAGCCGTCTGATGATGTGCAGTTCTGCAGGAAAAGGCATGGTGGGGTCCCAACACTCAGCCATTATTCCCCCTGGTGCTGCTGTGTGTTAGACAGGACAGGTCAGAGCAGAACGCTCCTGTCCAACACAATGATGCCGTCAACACTCGTTGCTGAGCGACCAGCTCTGTTTCTTGCATGGATCATATTTCTAACATGTACAGAGGTCACACGGTGGTGCTGTGAAAGAGTGTAGTCTTACAATACGTGTGTATGTGTGTGTGTACTTGTTTTCCTATTTTAATGGGGACATTGTTCTGTTTACACCAGAGGTGCCCAAACTGTTTTTAGAGGACACAAAATCTGATAATGTGCAGATTACCAGATATTTCTCATATGTTGTCAATGTGTTCTGTTGATGATGGCAGGAAGAGGGGTCACATTTGGAGAATAAAAATTAATTAAATTGGTGGGTGCGGTCGGGGGGGGGGGGGTGACAACTCGCAAGGAAGCAGTGGCTCTTTACATGTGTATGGTTAGAACTCTGTGATGAATGGGGGTCAAAAGCTCACAAAAAGCATCATGGGTAGCTCCCACATTTTATAAATGTTTTTTTTTTAATTATTATTATTTAAAATTGTATTATTATTTTTGGAAAAAAATGTTTTACTCACAGTCCATTGTCCAATACAGTGTATTATGGATGACATTTACACAGACAATGAATACTTAGTAACAAAAGCAAAAATGGTTCATATTGTGGTGAATTTTCTTTAGACTTTTCAGATAATATATGTTAATATTTGCTCAAAGTATTCAGATTTTATTGTTGCAGGACACCCTGCAAAAAATCTAAATCTTACCAAATGTCATCACACTTAAAATGACACAGAATCACCTACAGAGGAACTGTTCAGTCAGATATAAGAATTGATTTACAGACAATAGTTCTGGAAAATCCAATTTTAATAATTTCCAGATGCACCTGCAGCTACAAGACGTTGATCTGCAATTTTTAAGCAGTGAAGCTTGCAGTTGCCGGTACAGGACAAATTCAGCTTTGGGAAATGGACACTGCCTATTTCCCTGGTCACCAAAACATGGACATTTTTCACCACCATGGACTCTGGCTGATCTGCCCCACATTTTGTTTTTTGGCTCTGTCTGTGTCATGATTTTGCTCTGTTTGTTATTACATTATTTTTCCCTTCAACATTTGAGTCCTCTCTCCACTTCACCCACCCTGACAGATTTATAGACAATAGATCTGGAAAATCTGATTTTAATAATTTTTACAAGATAATTTTCACTTTTTCCAATGACACGTTTTTTTTTTCTTTGCTTAATTCAAGCAAAAATATCCTGTATATGTTTTTAAACTCATTTTTAGATGGTCATTTTTTCCAGTTTATTTTATAGCTATATTGTCATAATGGAACAGAAACCTCATACACATCCACTGGTATCTATTTTGGATGCCTCACATCAGTGATTCACCTCAGGGGACCATTCAACAACAATAATGTTTCTTCCAAGCTGCTATGTTTTGGCATCCTACAACCACAGTAATTTATCACAATGCCCAAATAAAAATGTTTTGTCAGTCATCATTGCTGACTATTGTCCATGGAAAATTGCTCTACTCAAATGTATTTCGGTGGTACATAAAAGCGACAAAGGCCCAACACCGCCCCAGGGTGGAGTGAACTGACCCTCCTGAGATGATGCAACATTACTTCATGTGGCAGGTTAGGAATATTTATTTCCTTACACTGCAAAGGGCTAAATCTTACCACAAGTATTTTTCTCATTTCTAGTCCAAATATCTCATCACACTTAAAATAAAATAATGTCTCACCTTGACAGGAAACGTGCAGTTTAACAATTTCATTGCATGGCATCAAGCTTTTGTGATTTATGTGACAATAAACCTCTTGAATCTTGAAATAAAACACAATCACCTAAAGGAAAAGTCTCAAATTCATTTTCTTTCAAGTTCCACGGTCAGCCTCATTTGATCTCCAATGGGTTAGCAGAGTAAAATAATAACCCAATAATAATAATAACCTAATAACCTATAAATAATGATAACTCCAAATATGTTGAATTGGTTTAGTGCAAAGAAACTTCATTAAATCCTGAAAATACTAAACTATCCAAACCAAAAAATATATGAATAATGCGAAAAACTGAAACCTATTCAGAAAAGTAGATGTAATTTTAACAATATTCTGTCTGAACTTCTCATTAGTCCATGTGTTTTATCATGGATCAGTTCTACAAAGACACTAAACACTTAGTAAGAGAAGCAGGGAATTTTTTTTAAATAAATAAATAAACAAATCAACTATACTTCTGTCTCCACAGGGTTGAATACAGTCTGCTTTTCCTCTCATTTATCACTAGGTGGAGGAAAAGAGCCTTTAAATAGGATATAAACACCAGAAGCAAACCTATAAATGCTATTTTTCCTCCCTTATGAATTAAACGACACTACATAAATATCACGGCATAAACTATACGTCCCAGTTGCAATATTATGGTGATACATTACGAGCACAAAAATACCATTAGAGCAGGAAAAGGTGATCATCAACCTACCACTGAATACCTCTGACACATTCCAACTCCCATAAGTGATATTAAAATCATTTTTCCTCCTGCATGGAGGCTAAGTGTAGTATTTCTTCATCCAGAATAGGGTGCAGGATGATAGAGAAACTTCAGATGTGCTCTGTGTTTAAAGTTGACAGTAAACTAAATGAAAATTATGGAAATTACAGGAGAGGAAAGTGGTGCAAATAATGTTTTTTACAAAAGGGTGTAATCTGGTGAATACACAGGCTTGAAAGAGCTGTCTTATACTCACTGGAGCATGAAAAACCAAATACTAGGGTGCCACGGTGCGTATTAATTAGTTTGCTTGGGTCAGTTGAAACATAATGTGCAAATGTAAATATCCCTCATAAATATACACTTATAGGCTCTTACTCCACTGCTGCTACTTTGTGTTTTATATAAATAGTCAAAGCACTAGGTGGCATTTTACTTGGGAGGGAATCATGTTAATGTGTCAGTGGTGATGATGGTAATGCTGGCTGATAGATGATTTTTACTCGGGCTGTCATTAACAAATGTAAACACCCAAGAGCTGTTGAAAAGGATGTGTTAAAAATAGCCTAATTAGAGTTATTCTCATAAGTGAGTGGTGAATATGCCCGACTCCCACACACTGTTCTTCCACAAAAGGAGCACACAAATGACACTTGTGAGATCTGACGTGGGCTTCTTTTGAAACCGCTCTTCAGATGAAATGGAAATACAAAACAAATATATAAATAAATAAAAAATAAAAATGCCTAGCATCTTTTACATCAGTCTTATGTGTCAAGGGAGCAGCACTGATTTTATATTCGAGAGAGAGAGAGAGAGAGAGAGAGAGAGAGAGAGAGAATGATTGAGAGAGAGAGAGAATGATTGAGAGAGAGAGAGAGAGAGAGAGAGAGAGAGAGGGGAAACAAATAAGAATAAAAAAGGCTGTGCAAGTTTCACTGTGATTTATAGTGACTGGAGTCCCATTAATGATTCTTGTATTAATAGTTGCTTTTTAACCCTTTGATACAAACTGGTCACTACAGTGGACAATTATTTGAGAGTTGTTCTCTTGTATATTTAAATTCCAGGGTTTTGTTGTTTTAGTTCCATATCAGTCAGTTCATATAATTACTATAAATGTAAATATATACCTGATCTACACTGTTCTACACTACACACTGTTTACCTGTAAATCAATTCATTGTTATTAATAGACTGTAACTAATAGACTTTTTGCATGAATAAATATAGAAAAAAGACAAATAAATAATAGAATAAATAAATAAAATAATAGTCAAGCAATGTGATTGAAATCTTTTTAATGAATTTATTTTTTATGGAGTTAAAAAAATTTTCATTCAGCTGGAAAACATGTGTTTAAACTTTGAAGTAGATCCCGGCACTGGACTCCCGTGGGATCCAACGCAAAGTAGTGCAGTGCAGGACAAATTTTAAAAGGTCATTGCGGGAGCGGTAATAAACTGCAGTCCCGAAAATAAAAACATGTTTAAAATGAAAGCTATAAATTTTGTCTATACCTGAGACTGGGGGAGGTCCTGCGAGGAGATACCCCCAGCATAGGGCAGATGACCCTGCGAACAGTGTTGCCAGATTGGGCGGTTTTTCGCCCATTTGGGCTACTTTTGATTACATCAGACGGGGAACAAATGCATTGGGCCAACATCTGGTGGTTTTCTAATATTGCGGAGACAGCACAACAAACTGTTATTTTATGGTTTAAAAACAGTATAAATACAAAATTCACAATACTTCACTCTTAGCATTTTAGTATTATGGTCATTCAATTAAAAAAATATATTTAATTGCAGTGAGTTATTCAGTCGCTATAACAACGTGACGTCATCAAAAAACTAGTGTAATGATCAAACACAGGCTACGTGGCATCTTTGTCCAAATTCAATCTGTGCATCGAGAGAGCGTTTTCCAAAGTTGGGCTCTTAAAAGACAATACAAGAAATGTTGTGGGACTCCCTCTCCTGTCCAGTCTCATGGAGGTGTGCGCCAGCCTGTCCAGGAATAGAAGGACATCCGCTATATTCAGACGTCCCCAGTAGCTGTTGGAGAGGTTTAGTTCTTTGATGTGTGGAGTAACAGCTGATGCTGATGGTAATGCACTGTTTTTTTGTTCTGAATATAGACTATGTAGCCTGTTTATGTGTAAAGAAAACTGATGGCCAGTTATAACCTCTTATTCATTAATGCCTTTTATTTAATTAATTTTAAAATTAATACACTATTAGGCAACATTACATGTGATGACAAGGTTTCTTCCCCCTATTTTGATTGTTGTGAGATAGTGGTTTCAACACTCCAACCTGAGGATGAGTGGACCTGTAGGCAGTGTTTTTCACATTTCCCCTGACACTGTCTGCGATAAAATACTGTTTTCCATTTGGGCTTTTGCGTTTAATAGCCTACTGTAAATGCAGTTAAATGCATGTTTATTCAATTATTAAATGTTTTCATGTGAAAAACACTGTTGAGCGTTTTTTTTTGTTTTGGAACATGATTTGACAGAAATCACTCAACCTAATGTGGTAACACTGCCTGCGACCCACCAAGGTTGAATCCCCCAGATAGACTGCGATGGACTCTCTTAAGGTAGGCTACTCATTGACTATCGGTCTCAGTATTTAGCCTCAGTTTACCACCTGAAGCTGCATTCCCAAACAACCTGACTCCGAGAAGACTGGTCCCCGGGGCCGTTACCAGTCTCACCATCCACGAGGTGAGCCTCGATTAGAAGGACTCATGCCCCCAAGCAACCACTGGGCAAGTGGTCTTCCGTTCACCACATTTCAACTCACGTCTAAATTCTGCTCAATGCGGGAGCAGGACTGTCAGAGTGGCTGTGGCTCCGTTGGTAGAGTGGGTCGCCCAATGACCGAGAGGTTGGCGGTTCGCGTCCCAGCTCTGACTGTCCACATGTCGAAGTGTCCTTGGGCAAGACACTGAACCCTGACTTAGGTCCCCAGTAGGACTGACCTTAGAAACCTACTGGTGTATGACTGTGTGTGTGAATGGATGAATGTGAGGCTAATGTAAAGTGCTTTGAGCACCATGAAGGTGGAAAAGCGTTATATTTACAAAGTGGGAGCGGGACTGGAAATATCCCACGCAGATCTTTACTTTGAAGCAAAGATGTCAGAACACTATGAAATAAAACATTTTAATTATTAAGTGCAGATTTTGTTTAAGAAGAGACTGTTAATTACAGTATAACAACATAACAACAAGCAATTGATTTACAAGTAAACATGTTTGTGCAGATCAGGTATTAAGAACAGCCAAATTTGACTTTGACTTCAGATGATGAGACGAGACGAAACAGACCCCTGGTCGTATGGTTCAGTAACGATCATTTGTACATTAGAAGAAATGTGAGTGTCTTGTGGTGTTAACTGTGTATCTTCCACATCTTGTTCAATTGGTTGATTGCCATGGGAATTAATGAATTATTTGCTCTATTAAATTCTGATGTTGGGATATGGACTGCACTTATATAACACTTTTCCACCTTCATGATGCTCAAAGCGCTTTGCATTAGCATCACATTCACCCATTCACACACACACACACACACTCACACACCAGTAGGTTTCTAAGGTTCTGTCAGTCCAACTGGGAGCCAAAGTCAGGGTTCAGTGTCTTGTCCAAGGACACTTCAACATGTGGACAGCCAGGTGCATTTGTTCCCCGCCTGATGTAATCAAAAGTACCCCAATTGGCAACACTGTTCGCAGGGTTGGCCACTCTGTGCTGGGAGGATCCCCTCGTGGGACCTACTCTAGTCGCAACTGTAGTTAAAATGAGTCATTTATAGCTTTTATTTTAAACATGTTGTTATTTTGCGGGACTGTAGTTAATTACTGCTCCCGCAATGAACTTGTAAAATTTGTACTGCACTACACTACTTTTTGTTGGGTCCTGCGGGAACCCCGTGGGAGTGCAGGGCTCTACTTCAAAGCTCAAACACATGTTTTCCAGCTGAATGGGCTTTTTTTTTTTTAACACCATAAAAAATAGGTTAATTAAAAAGATTTAAATCAGAATACTTTTTTATGCCTAAAGAGGAATAAAACACCTAGGAAAATCATCTTAACTAAGGTTCCTCATAATTCATCCATCAAAGGGTTAAAATCACTGTGTATTTCATTAATGTTTTGTCTCCATTTCTGCTGTTTTCAATTGGTGAATTCATTTGGATATCAGCCTCTGTCTGAGGCTGAGGTGTCTGTATTTTATTTTAATATATATATATATATATATATATATATATATATATATATATATATATATATATATATATATATATATATAATTTTTTTTGGCAGGAAGTCAGATATTTCTGGCGTCATTACCATCCGAGCTCTTGTTACTGAATCCTGTGTTATTAGTGAGCTTGTCTGCCATTCTCTAGACTCCTCCACAGGCTCAGAAATTATTTAAACCTTACGTCTCCAAGCTACGATGCAGCATCAGTGACTAATTTGTGCAAGCTGCATTTATCTGAGAGGAACTGTTGCACTGGATTCTGAGGCATTGTCGCTGCTGCTGCTGCTGCTGCTGCAGAGGGTCATCAAAGCAAAGTCACAATTGTGCAGCTGAAGACAATATGGGCTGATGCTGCTCTGGGCAGGGGACATTATTTTTGTTAATCAGACAACTGGGCTGACGGTGACCCAGAATGACACCTCAGGATCAGACAGGCAGGGGTTGAGAAGAAAGATCGCTGGCGGCTGCAGAGCATGGATCATCCAAGAGAGGAGAGGGCGCTCTAAAATATAGGCAGCGAGCATCCTTCATTATGACTCCACCAGGGAAATAAACACATACACGGGGACAGACAGTAGTGGGAAGGCTTATTCTAAAACATATTTCACAGCAGGTTATGGAATACGTGCCCTTAAATGTTCTATGTAACATATTCCATCAGATTTTCCTACATTATTATAGCGTTCAGACAGTACTGCTATCTACAATACATTCAACCCTGGAGCCACTGTGAATGTATACAAACACTTGTCGTATGGATGTAAGTGATGTTTTGTCAGCAAACAGAATAAAGAGTCAGTTTTTCCTTTGACCTTACATTTTCCACAGCTTCAACTTAGAATATATTATTTGTCTGCCTGGCTACTAATCCTCTTAAAGGAAAAATGGCTTCAGAAAAAAGACACTTTTTACCTCTACTGGAATATAGATGACAAAATGATAACTCAATTTGTTTTCATCATCATCATCATCATCATCATCATCATCATCATCATCATCATCATCATCATCATCATCATCATCATCATCATCATCATCATCATCATCATCATCATCATCTTTAAACATAGATTGCATATGCCAAACAACAAGAGCAAGCACAAAAAACACATGAAAAAGACACCAAACAGCACAAAAAAAAGAATTGGTTTTAAGTATTTGGTTTTAAGTGTTGATTTTATGAAGTAAATGTAAACATAATAATTAAATCCAAAATAATACAATTATTAGTTGAATTATTTTGGATTTACTTCACATTTAGGATGGCATCAAGGAGAGGTTAAATGCAGAGGACACATTTCATTGTACAGTGTATAATGACACATAAAGTATTTTACCTTAATACGTTGTTGACTTTTCTGATAAAATACAATTAATTTCTACTCAGTAATTTTCAGCTGACATTATTCAAACAAAAATGAGTAAAATTCAATTAATAAATAATTAAAATGTCATTTACTTACCATAACAATATACCAAACTGCACAAAGTCTTATTTTTCCATGTAGAGTTTAATAGAATTTATTTTGTTAACATTAATTAAGCCCAGTCACACTCTTTAAAGTGTGGTAACGAATTGCACTATAGATGGGGCTACAGTAGTCAGTAAGGTTATTATGTTGTTCTGTGACCTGTTTAAGAAACAGATGAATTTATATAAAGGCTTTAAAGTGTCACTGACATGATTTTACAACTATACATATTTTGAAAGCTCATCATACAGTACACATACATCACTAACGACGACACAGCAAATTTAATGATATTTATTCCACATGACGTTTCAAATTGGCCGCCTACAAATTTGACCTACTTATTTCTGGGTAGCCTGAACTTTGACCTGTGGCATCAGCGGAAGAAGGCTGCTCTCCTTTGCTCGTGTGGAAACATGGATGACATAAACAAGAGCAGAGATTCCAGCGACAATTTAAGCAATTTTTCAGAAGAAATAGGAGAAGCAACAGGTTATTCAGTTGAAGAACATATTCTTCATTCATATGAATTTGAGCTATATGAGACGATGAGAGTATTGAAGTGGAGAACAACAGCTAAACTATGCACACATTGACTGGGATCAGACGGCTGCAAAATACAGAATGTTAGGACTACTCATAGCCTATAAACTTATAAACTCCCACAGACTTATATATAATCTAAATAGTGAGGGGGATGGAATCGGGCTCAGATTACACCCAGGGGTAATCTGAAATCGATTTCATATTTCATGGAATGGGGGGTGAAGTATTGAAGTATTCGCATATTAATATTAAATATTGAGTATTTAAGAAGTATCGGTCCACAGTTGACAGTCATTTTTCGCAAGGAATTGGCTACAATCTGTGCAGCAGACTACTAGGGTTCATTCAGCCATCTTTAGTTCACAAAAGATGCCGAGAAAAAAACTTGATATATGGATAATGGAAAATCCAGACTATGATAAATGTGTAGGAATAAGGCTCATAAGTAAATCTGTGGGAGTTTACAGGTTTATAGGCTACGAGTATGCCCACCATTCTGTGGAATGTCTCCCTCTGTTGATGCCACGGTCAAGAGGCTGCATGAGAGGCATAGGACTAAGAACATGTATTAGTTTAGTTGTTCGTAACTTTCTCCAGACTCTTCCATGAACTTTCCAATGTCTAACTACGTCATCCTAAAGATGATGCTGATTGGTTGTAGTACCATCCTACTGAGTACAGAGGAAAGACAAACTTTTAGCCCCGCCTCTTCTGCCTATGAAGTGTTCCTAGACCTATACATGCAATGAATAGGGATAGTGTGGCTAGGCGAGCAGGTGATTCCAGTCAGGAGATCGTCCAGTGACCAAAGGGTCAGTGTATCGAATCCTGGCTCCTACTGCCGAGGTGTTGAAGTGCCCTTGGGCAAGACACTGAACCCAAAGTTGCTCCCAGTAGGTCTGGCAGTGCCGTGCATAACAACAGCACCTACTGGTGTGTTAGTCTGTGAGTGAACAAGTGAATGTGAGGAGTTATAAAGCGCTCTGGGCTCTATGGGTTATAAAGTCTGCACAGAAGATCATGGGCTGCCCCCTGCCCTCCCTGGAAAACATCGCAAACTCTCTGACCCATCCCACCCTGGCCGGTGCCTGTTTTAACCCCCTGCCTTCAAGGAGGAGGTATTGGGTTCAGAACAGCTCAGAGACATTTTGTCCCCCTAGACAATAAGCAATAAGGCTCCTCAACAAATACCTTCTTTTGGCATCCATGGACAGATGAAGACAAACCCCTGCTCATTAAACAGCACACAATTACTCACTACCCACAATGCAATGTGGCAAACATGACACAATATATTTAAGTTTCATTCCTTATATTCAGATTTCAGTCAATATATTCAAACATTCATTCCATATATTCAGATATTGATTTATTCAATATATTCTTTTATTTCCTAAACAGCATGTCATAATATATATATATATATATATATATATATATATATATATATATATATATATATATATATATATCAGTATATCAGTGACGTGCAGTGAGGTCTGTGGCAAGTGAGGCACTGACTTTTTCTAAATCAGATTTTCAAATACACCAAATATTTGCTAAATACCTATTAGTTTCATATCTCATTGCAGCATTATTTATATGAGGTACATATTTTAATATGCAAATTTGGCCAAGGAAGAATGAACATTGAATGGGGGCAACTTCTAGCCTAGGATCTAGTCTGTCCCCAGTGGCCGCAAATGGTATTTGCTATGGGAGACAGACTAGACAGCCTCGGATCTGAAAATCCAAAATGTACCGGGCCAATCAAATCGCGAGGGGCAGGATTGGAGCCCGCCCTGCCTCATGACGACACAAATATGACACGTAATGTTGTAGTCGCAGAGACGTGGCAGCTAGCACACATTGCACACATAGTAACACCAGTTGCTAGCTGCTAGACAACATGGCTCATCACCAGGAACAACCTTTCGAGCTGGCTTTGGCAGCAACGCTAGGGGATTTAAAATTACAGTTTTCCCTGCGAGAGGAGCAGAAAACGGCACTTAAGCTGTTTTTAGAAAAAAGGGACGTTGTCGGAGTTTTGCCCACCGGGTATGGCAAAAGTTTGATTTATCAGCTGGCTCCGCTAGTGGGACGACGCATGGGTCTGCACAACCTGCTGGTGATCGTTGTGTCACCCCTTTTAGCCCTAATGGATGACCAGTTGCAAGAGGCCGAAAAACTGGGAATACGAGCAGCACAACTCGGCAAAGGCGACCCGGAGGAGATCCGAAGCGGCCGGTGCCAAATAGTGTACGGGAGTCCGGGATCCTGGCTGAACCGGGAATGGTTAGACCTGCTCCATGTTCATCGCTCTGATTGGTTGGCTCTGACTGGTTGGCTCTGACTGGTTACCCATCCAATAGCGTGGCGTTGTGTAAAGAGAAAATTTGACAGACAGCGGTTATCCCGCCCACAAATTTGCCTAGACTTTCTAGACTCTCCCCGTAGCAAATATCATTTGCGGCCACTGGGGAGAATCTAGATCCTAGGCTAGGCAACTTCTGCAAAACACCACGGTGGACACCACAGGGGGGTACCATACACAAAACTAAACACACGGCGGATGCTCTGGCGTCGGTCGTCCATTCTTTATCAAGTCACATTTTCCTTGAAAGTCCAACTTTAAAAATCCTTTCAGTTTAGCTATAACATCCTGGGGGGCACCTGGTGTATATATATTTTTATAGTGTTTCATTATTGTTATTATTATTTAGTAATGCACTTGATCTGCCAATTGCCGATCACTACCAATCACAGAAGGAATTTTAAATGTCCAAACCTTTCATCTAGGTATGGATAGATGCAACCCTAGATGCCACTGTCAAATATTTTTTGCAATTGAGTATCTGATTATCATGATTATGATCAGCAGTCAATCGAGCAGTGCAACAATAGCTATTTATAATATTATTGGGTTTTTATCTTGCTTTCTCTTGTGTTGCCATTTGGCGGATGGCTAACGTAATTTCATTGGAACATGAGTACAGTGACAAAGGATATTCATTCATAAAATACGCTCTATAAGCTCAGTCCATTTACCATCTGCAGCAGAAAACTGAAAAGAAGAACAGCCAAAGGAGGTGTGAACTTTCAGTACAACGACATTGATGTAGCTGCTGGAACAGAGGCTGCGATGACTGTTGTGAAAATTAAGTAATGACTATAGATAAGATGGAGCTTTGCCAATCAGGGTTTTATAAATGAGCTGAAACCAATGAGATAGTCTGTGAAAATGGAGTTTGGGCCAGTTCAGCTGGAGTACAACAGGATGGAGTGATGGCTGTGAAACCGAGCTCCAGTAATAAAGCAGATAGGAGCATGGTAGATGACATCCAGTTTATGGAGGAGTGTTTTTGAGGCAGACCTGTACACGTCATCATCCTAATCTTAAATTGAGAGAACTGTCATTTTACTTATCAGCCTAAGGTGTAAAGGAGGATTTATTGCAATACAGAAACCCAATGTGAATTTGAACCTTTGTAAGCAGCATGTTCATGTGAGTTTCTTTTTTTTGTCTTCTATTATTATTGTTTTTGAAAGAGTTTTAACAGTAATTAAAGAATATTACGACACACATTCAGCCTTATTGAGATAAGGCTGAATCCCATTTCACCCTTAGCCCTACCCCTACCCCTTATCCTTTCAAACAGAGCTATAAGTGGTAGGGCTTGAAAAGTATGAATAGGTTGATGACATGTGATGTCACATTGCTATATTGTCAGCAGGCGATTTTCAGATGGAGGGCAGGAAGTGAAGCCGAGTGAGTTTTCTATTGGGAAAATGCCTACTGTATGTTTTGTGTAGTTTGTCTAGCTGCATCAATTATTCTAACCAAGAGAAGAAAAAGATTGGAAATCGAAAAAGCTCACAGAAAAACACCATAAAAATTATATTTTAAATCAAACATGATGTGGACAGTGTGGTGTGTGTCTTGGTTACTGCTGCCTTAAACTTAAACCGGTTTTAGAGCTGTTGGTCCAGACAAAATGTGGACATATGTTCACATTGTGCAGTTAAATTTAAAAACTCAAGACTAATGTTAGCCTTTGTTTTGTTGGGGTTAAAATGCTGATGCTTGTGTTTTGTCAGTGGACATTGTTACGTTGCAGTGAACTTTAATACAAGTTGCTCATTGCTGGACAGACGTGTGTCCATGTTTGTTTTTTGGGTTTTTTTGCCGTCTGTCTGTGTTGTTCCTCTGCTGACAATGTGATGACATCATCACAACACGTCGACTCGACTTCGACTTTATTGACGGATAAGTTGACATGAAAAAAAATGAGTGCCCCAATCCTCAGCCTCAATTGTTGGCAAATCTTTGGGTTCTGTCAAAAAGTCATTAATTTTCATAAGATACGGGTCACGTCCAAAACATTTTTAGCTAACTGTATGTCTACGGTCCATAGTGACAAAAGTACTATATATACTCCAAATGTTGGCCCTAGAAATATCCAATCATATCAGTCATTATCTAAAGCTGATGTAA
This sequence comes from Siphamia tubifer, assembly GCA_020466265.1. Taxonomy (NCBI): domain Eukaryota; kingdom Metazoa; phylum Chordata; class Actinopteri; order Kurtiformes; family Apogonidae; genus Siphamia; species Siphamia tubifer. Next base: position 13,089,323 of record CM035797.1, on the reverse strand, counting down.
AAAAAGAGAATAAATAGAAAGAAAGAAAGAAAGAAAGAAAGAAAGAAAGAAAGAAAGAAAGAAAGAAAGAAAGAAAGAAAGAAAGAAAGAAAGAAAGAAAGAAAGAAAGAAAGAAAGAAATCAACCCCAAAAACCACATCTGTCAATCACTACAAAGTACTGATCTGTTGTAAATAAAAGTGGCTTAAAAAGTAATCAATGCCGGTATTTATTGATTATAAAACTATAAGTGTAGTCTGATTTAAATATATTCAAATGGCAGCAAACAGTCAAAAGGATGAACTAGAGATAAATTAATTACAAAGACAAATGTACATATAAAACACAAATATTACTGTTATTATATTATAATTATTATAATGCTAAATATACAACACACTAGCAGCACCTGAACAAGACTAAAGGCTGGAGCAGGCAGATGTGTTTGGAGCCTGCTTTCAATTAAGGCCTTGTGATTATGAATAGCAAGATGATTCAATAAAAAGAGAAGCTTTATTGGAGAGAGTCCAATGTTAAGAGGTGTATCCATAATGGCACAAACAAAGGCGGAGCCAGACATTGTGAAGACCTGGGGCTTAGCCCAGGGGGGGTCTGGGGGCCCTCCCCCAGAAAAAAAAGGACTTCTTAGACTCTAGTGCAATTTAAGGTGACCTGTTCAACAAATCTTAACCTCATGACATAGATATAGAACACTATACAGTATATTAGCATGTTAGCATGGCCAGCCTCAGGTGCCACTGCTGCCATCTTGCTACAGGGTCCCCATGTTTCTCACACTATCAGGGAAGATATTGCCAATTGATGATCAGGCAAGCAGTATTACCCCCATATAAAGATGGTAGTGATTAAACTGAGACATTCATTCCAATAGACAGGGGTAGTAGGGCTGTTCTATATATTTGACCCTATAACATGAAAATAAACATTTTAAATGAAGAGACTGAGAGGTTTCCTTCCCACAGGGAAGCTTTGTTTAATGGGAAGAAAATGCATTGCATATGAGTATATATTTAATGTACATATTTAACACTGAGTGAATATTAACACAACACTATAAATAAAATAGCAGAATGTAAAAATGGAAACTAAGGATCAGGGTTATAATAGTTTGAGATTTTTCATTATAGTTTCGTTTGAGTTACTTTTGACTTGTTTCCCTCTAATTCAGTTAGTTTTTTGAGCAGGTTAGCTAGTTTTCATTAGTTATCTTTTTTGTGAATGCTTAGTTTTAGTTTTAGTATTAGTAATAGTTTTATTTTTTCCATATATTTGATCTTCCTCACAATCCTATTCAAAGAAAAGTGAGGTGTGGATCAGCTGGGTCAGGTTGAGGTGAGTTATTGACTGAGCAGAGACACAAACACATGGACAGTATGATGTATAATATAAACTCCCTATAGCAGGTTGTGGGGGGGTTGCGGTCCAGTTCTAGCCATTTTAAACCAACTAACCAGCAGTAAACCAGACAAACGTATAGAAACCAGATATTAACATATAATATTAACCAGACAAAAACATATTATATGTTGATAGTAAAGTACAGCTAGCATAGTATGTATGATAGTAATGTACAAAAATCAGCTCAGCAGAAGTAAACAGGGTAGAAACATATAAACCACCTAACCAACAGTAAATCAGATAGAAACACATCGAAACCAGTTCAGTGGCAATAAATTATAAATCCAAATATTGTAAATAATGTCAACTACTGTAAAAAGGCAAATACTGTTTAAAATTGAAATTATATTTTCCATATTCTAAGGATGTGAATATGTTTTTTCTGCTCTCATACCTGCACTATATATTAGCTGATGTAATTGTAGAATTTCTCCCATAGTGGAATAAATAAAGTCTTATTCTATTCTAAAAATATATATATAAATACATATAAACCAGTTAACCAGCAGTAAACCAGATGAAATATGTATAAACCAGTTCATCAGCAGTAAACCTAGCTGTTGCTAGTAACATCACACTTCTTTTAACATTAGAAAAGGCTACATACCTCTATAATTGGATTATTCTTCTGCCTCCTCATTCCTTTGCTTTGAAACTGTGCAGGCTTGGAAGATCTTTTCATCCTGATAAATCCTGCTCCTTTACCTGGATGTTTACTGCATACGAGGCTAATGCTAAGCTAAGCTAACACTAGGCTAAGATAACACTAGGCTAAGCTAACACTAGGCTAAAATAACACTAGGCTAAGCTAACACTAGGCTAAGATAACACTAGGCTAAGCTAACACTAGGTTAAGCTAACAGCTGGCTAGGCTACATCTGTCTGACACTGTGCTTTGCTATTTACTTGAAAAGGACCCGACTTGAGGAAAATAAAAAAAAAACCTAAAGCTCACTAAAGTAAATCCCAGAGCTGACTGTGGTACTTCGTCCCAGCTTTAGTCAAGTAGAAATTAGAACAGAAGACTGTAAACCACAAACATGACGGACTGTAATGTGTGATATTGTGCAACCCGCTGAAACAGCTGGAGATAAATAAATCAATAACAGTCCAACATTGACAAAGACGAAAAAAACAAAGGGAATTTTATCCATAATTTTTCATATGTTTTAGTTGTTTTTGAAAGCACACAATACAGTTTCACTTAGTTATTTTTTTTCCTTTTAAATGTAGTTTTTATTTCTTTCAGTTAATGAAAATTATTTTTAAATTTTACTTTGTCATTTCCTTAGTTTTCATTAACGATTATAACCTTGATTATCACCACTAGTTTGTTTGTTTTTTTCCCAATGCTTGACGACTTCTGACAAACGAGAAGACATTACTGTTTAGAATTAGAACACACAGACTGTATCTGTTGGTGGAATGATATTTTTGTAGCACATTAAGAATATTTTAAGAACGAAATTTGGGTTGTAATATACGATTTCTGCCCATATATCAGTTTTAATATGTGTTGTATGGAGCGTAGTAGCTACATGGGTGACGTTTTTTTTTTGTTGTTGTTTTTTTTTTTTTTTACAAAATCAAAAAAAGATCGGGGATTTTGGAGTGAGACCCGGGGCATAAGTCCCCGAAGCCAGTTCCTGCCTCCGGCCATTGGCCATTTTCCAACTAAATTGTCACAAAAAACTCTAATCTGTGGATGTTTTCCCTAAATAACTTTGTAAATATTAATACATTCCATTTTTGATGCTGCAAAACTCTCAAATGTTGTGGCAGACACATGTTTACCAGTGTGACGTAGCATTTCTGTTTTATCGCACTTTGTAGTGTAATGAATTGATAAATTTTTTTGCATGTGGGATTTTTGTCTCTTTTTTGATTATATATATATATATATATATATATATATATATATATATACATATATATATATATATGACTTCAGGTGCTGAACTCTCTTTGCTACATAATATTCATACATGTTCAACAGGACACAGACCATCACCAACACTAGTGATGAACCAACATGCAAGCACTTTGGCTTCTAAAAATGAAGCCAATAAAAAGTACCCTATTTTTCAAACTATAAGTCACAGTTTTTTTTTTTTCATAGTTTGGCCTGGGTTGAGACTTATGCTCCAGAGTGACTTATATGTAAAGTTATTAACACATTATTATTTTCACGTTATTTCCACCACAAGATGGCGCTGTTGAGCATGAGCATGTTCTTTATGCTATAGTTACCCGAATAACTGTTAATATGTTACATTAACATACCAGGCACGTCCTCAGTTCGTTGTTTATGCATCATGTTACATTAAATGGTAAATGGTCTGCACTTATATAGCGCTTTTCCACCTTCATGGTGCTCAAAGAGCTTTACATTAGCTTCACATTCACACTCAGTAGGTTTCTAAGGTGTTTCTAAAATAATTTGGCAATTGTGTCAAAAACTAACCATAATAGATATTAAACAGAACTATTCTACAAAGCAAGTATATATATCATCATTTTAGCAGTCAATAAATAAGCCTAATGAATAAGCCAGAAACCAATTTACAATAGAACATCTGTTCTAAATGAAATAGGATGAAGCATTATATAAACTATCCAGCCCTGTCCACATTAGCAAATCTGTACAATGTGAAATGTTTAAAGAAAATTCTGCACAATTTGAACCATTTTCTGCTTCTCTTACTAAGTGTCTTTGTAGATCTGACCCATCATAAAACACTTGGACTAATGACAAATTTAGGCACAATATTGTTAAAATTACACTTATTTTTCTTAAGCCATTTCCTTTTTTTTCCAGGCTATTCACATCTTTCTTGTTTGAATATCTTATAAAAGTCAGTATTTTAATAATTTAAGGGGTTTAAATGGCTGCTAAGACACTGACAACATTTTGTAGTTGGTATTTAAATATTATTATGTTATTATTTTCTCTTCTATCATTCTATCATCTATTATCAAATTAGAGTGAATGTGGAACCTGAAAAAATTACTTTGAGATGTACTAAAGGAGTGGTGTGTTTGTGGCTAAGACTGGGACTGGATTGTCAGTAATATCAGTATTTGAAATGCACATGATTCATCTATGTCCTTCATTCATAGTTCTTCCATACAACATCTTTAAGTCTACATTTCTTTTCCTGGACTCATTCTATTCTCATCCATTTCATTTGAAACCTGTAATCAGTGATCTAACTCAACTTTCTCCTAATTAGATCTTGGGTTGAACAGAAGGCTTTCCATCTGTCATGTCAGACTTTGACTGACAGGTGTATATGACACCCCCCTCTCCTCAACTGAAGTTTCGCTTAATATTTCATGAAACACATTTTTTCCTGACAGACAGTCATGGGTCATAGATCCCCATAGGCGGGTACACACCTAAGGATTTTCCAAATCATAAGTCGTTTTTTTTTTTTTACCTGTTTCAGACCCCATGAAGACAAACAATCGGGTACTGAACAGTTTTGATGACAGTCAGTGAGTGTGTGTGTGTGTGGTTGTATTCCTATCTTTATGGGGACGTTAAGCTTCGGGGACATTAACAGTCAGGCCATGGGGACCACTGTCACCATGGGGACCAGAATTCAGGTCCCTACAAGGGTTAAATATAAATATATGCCCCCACTAGTAAGATAGAAATCTGTGTGAAGGAAATTTATGCAAATGATGTGGCTCTATTAATAGTTAGTTTTTTCTGGAGGTCCCCATAAAACATGAGGGGAAACAGGTGCATAGCAAAACATGTATGTTTTAAATGTTTGAAGGGATGTTTGTTTTTTTTGTATTTTATTTAGTTTTATATAAATACACACACACACACACACACACACACACATATATATATATATATATCGAACACTACTGGTACCACTGTTGCCTTCACACTCCACACTTTCTCTAACTCCTCTTTCTTGGTATTTCTCAAGCTTCTCGTGTTCTTTCTTTCTGATGTTGCTATCACTGGGGACTGCTACATCTATCACCACCACTATGTCAGGCTGATTGGCCATCACCATCTTGTCGGTCTGGATCTGGAAGTCCCACAGGATCTTGGCCTGTTTGTTCTCTGTCACCTTGGGGGGGGGGGGGTCTCCCATCTTGACCCTGGGACCTCCTGTCTATACTATGTACAGATGTTCCTGTACAGTATGTCATGTATGCCTCACCTGCTGGCATCTTACACCCTGCTGTGATGTGGTGGACTGTCTCAGGGGTTTCTATATATAAATATATATATATATATATATATATATATATATATATATATATATATATATATATGTGTGTGTGTGTGTGTGTGTGTGTGTGTGTAAAATCCATTGCCAAGTGCTCTGAACATTCACGATTGGGTTGCATTCTTTTTAAAAAAAAAACAACAACCTGTTAGTAGGCTAAGCTTTGTTGTTGTATACAGCTTCATTTAAATTTCTAATGAAATACTGGACTATGTTTTTAAAAATGCAGCGAATGCAAAAATGGTAAATGGTCTGCACTTATATAGCACTTTTCCACCTTCATGGTGCTCAAAGCACTTTACATTAGCTTGACATTCACACACACACTCATACACCAGTCAGTTTCTAAGGCTCTGTCAGTCCTACTGGGGGCCTAAGTCAGGGTTCAGTGTCTTACCCAAGGACGTCTGTTGGACCCTCTACTTACTACCATGTAGGTGTGATGTTTAGAACTTTAGAAAAGGTCTAAAAATAGAGTTTCGTGTCAGAAAAGACATGCCCTAATCACTTCCATGCTAACACAGTTTGTACTTTCAATCATCTAAAAATGTAACTAAAATGAACTTTACTCCAGATAATCCCTTTAATGATGGTGTGTGTTTGGGTCTTTATAAGTTAATGGTGATGTGTATTTTTGGAAAGAAAGGTATGAGTTACAGGTAGAAGTGGAATGCAGCAATAATACAAAAATGTTATAAAGGCAAAAATACCCATAATGGAGCAATAATACTAACAAAATATATTTAAAATCCACATTGGAATCTTCTTTTAGTCTTATTTCAATCAGACTTTTTTTCCATCCATCTACAGAACATTTTGTAACAGACATTTTTCATCATTCAGTCCCTATTATTCTAAGATAAACTCGACAGAAGGCTTGAAATTAGGCACACATATTAATCTGAACTAAAAATATTCTGCCAGAGGTCAAAGGTTGACGTCACTGTAACTTGGTGTGTGTCCAGCAGAGGTGGGTAATTATTATTCTTCTGATGCCACATAATAAACTAATTAATTCACCTGCAGCTCTGTATGAAAACTACAAATGAAAGAATACAATGAAAATGTGGAGCAGATAATACAACTAGTGAATGAATATTTAATAAAATATTTTCAAAAATAAACAAAACCAGCTCCATGTATATGAAAAAAACATTAAAGCATCTTTGTTTGTTTGTGTACCTCAGTTCCTTTTCTGACTTCAGTGAAGAAATAAAATTAATCTTGTTAAATTCTCTTAATTCCAGGTGGGGTGGGTGGGATTAGAGGTGTTTATGCTCTGGTTCTGTTTTAGTTTTCATTTGCTTTTTCTTCATCTGTATTTTCTACATATGTTTACAGTTCATTATCGGTATTTTCTATCTTCAGTTGGAAAAAATAAAAGAACGAAGGCACAATATCCCATTTATGGAATGATGGATATACGGACATACAGTATGGAGTACTAAAAGTGTCAAAATTAAATAAATAAATACATCATTAAATAAATGATTAGTTAAATATGTCATTATTTCATCAAATTTTGAATTAAATACATAAATGTGTTATTAAATATGTCATTCATTCATTAAAGTACCAATTCATTTGAGGTAAAAAAAAAACCCAAACATATTATTTCACTAATTAGTTAATTATTTCATAGTCCTTGTGTTGTAGTGGATCATGAATTTATTTATCTGTCCACCTCATCTATTAAAGTTAGTGGGCGGGGCTAACACAAATCTAGTCAAATCCACTACTTTGGGAGTGTCAGAGTAAGAGTCTTGACTTTAAGCGGTTGCCAATAAAGTTTAGTTTCCAAAGTTCAGTATCCAAACAGACATAGAGGTTAATAGTGCCACCCAGTATTAATGCAGATCAATGCCTGGACTTGATGTGCAGGGGAACCAATCAGCTGTTAAGACCCGCTCACCAACTTTGATGAACGAGGTTGACAGATAAAATAAATTCATGATCGACTGCAACAAAAGGACCAGGAAATAATTAATGTATTAATGAAATCTGTTTTTTTTTTTACCTCAAATGAATTCGTATTTTAATTAATTAATCGCACATTTAATAACATATTGAACTCCAATTTTAATTCATTAATGACATATTTAATTAATAATTTAAAGATGTATTTTTAAAATTTTTGCACTTTTAGTCCTCCATAATATACTATAATATAATATACTATTATGTAACAGTTTTCTCACGTACCCTAAAGCTGTCATTCCATGGTTATTTCATTAATATTGCTGTGTTCTCCATTGTTATTGAATACATTGTGTGTTGGTTCTATTTTTTTTTTTTTTTTTTAAAGCATCCGGTTTGCTTTGTTTCAAGCTGTTTTTGCACACTACATAAATGACTTGAGGTCAGAGTTTACCGGTACTTCCTCATACATGTCCATGACACGATAACAAGGCGCCACTCATTGGCTCAGAATGCGCGAAGGAACACTCCCCCCTTCCCTCCAGCTAGGTTTCGTGCCGTTGCTTGTTTTGAAAACATGCAGGGGAAAAAAATGAGGCTTCATTTCCACAGAGAGCACATGGACCACTTTGATCCGCCATTTTTTTCCAGTTTGTGCAGCAGCGACTGTGGCACTGTCTTCTCTTGTAGACGCTAATGCTAATGCTACTTCAGATTCACTGTAATGGGGGACAGGCTTAACCCTACATGGGTGACGCTAAAGTCCATCTGATGTCAGATGGACCGGCCTTTTCTGGGTCCCTCGTTCCTCTCGTTTTCTGTGAATGCGGTATGCAGCCAGTGGAGGTGACAAACCACTTTCAAAGGCAGCGTGTGTTGGTAAGTCAGGGCAGAGTCCTGCACGGTTCTGATTTTGACATACCGCAATCATTTTTCACCCGTTTCGTGACAATCTGCAGTTCACCCACGAGTCACCCATGGGTACCCGGACCCGTGCAGGACTCTGAGTCTGGGTGACACATCAGGTTCCAAAAGGAGCGTGGAAAAGTGGTTTTTAGCGGGATGACACGTTTAAGGATAACATTTTCCAGATCATGTTGTTTCAATTTAAAAAAGTGATTAAAATTACATCCCAACTAAGTTTAAAGTGAATTGATAAACTACAGTCTTTAGTTTTTAATTTTTGTGTTTTTCTCAAAAACTACCCAGACTTTTGTGGAAATGGGGTTTATCCATAAATTCTGATATTTATTACTCTGCCAAGGAACAGCAGTCATGTTTTTCCAGCGTTTAGCTATGTGATTGTTTTTAGCAAGATAACTCAAAAAGCTATAGATGTATTTTGCTGAAACGTTCAGTAAATGTTGATACTGGCTAATGGAACAAGTGATTAAATATTGGTGGTTATCGGTGGGGGTACGGGGGGGGTTTATAGCAAGGATGAATATCTGTACGGAGTATAGACTGGGGGTCTCAGGGTCAAGATTGGAGAACCCCCCCCCCAAAAAAAAGGTGACAGAGAACAAAGGCTCATTTTTTGTTGTAAATAATTTTTATCTTGTTAAACGTTTTTTTGTTGTGTTGTTGTTTTTTAATGTGAATAACCAAATGAAGTTAATTCATTCCTTCATTCATTAATACTGGGACAAGGAACAAGTGATAAGAATGTTGGTGGTGATCAGTGGGGGGGGGGGCACATGTGTGTCTTTCAGGAGAGGGGGGTGGTCGGCCTTGGCGGAGTCTGCGCTCTCTGAGTGCTTTTCTGGTTGGTACTTACAAATTTTAAATCCATATATTTGACAACACCTGAACACTCAAACAGATGACTGACAGATATTTCTGTTTATGACAGTGACTTGTGCATAAAGCTGTGACATATTATTGGCCTGCAGATACATGTCCATACATCATGAATTCATATCCATCCATATTTTGTGTATGCATAGGAAACTGTTTCCCTCATACGCATCTAGACCTAAACCCTAATGCAGCCACAGCCTGGATCATGTCCGTATGTCTTGTAAACTGATGAAAATGCATAAACTTATTTAAAGCAAAGCGCCGTGAGCCATTGCTCTTGTGTGGAATTCACCACACAGTAAAGGCAGTGAATTGATTACTGGCTGATGACCATGCATGCAATAGATTGAAGGACAAATCAGCTCAAGCCAGCTCCGTCTCATGCTGTGCGTGGCCGTCTCAACCATTTGGAAAAATCCAAACATAGTGTAGCGCTGAAGCTCCCATGAGCAGCGGGGTTGCCATGTCCTCAGAGAGTGGCCACAGGCTGTATTGTAGCACTGCTTCCTCGCCCTGGGTTGATGCAGCTCTTTGCTTGTCACACTCGGTCAGCTCAATGAAGTAATGAATACGCTGCTGTACATTTTTCATGAGGGAGGTGGGAGTGAAGAAATCTGTTCTTTATAATGCTTTTAATATGGAAGTTTTCACACACACTCCCCCACCAAGCATCCTTGGAGCTATCATGATGCTGCATGAGCATGATGTTTAATGCTAACATTCCCCAGGGGAGAGTCAGCGCAGTGCAATGTCACTTTCAGTGATGGATACGTTGACTGCAGAAGATACTAGCTGGAAATTATGTGGAAGTTTGGATCCTCTATAAATGGCAGTCAGGGACTACCCAGGAAATTATTGGCAGATAAACTCCTTCCTTTTCACTGTCAAACACCTGCACAGGCCTCACATCATAATAACAGGAAGGGCACACAGATCTCTACAATGTTTTTAGAAAGTATCTACTTCAGACATTAAATGTGTTAAATCTTACATACTTTAATAAGATACATCAGAAAACAAATGACTTTAGTGCTACTTAGTTCGGTTTTAATATATATGATGGTGTGTTATTCCACATATATTTCATTTATTTATTAATTCAAATCTCCATTGCTAGAAAGGAGCAGTCTCAGAGCGGGCTTTTATCCATCGTTGAACTGGAAATATAGCTTTACAATGGAAACTGAGATTGTTGAAGTAATTTTATATTAACTTCTAATTAAGATATTTCATTTTTATTTAGAATAAATTAGGTAAAGAAATAATTATGTATTTTTTCCCTCCCTCCAGATAATGGGTCTAAAGGACATCATATGTAAATATGTTAAACTACAGTATATATAATATTAACATTTTAAAGGCCATATATGCACCTTGGTTGGACTGTAACTATTGTTCCACTGCTCTACAATTTTTTGAAAGCAGCTTCTTCAGATGTTAAATCTGCTAAATCTTTCATATTTTAATAAAATGAACCAGGAAACAAATGACTTTGGTGCTGGTTAGCTCATTTGTTTGTTCGTCGTCTTCCACTTTATCCAGGTCCAGGTCATGGGGGCAGCAGCCTCAGCAAAGCAGCCCAGACCTCCCTCACCCCATCTACCTCAACCAGCTCCTCCAGGGGAATCCCGAGGTGTTCCCAGGCCAGCCAAGAGATGTAATCCTTCCGGCGTGTCCTGGATCGGCCCCAAGGTCTGTCATTAGCCACACGCCACATTGCCCACGGTGGTTTATATACATGTATACAATGGATTAGTAAATATTCCACTAGAAAGAACCTGTAAAGTGAATGGATCATAATGTGCAGACAGTGTTTGGAAGTAGATCTGGTAGATCTGAGACTAATATTCCTTTGGACTAAAACCTATTCACTTGTTCATTCTAAGAATTTCACATTTTGACACCAGACTTATTTTGGAAAGTTGAGCCAACCAGCATTTAAGACTTGAGTTTTCTTTATCACTAACACACATGTGGGAACATTTGAATAGATTTATTCCGGAAGCATTTTGCTTGTAGACCAGTGTTTATTGTCAAAACCCTTTACAAAAATTGGATATCATATGAGTAGATTTTTCAAGCTTTGTGTATGTCAATGATTCACACCAGTATTGGATAGTTTACATTATTATTTTTGGACCTATAGGTCAAATGTTCATAAACACCAGCATCTGTCTCCAAGTGTGCAGAAAATGTACAGCTACAAAACAAACTATTAAATAGTAGATATTGTTTTATTTTTCAGCTGTAATGTGATTTTATTTTTGTAAATTGTATTTTGTAAATCAAGGTCAACCCTGATCATACATATCAAATAATATATATATATATATATATATATATATATATATATATATATATATATATATATATATATATATATATATATATATATATATATATATATATATATATATATATATATATATATATATATATATATATATATTCATTTATTTTTTTATTTATTTAATTTTTTTTGCATGATTTATACCTTAATATCTTATGGCTCATGGAATCACAGAAGTACTAATAATAATGGAAGTGCTGAATTTGTCATTAGTCCATGTGCATTATTGGTCAGATCTATAAAGACACTAAACGCTTAGTAACAGAAGCAAAAAATGGTTCAAATTGTGATGAATTACACACAAGTGGTAACATTTCATCAGTTTTATTCCTGAATCATTTTACTTATTATTCATAACCAGTGTAATACCACCATTCCTTTTTTAAATATTTCACAAAAGTCCCACCTATGTTCTTCCTTTTCATTACCCCTTGTGTGTGCAACTGCTACCATATCACCAGAAGTCTTACTTTTAATTTGTCAGTTGGTGATGAGTTTGTTTATTCATTTCTTCAGGGTTTTTTTTTTGTGTGCTGTTGATTTAAATGAGCCTGTGACTGCCCAGTGTTAAAGTCTAACAGTTCAGTTCTGCAGGAATTTTTGCGTGGTCTTACTGACAGGAGCTGTGGCAACACCAGACGCTGGGCTGAACTAGCTGAGTCAGCCTGCTACTCAACACACTGATGACTGGTCACAGTGAGTGGACAGTCTGAAAGCTGATAGCCACAGCGTCATCACCCTGAGTACACTCACTAATCAGAAAACATGCTGAGCCAAGGCAGTAGCCTCACATCCATGACACACACTGGAGCCATTCATTAAAAACATTTGACATATATCTCTAATATTATACATCATATACATAAGTCATGGTAATTCACACAATTAACACTCAAAGTTAAAACTGAGAGGGAAACTGAAATATGTTGCTATTTTATTTATTTATTATATTTTTTACTTGCAGTTTTAAGCATATTTTATACATGGGTTGTTTTCTAGTGAGTGTTTGTAGAATCCATTCTGGGTTTTTATTTCCTCCTGTGCATCCTCATTTCATTTTGTGGTGTTTTTACTGAATGACAATAAATCTTAGTCTGATTAAAGGAGCAAAATTTTGCTCTTTTAAAAATATTTTCAAATATTTCCCTCTGCTCTACATAAACTGTAAATGTTCTGCTTAGGTCTGAGTTATTGCTGATATAATGTAATGTGCTCGAAAGAATCCGAATCTCATCTATATTTACACCCTATGCTTTTATATTTATATTTTTATATTTTTTACTTCGTTACTGTAGTTAAGTAGATTTTTTTTAGTATTTGTACTTTACTTGAGTATTTATTATTCTGGTGACCCTTTACTTTATACTCCCTAAATTTTTGCAGAAATATCTGTACTTTATTCTCTTTCCATTTGTATAAATATTGGTACTTTATACTCCTCCTATTTATATAAATATCTGTACTTTATTCTCTTTCCATTTGTATAAATATTGGTACTTTATACTCCTCCTATTTATATAAATATCTGTACTTTATTCTCTTTCCATTTATATAAATATCTGTACTTTATTCTCTTTCCATTTATATAAATATTGGTACTTTACACTCGTTACATTCTAGACTCATTACTTTTTCAAACTAAATGAATGTGGCATTACAAAAAAAATAAGTGGTTTCAATGGGAAATTGTGATCATTAATCATTTAAATTTTTACGTAAAGCACCTTGAATTGTCCTGTACATTAAATGTGCTATACAAATACATTTGTCTTGCCTGTCAGAACAAGCAACGGCACAAAACCTAGCTGGATGCTACTTTGGTAAACACACACATAGAGTGAGAGGGGAGGGGGGAGTGTTCCTTCACGCATTTTGAGCCAATCAGAGACGCCTCGTCACCGCGTCATGGACATGTATGAGGAAGTACCGGTAAATTCTGTTGTTCAACCTCAAGTCATTTTTCTACCGTGAAAAAACAGCTGGAAACAAAACAATCCAGACTTTTTTTTTTAAACAGAACCAACACACAATGTATTCAATAACAATGGAGAACACACTAATATTAATGAACTAACCATGGAATGACAGCTTTAAATGTACATTAGAGCAGTGGTTCCAAACCCTGGCCCTGGAGGACCCCTCCCTATCCTGCATGTTTTAGATGCTTCCCTCTTCCAACACATTATCAGTTTTCTGCAGAGCTGGATGAGAGGCTGATGATTTGATTCAGGTGTGTTGGGAGAGGGCTGCCTCTAGAACATGCAGGATAAGGTTCCTCCAGGAGCAGAGTTGGAGGAACCACTGCCTTAGTGCATTTTCTCAATCATATTTCACTATCATGTGCTTGTGGGTAAAAGCATCAACAGTGGAGTCTCTGGAGCTTCAAATAAATGAAACAAACCTGTTGATTTAAGCACATCAGGTTTATTGTTCTGATCTATCAGCTCTAAAAAAAAAAAGTAAGCATTGGACTGTCAAAGAGCATGTGAGTTAGAACAAATCAGCCAGAAAACTACAGCTGTTGCAAATTGTATTTGATAACATATATTGGTTTAGATTTAATATGTGTTTTCTCAACACACATCGACTGACAGAGGAAAAGAAATGGATTTAGTCCCTGACTGACTTTTTTATTTTATTTTATTATTTTTTTTTGTGAACATTTGTGTTTTTGTTATTTTATTCAGTGAATATTATTGATGGTACTTGAGTTGAAGTGTGTGGTGCAGCTGTGGCTGAAGTGAAAGGAAACCTGCAGAGTTCTGTTCATGCTTTAGGAACAACATTCAGTCCCACTACAGAACACCTGTGTATGAGGAAACACTCTTCTATTGGCTTTTTTAATACAGTATGAGTTTGATAATATTGATATTGATGGTTAATATTGATATCAATATCTGCAGGACAGGGTTCTATAGTAACAAAGCAAAATTTATTTAGATAACAACAAATTATAACAGTAGTTATGTCACAACAATTTACATATAAAGTTGGTCGGAACCAGACTGTAAAGGACCAGGGTTAGGAACTGTGTGTGTGTGTGTGTGTGTGTGTGCTTGCATTCCATTGATATGCTTATTTTTAACCTTACGGGGACCAAAATTCAGGTCCCCATAAAAGGTTAAATATAAAGATCCCCACTAGTAAATTAGAAATGATATGGCCCTATACAGTAAATACATGAATTAGTTTTTTCTGAAAGTCCCCATAAAGCATGGGAAAAGTGGCTGCAAAGCGAAACAACAATTTTTTATAATTGTTATTTTATTTACTTTATTTTTAAATTATTTTTATTTGTTAATTTAGTTAATATTTTTTTCTAAATTTAATTACATTTTCAAATGTTTTATTGTTATTATTTTGTATTTTATTTCATTAAAAAAATAAATTAAGTGATTTTCCACTCACTACTCAATGGTTATTTGATTATGAACTTGGTCCTCATGAGACATGGAAACTACTGTGTGTGTGTACGTTTTAGGTAAACCTTATGTAAGCTTTATTAATTGGGGTTAATTGTTTAAGCCAGTGTTAATAATAAAATGTTTCAGCCTGTATGAACATATACATACATTTACATTATGTAAAATGTTTCCAATATTGAGAGAAAGTATTGAGTTTTACAGCTCTGTTTCTTAGTTGCTTGGGTCATATCCAATTTTATTAATTTTAACATTTAATGTTACTGGAGGCTATTTCATAGAATTAAACAGACTTAATAGAAATATGTTGTTTTAAAGTTTAATGTACTTCTGTGCCTATTGGAAGGCTTTTCTTTGACAGTAGTGGTTAAACACTCCTGTGGTTCCACTGAACTTTATATTATCATTAATATGTATTGATGTATAACATAGTATGCATTTCATAACTATATTTTCCTGCATATTTGTTTAGATATCGCCTGAAGCACAGTCTGCTGTCAATTGGAAAATCTCATACTTTTTCTGAGTCAAATAATGTAAATTTCAGCATCACATAAATACACTCATGGAAAATTTTTAAGGCATCCAAATGAATTCAAAACAATGGTTATTCAGTCCAGTCCTAACGTCTGTGTGTATCCTGTAACTAAAACAGACAGAAAAGAAAACAGTGATTAAATCAAACATTGTTTTTATCAGTACAGTGACATAGATATTGATGGAAGAACAGAAGTGATTTAGGGTTTTTATCCAGAAAACATGTTAAATATAATCATAAATGAGCTCTGAAATTAAACTACTATGAGATATTTTTATTGGTATCATTATATGTGTTCAAACAAATGGACCTTTAATTGGACCAGACAACAAACTGAAGAAAACAAGGGCTGGGAGAAGAATGTTTTTGATGATAATTACCTCCGCCAAGGAGGTTATGTTTTCACTGGAGTTTCAGGATATGTTGGAATTGACACAAAAAATATTGGGCGGCTGTGGTTCAGTTGGTAGAGTGGGTCGCCCAATGACCGAGAGGTTGGCGGTTCGCATTCCGGCTCTGGCTGTCCACATGTCAAAGTGTCCTTGGGCAAGACACTGAACCCTGACTTAGGCCCCCAGTAGGACTTACCATAGACCTTAGAAACCTACTGGCGCTTTGAGCACCATGAAGGTGGAAAAGCGCTATATAAATGCAGTCCATTTACCATTTAAATAAATTATTAAAATTTGGTGGCGATCCGGATCCCCCCACCCCCGCTGGAGAGGGTGGGGAAATAATGGATGGATTTTGATGAAATATTCAGGGTGTGGTGGTAAATGGGAGGTCAACAAATTATTAGATTTTGGTAGTGATCCAGGGTCTGCCTTGGTGGTGGAGTGCTTTTCTAGTTTTTAGTGCATTTTTAATCTATTTTTTCTGCATTTAACTTTATTTGCAGTGTATATTTGTGCATTTTTGTATCATTTAGTATATTTGTTCATAATTATTTGGTGTATTTTAGTGCATTTCAATATATTTTAGTGAACATTAGTGTATTGTAGTATATTTGTTAGTACATGTTTGTGTATTTTCGTGCATTTTATTCTGCATATACAGACCATCCAAATGAATCCAAAACAATAGTTATTTAATCCATTGCTAACTCCTGTTTTTATCATGTGACTAAAACAGACAGAAAAGAAAACAGTGACTGAATCAAGACACTGTTTTTGTCAGTACAATGGCAGATATTGATAGAAAAACTGACGTGATTTTGTTTTTTATCCAGAAAACATGTTAAATGTATAGATATTAGCTCTGAAATTAAACTACCATGAGGTATTTTTGTTGATATCATTATATTTGTCCAAATAAATGGACCTGGAAGTGGAACAGGCATTCAAACTAAAAAAAAAACAAAGGGTAGAAGAATACACCCCCGAACTGCAAATAACTGAAGTTGAAGTTGGAATAGGATCAAATTGCAGTTTGTGGGGTGGGTGTGGGGGGTGGGGGGTTTAAATAATTATTTATCGGGATAAATTAAATGCATGAACACATTTTTATTTGATCCGAACAGAATCTAATGCTGTATCAAAGAATGTTCCTGTGTTAAAACTTAACTTATGTTTTATAAATGTTACAGTTTAAGATTCTGCTCAAATGTTCATATTCTATTATTTCATAACTTTTATCAAAACATAATTTTTGTACAATCCCAACAAAGGAACTAATATCTACCTCTAACACACACAAAAAAGTGCTTTTAGGGTGATTCAAATAACCATTATTTTATAAAACTGTGTTAAAAAATGAACACCTGCTATATCTGCATTTGAATAAACACCTAAAAATATTGATGCAGTACTTTGAAATATTGATACAATATTGTCCACGGGCAGGTTTAGCTGAACATAGAAGGTGGAAGAACCAAAAATGAGACATTTAGGAAGTCTAGGGATTACTAAACAATCAAAACTATCAGATGGAAAATAAAAATGATAGAAGGACTTGAGTTTAAGGCTCATGAATACACTATGATATGTAAAATATGAGCAGGAGGGGGTTTAATAATAAAGGAATAAACCTGTGCTCATGTGGCTCAGAACATTAACAGCTCTGTCCCACTGAAGCAGGATGCACACATCCAAGGTGTGGCAGTGAAATGAAATACAGCCATTTTTAATGACATACTGAAAAATAAACAGAAATATCAAAATGGATTAATATATATATTTTTTTACATTTCTTTAAAATGTGACATATTTATTTGTTTTGCCCGTATTTATATTTATATTTTTGCTTTTTAAATTTTTTTCCCTGTATTTATTTCTGAAGTGTTTCCCATTTACATTTCATTTACGTCTTTTGTTATATATGTGTGTGTTTTATATTCATCTGACATTTTATAATAATGACCAATTGCTACTGATGGATTTCTGGGTAAGTGTTATGTGTCACCGTTTCTAAATCAGTCTTTTTCTGGACTGCCTAAAAAAGGCAAAAATTCGAGTATAGACACTTCTCAAATGAACACTACACCAATTCAATTCAATTTATTTCTAAAGCCCAAATCACAACAAAACCATCTCACACACACCACTTCAAGGTTCAAGGTGACTTTATTAATACCTGTAGGCAGACGTGGTAAAAGTACTCCCACTCCCAGCTGTGTGCAAAAAAATACAACTCCTTTACTGAAATAAAAGTAAAATAGTACAACTACTCAATTGTAATAAAGTAAGAAGAAAAACTGATTTTTTTTTTTTTGTCGTACATTAAATAATACTTACTTAACCAGGAATAATCATAACATTTTCAAAAATATCCAAAATTAATCCCTTAAAAGTGAGTTACTGTGTAGAAAATGTGTTTGATTAGGTTACAGTTAATCAGTTTTTTGGGTATTGGCAGGAAAATTTAGGAAAAATGCAAAATGAAAAAATTCAAATGAATCTATGCATGTGACGTTAGAATCATAGAAAATCCAAACGGAGTGTTTTCATCCCCCTCCAAGAAGAAATGGATCAGGAGTAAAGGAGAGTGGATGGTTTTTGTTCAGAATTCAAGGGTCTCCTCACACACATACACAACACATTTGTGTTGGAAAAACATTAAAAAGTGCATTTTGCATGATATGTCCCCTTTAAATCTCTGAAACTCTGGAACTAGGTAGAAGATGATGATGATACTAGATGCTGGAACTGTGAAACTGACATGTCAGGAGCACAAAGATTAAGTCAAATAAACACAAACTGCATTTAACACAGATAAAGAAGTCAGAAGGTCTGGTGTGTTTGCAGCTATTCATTGATACCTGTTTTTATAACTCTATAAACAGAATTGTATGAAGGCCTTAATCACACAAATGTATTTTCCAACCCAATCATGAGAAAAAATGCTGTTGTAAATTTCTGCAAACCAAGGATGCATATAATTGCGACATATCTTGTAATTGAAAGAAGCGCTGCTGTTTTCTTTCCCTCAATAGAAGGAAGGTTGTAGACCGTAAAGGTCACAGCCCTACTATCTGAGGGTTTTCAGCTTTGGGAATTAAAAATGCTTGGCATATCTGTGGTATTTCTACGTGGATACTTGGCATTCTTGTAAACACAAAATGTTATTGATGACTCTTTCTTTAATTTGGTACAAACATTCACTTGGGATAAAGTGCATCTCATGGATAAAGGTGTGTGTGACCAGCCCTAGCATATGCTCACTTTTATGTTTCACTTTATTGTGCTGATCTGAAGAGCACCTTGAGTTTTTGTCATGTTGATGCTTTGTGCTAATAAAGCTTTGATTCTATCTCTCAACTTCTTTCAAAGCCTGCACAATTTAGAGCTGCGACAAAATTTGACAAAGAGGGTTCACAAAATGACACGATATAGATGTACAACACTGCAACAAGGATATTTCGTTCACATAAAGAAATATCACTTTCATCTACAATGTTAAAATGAACCAACAGTTTGTATGTGACTCAGCTATAATATACAAACTATACTAAATATATAATTTCAAATTAAATACTGTACTAGTACAATCAATTGTAGACCTTCAACAGTAGAAGTTCACACAAACACAGTCACATACAGTATTTAGTCACTTTGTCGAACACTTTACAATTACATAAAATACATACATACTAAATTAAATACAATCATAGAACAATGTGGAAATGACATGGATGTATTTGATAATCACAAAAGTACCAGAAACACTATTCTATTGTTTACCTTGTTTGGTAAATATTGCATATAAAAATAAAATCTGTAAATACAGGGTTCTCACCAGGAATACACATGTACAGTGTAGCACAGGGCCGTCCAGAGACCTTTGCTGGGGCAGGGGCTTTTTTTTTTTTTTTTTTAAACGGGCATGTAAAAGAACATTTTCAAACAAATGAACTGTATTTAAAACTAAATTTCAATAACAACTCAATAATGTATGTGTGTATACGTGCATGTGTGTGATGTCCCTCTTTTAATGCTGCATATTCGTCTTCAAAGCAGCAGCTATGTTATTAAAAATGTCTACACATGCTTTAGAAGGACTCACTGAACATGTGACTCATGAATTGTGGCTGCAAGATATTGACGTGTAAAATGTTATTTTCCAAATGTATAATTTCACATATGACCAAGGCCACACATGCTGCAGGAAGTCATTTATTTTTTAAAAAATAAGTCAAAAACAGCCAAAAAAAACCCAGTCCCTGTCAAAAGGGAACTTTGGATGTCAATCAGCAAAGGAGCAGGTGCCAGAGCCCCTGTAGCACCCCTTCTCTGTGCGTGCCTGGTCTAACATTAACCAGGACGGCCTGACACTATGCACATACGCAATTAAATCTTGTGAGCGTGAGCTAACCCAGGTATCAGCCAATGAGCGTCACACAGATGCTTCAAATGCTTGTGATTCAGGTCACTGTTCACTAGGGGTGTGAAGCTTTCACTTACAAAACGATCTGATTCAAATGTCAGGGACAATTCATGAAAATGAGTCAACAATTTGATACGATTCAAACTGATTTCGTTCAGTTTGATTCAATACAAACTGACATTTTAATCACTTGTTTTACATTGCTACTGATTTCAAAACTGTATCTTTTTGTTTAGTGTCACAGAGAATTACTGAACATACATTCACACAACATAAACTGAAGTCTTCACATTATACCTGTAGATAACTTGCCTGGTTAAATAAAGGTTAAATAAAAATAAATAAATAAATAAATACAATTATAATCTGGTGTGACTAATTTAACAGGTTTGTAAAACTGCTCATAGTCAAAATACAAAACTTACTTTTCCTCAGAAACACAAAATAAAAGATAAAAATGCCGTAAAGTTGAATTATTCCTGGAAATGTGAGAACACACTGAGCATAACACTGAGGTTAGACATAAAATATGTATATTTTTTTACTCTTTTTGAGGAAACATCATCTTTCTAAGAACAATAATGTCACTGAAACTATATCCACTGATTTGATTAAAACAAACCAAAAACTTCCTGATGCTACGCTGGTGGCTGGTTTACAGAGGTATTTTTTTAAAGATATGTCAGCAGTGGGAGGTCTGACTGTCTCTTCCACCACTGGAGTGGGTTACAGAATCGCGCACGGGTCCACTTTACAAGCCTGTACCCACATACATTCTCGACCCGTAAACTGACATTTTCCCTCCTCAGGAGCTCCGTGTTGAGCTTTATTTTCTGTTAAAGCACACACCGTACATTTTCACAATTAAGTCTCGTCCTATGTTTTGGAAATTTGTGAGAGGATATGAAACTCCCTTCAAAATGAAATGTTTGGGCTGTGTGGATCAACCACGAATCCACGGTTTCATCCATGAATATGCTTTTATATTGTCACTTCCATTTCTGCTACCCACCCGCATTAACTTTCACTGTACCTCTGTCTGTAACTCCAAAAATAGCAGTTAGAAGCTAGTTTTACCATGTACACATTTCTTTAAAATAAATGGTATGCCATTGTAAAGCCACTTGGCCACAGGTATAAAGAACTGAATTACAGATCGGTGGCTGGACCTCAGGAAACTGATTCATGGCCATAAATCCAGGCCATTGGACCATTTGTTGGCAGTTTTACTGATTCAGGCTCAATGGACCGATTAACTCGGATCTCATATGACACAAACCGATAACTGATTCAAGTTTATCTTTACACCTCTACTATTTACCATACGTCATCACGGAAACAACTGAGATATAATAATTGTAACCCTGAGATTGGAAGCAAGTCTTAAATTTAGACAGGGATGGGTCAATCGACAAGAAAGGACGGCTGACGTGGAGAGACATAAATTAACCTAGATAAGCACCAGGTCGATAAAAACAAACACACATGGTGTTATCTGTCAAAATAACTCTCTTTCACAGCACCAACTTCCCCAATAAAGAAGTTTTCTCACATAAATATGGAAATATTATGCAAGCAAATGTGCTCAAAACACAATCCCACAATGTGAAAGGCAGCGTAGTCACCCAAATCACAGCGTGATATTTAAACTGACAGCGTAACATCATGTTAGGCTGAAATGCACTGGTGAGAACCATGAAATATAAGTGTTCAGGCTTTGCCTAAAGGTGTGAAAATCTGAAAATATTATCACCTTTTCCACATTATTCCCACCTCTTCGGGGTTGGGGTGTTGTTCGTCCCCGTCTGGGAATATTTTTCGCTAGTAATGCATGGGAAATACCTTATCCCGCTTATTCTATGGTTATTACAGCTTATTACTGCTACTACTCTAACAGACTGGATAAAATAGCCGTTACAACGTAGCGAATGTTTACTTTCAAAGTGGCCGAACTACCTGTGGAGTGATATGGTACAGTGAATCTGAAGTAACAAAACGGCGCAGCAGGCGGTTATCAAAAAAAATCCGTCCGCTGAAGGCTGGGCACATCAATTCAAAGTGAACAAGAGCTAACGCAACATTCTAGAGGGCCATAGAATAACATGTAAAATTACATTTAACCAGCAGCAGTAGCAGTACTGCAGTTTTTTGGTGTAGAAAAGTTAATGTGAAAAAAAAAAACATTACGTATTACACACTCCGTTATTGCGATAACAATAATTTTTTTTCCATATATTGTGCCGCCCTAATACAGCACATAACAGTTTCAAGGCAGTAAGTCTAATTTTGTATTAAATGATGCTCTTATATTCATGTCTAATTAACAAAGTCCTGCTGTGAGCTGCTAGAATGTTGAGATACACTTGTAGAGCTGTTGATAAGTACAGCAGGGGATATTTTTGTGCCAGAACACAAATATCTGGGAACAGAAGTGTGAAATGTCGCTCATTTTAGTTCAGAAACATTGAGATTACAGGTATTTGTGGTTGGGGAATGGGCCACCGGCACAGGAAAATGCTCTGATAATGCTCTTGCACTTCATGTTTAGATCAGTTGAACTTGTGGAGATAGTTTTAAAATCACAGGAGAATAAATTTCTGTTCGATTGAGAAACAAACCAAAAAAAAGAAACATGCAAGCAATTGACAAACCAAACACGTACTTGTTCCATGTCTGACTTCCTCCGTCAGGCAGTGATATGCAGGAGACAACACCAATTACCAAATAAGACCATGCATTTTGTGGTGCCCTAATACAGCACATAAAATTCTCTTTCAAGGCAGTAACTCCAGTGTTGTATTAAATGATGCTCTTATATTCATGCCTAATTAACAAAGTCCTGCTGTGAACTGCTAGAATGGTGAGATACACCTGTAGAAATGTTGAAAAGTAGAGGACATTTTTGTTTCAGAATATAACAGAGGTGCTAAAAGTATTCCCATTCTCTACTTAGGAGTGGCTGTGGCTCAGTTAGTAGAGCAGGTCGTCCAATGACTGAAGGGCTGGCGGTTCACATTCCGGTTCTGGCTGTCCACATGTTGAAGTGTCCTTGGGCAAGACACTGAACCCTGACTTAGGACTGACCAGTAGGACTGACAGAACCTTAGAAACCTACTGGTGTATGAGTGTGAATAGGTGAATGTGAGGCTAATGTAAAGCACTTTGAGCACCATGAAGTGCAGTCCATTTACAGAAGTAAATGGACATAGAATTAAAGAAGTTGTACATCTATTTAAGTAGACGTACAACTACTTGTGTGGAAAAAAAATACTCTGGTAAAAGTACATATTCTGAAAGTAATAAACTCCTCAACTTCTCAATAGTAATAAAGTAAAAAGTAAAACTGCATTTTACATTCCCCAAAACGCAGAGCATGGATGGTTTTTCATGCATCGCTGTCGCTGTGTAAGATGTTAATGTAATAACTTTTGAATGGTTGGATGGATTTGTCCTGAATTCAGCGTGCGAATGCTCAAGGATAGGTACATGAAGTGATTGGATATAGGATGCTGAAACTTTCAAGATGGTTGAATTTTGTCGGGCCCATAACTTTTGACCAGGTGGATGGATTGCTACTATTTTGTTTTTAATATGTAAGTTTATGAAAGGGTGGATGGGAGTGGTGGAAATGATGGGTGACTGGAAGCATCGCGTTTCAGGGATATAACATTAGCAATCAGAGAAGACTGCACAGGCCTAGTTTAACCAGGAAAAAAAATTATTTAAAAAATATCGAAAAACAAAGCCTTTAAAAGTGAGTTACTGTGTATAAAATGTGAACAGACTGGAAACTCATCATTATGAGATTTTTTAAAAAAAAGTTAGAAATATAATATTTTTAAAAAGTCATAAATATGAGATTTTTAAAAATGCATAATTATAATGTAAAAAGGCAAAAGGGTGAGATAAAATCTCAAAATTATGCAAAAAATTGTTGGAAATAGGAGATAAGAAATGCATTATTGTGAAAAAAAGAGTCACAAGTATGAGATAAAGAGTACATTTCTTTCCTCCACTATTTCTCCCTCTGAAACGAATGATTTTGTCACATCTGTTTAGTTTGAAAAAGTCTATTCTGGGAATGTAAGGAGTATAAAGTACAAATATTCATATACATGTAAGGAGTATAAAGTACAAATATTCATATACATGTAAGGAGTATAAAGTACAAATATTCATATACATGTAAGGAGTATAAAGTACAAATATTCGTATACATGTAAGGAGTATAAAGTACAAATATTCATATACATGTAAGGAGTATAAAGTACAAATATTCATATACATGTAAGGAGTATAAAGTACAAATATTCATATACATATAAAGAGTATAAAGTACAAATATTCATATACATGTAAGGAGTATAAAGTACAAATATTCATATACATGTAAGGAGTATAAAGTACAAATATTCGTATACATGTAAGGAGTATAAAGTACAAATATTCATATACATGTAAGGAGTATAAAGTACAAATATTCATATACATGTAAGGAGTATAAAGTACAAATATTCATATACATATAAAGAGTATAAAGTACAAATATTCATATACATGTAAGGAGTATAAAGTACAAATATTCATATTAATGTAAGGAGTATAAAGTACAGATATTCATATAAACGTAAGGAGTATAAAGTACAGATATTTATCTAAATGTAAAGAGTATAAAGTACAGATATTTATGCAAAAATGTAGGGGGTAAAAGTAAAAAAGTTTCCAGGAAAATAAATACTCCAGTAAAGTACAGATACCTAAAAAAAACTACTTAAGTACAGTAATGAAATACTTATAAAATACTTATAAATACTTAAGAAATATATTACTATCCACCTCTGGAATACAAATATCTGAGAAGACAACTATGAAATTCACTCATTTTAGTTGAGAAACTTTGAGATTGCAGGTATTTGTGATCGGGTAATGGGCCACTGGTGCAGGAAGATGCTCTGATAATACTCTTGCACTTCAGTTGAACTTGGAGAGATAGTTTTAAAATCACAGGAGAACAAAAAAAGAAACATGCAAGTAGTTGACAAAATGAACACGTTTGTACTTGTTCTACGTCAGACTTCCTGCGTCGGGCAGTGATATGCAGGTGATGACGCCCCTGATTTTCAATTACCAAATACGACCATGCATTAGGCGCACAAGCAGTAAGGGTAATGGACTTTCTCTGTTACTCAGAAAGAAGGACTTACCCCCAGAGACCTTGGTTTCTATTATTAAACCTCCACCACCTGGGCTGTTTTCCATTCCCTCTAACCAAAGTGAAATTACCTGCTTTTGAAACATGGCAAAGAAGCTGCAGAGTGGTTCAAGAGTTTGAGCTGCCATTTCCTGCCTGCCAGGTTTCGGCTTTTTATGTAGAGCACAAAAACCCCTACAAAAACAAACTCTTGAGTGTTGTTTGTATTGAGGTTTTGATGTCCTTATGGCTGTCTGCTGCGAAAAAATATCCCAGGGGATATTGAAGATGTACACAAGCTGGTGGGTAATACATTCACTGGGCATGCTTAGTATGTATCAAGAACTGGGTGATGAATTACCATACAATGCCATAGAAAATAAGAAGCGGTGTAGCCAAGGATGAATACAATGTTGCAAACAAACACTTGGTATTCTGGAAGGTTGAGACAAAAGCTGCTTCTTTTATGATAACCTCAACAATCCACAATACAATCTCCAGCCTGACAGCAACTTATGCAGATGTGCATGGCTCTGAAGGGCTGCGCAGAATTGAACAAACCAAAACCTCCACCCTCTGAAAAGTGTTCAGCAAACAGGTCACATTGGTGTGTGCTGTCTGTTGTGGATGAAATGCTCACTTGTGAACATTAGTACAAAGGCTGGTTGGTTGTTTGCTGGAGTTAACCTGTCTATTTCAAAATTCAGAATTCTTCTTCAATTTGCACATTTAAAATTATGTATAAATCTAGTATAATAAGAAAATATAGAACATTATTAGCCTTGCCACATTATCCCCATTCATTTCATGCATGGGTCTAGTCGTGCTTCATAGTCAGGGGAGGCGGGGCTAAAAGGTTGTCTTTCAAATCCTCTGTATGTAATAGGATGGCACTACAACCAATCAGCATAATTATTACGATGACGTAGTTTTTCTTCAGGGGCTACCTTCAGCCTGATTTGATCTTCAACGGGCCAGACCAATAAAATTAAAACATAATAACCTATGAATAATGACAACTCCAAATTTTTGTGATTGCTTTAGTGAAAAAAATCTATTAAATTCTGATGTGAATAAGTGGGAAAAGGGAAATTTCTTCAGAAAAATACATGTAATTTAAACAATATTTTGCCTCATCTTATCATTAGCCCATGTGTTTTATTATGGATCAGTTCTACAAAAACACTAAACTCTTAGTAACAGATGCAGAAAATGGTTCAAATTGTGTCTAATTTTCTTTAGACATTTCAGGTTGTTCACAGTTGTTTAGGTTATTCACATTACATAGTTTGTGAATGTAAATATTGTCATAATTAATTAAATTTTTGCAGTCAAACAATGCCAATGAAGCTGAACAATGAAGCTTCCAAGTGTGCGCTATTGTTAGGAGGGGGAGTGGGATAATTAATGTTATACAGACACGTAGAGGAAGAGAGTGTTTAGTGT
This sequence comes from Siphamia tubifer, assembly GCA_020466265.1. Taxonomy (NCBI): domain Eukaryota; kingdom Metazoa; phylum Chordata; class Actinopteri; order Kurtiformes; family Apogonidae; genus Siphamia; species Siphamia tubifer. Next base: position 13,062,184 of record CM035797.1, on the reverse strand, counting down.
GTGTGCATGTGTGTGCACGCGCATGAGAGCCGAAGCTTAGTGATAGGGCCGCGCAATGACAATATTTTTAAGTTATCACCATTAATAGACAAAGACAAAACTGAGAAGAAAACATGGAGTCATTTAATTGGTTAACATACTCTTCAGCCTAGGGGTCGCATCGGAACCTTTGTTGGGCTGTATTTGGGTATTTGGCCGCATATTTGAGACCCCTGATCTAAAACGCTCCTGGGTCATCTTTGTTCCTCGCTCCGCTGCCTCTGCAGGGGAAGGGGCTCAGTGCATTCCAGAGACAGCCTGGTCATTGACTCACTGCTGTTGAGCATGAGTTCAGCCCTTTCTGTGGACTGATGGATGCTAGTGAGCAGCAGAGCAGACAACGTGCTCTACAAGCTACAAGCTAACATACTTATGACAATGGAAACCTACAACACACTTCTCCAGAAGATTACTGCGCTGGAAATGAAAATTCTCAAACGTGGAGTTTGAACGTGGAGGTAAATGGACTGTGTGGAAATGATAGCACACTACCTTTTCATTGCAACTCTAATAATGGACAAGAGCTAACTAGCACCATGAAGACTGCTGAGCACTAGAAAGACTGGGTGACCAGTATCAGTCCTCCCTGGAACTCACTGGGAGCAAAGCCCAAAAGCAGATCTCCTCCCTGTGACAGGCAGGATCCAGCGGCCAGAGATCTGTGATGCGACGGGCTGGCCGGCATTATCCTCCTCCTCAACGCCTGTGCAGAGAAGGGCACACGCATGGATAACAGCGAGAGGGAAGACCAGCATAGCAGCTCCCAAACAACCACCTGTGCAGCTTCAGAACAGATTTGCTTCACTCCTACAGGACCCTGGATCTCCATCCGATGGCCGGGATAACCTTTCAATCTCATAGAGAAGGGTAAGGTCTGAAAGTAACAGAAAACTACAGGGAAAGCTCCTGACTGGACCGCATACTCTGATTGTGGGTGACTCTGCCTTAAAAGATGTGAGAAACATGTACAGTAAAAACACTAAAGTGCTGTGTTTTCCCAAGGACATGGTTTGTGACATGACGGACAGAGTTGTGGGTACTGTGGCAGCAAATCCAACTGTGGAAGGCATTGTACTGCACACTGGAGCAAATGATACTGTGAAGCGGCAATCAGAGAGCCTCAAACGAGACTTTAATAACTTGCTAAACACAGTTAGCTCTTTGAAAGTGGAGGTGTTCATCAGCGGGCCTCTACCACCGGTCAGAAGAGGAGTCGAAAGATTTAGTAGGTTGCTGGCACTGAGCACATGGCTTTCTACAGCATGTCAGCTTCATTCAGTGCATTTTATTGACAATTTTAGCTTCTTTTGGGATCGCCGACATCTTTTTAAAGCAGATGGGCTTCATCTAAACAAAGCAGGAGTTAATCTTTTCACCTCCAATCTACATTTCTCCCTGCGTCACACTGCTCCCTCTGCCAAGGACACAAGACAAGAGATGCCAAAACAAAGGGAAGGAACTTCAAAACATGAAGAACCAACACTCCGGCTGTGGTTCAGTTGGTAGAGTGGGTCGCCCAATGACCGAGAGGTTGGCGGTTCGCGTCTCAGCTCTGGCTGTCCACACGTCGAAGTGTCCTTGGGCAAGACATGGGCAAGACTTCGGCCCCCAGTAGGACTTACCGTAGACCTTAGAAACCTACTGGTGTATGAGTGTGTGTGTGAATGGGTTAATGTAGGCTAATGTAAAGTGCTTTGAGCACCATGAAGGTGGAAAAGCGCTATATAAATGCAGTCCATTTACCATTTACTCCCCGATGGCAAAGCCCCGCCCCAAACAGCTGCCAATGGTCATGAGGGTTCACCCCCTCCAACACCCCAAACCCCGCCCACATCACCACCTTCTCTGGACGTCACATCACCGTTGCCCCACCAGCTGGAGTTCACTGACCACATGAACAAGCTTGTCACGGCCGGCCTCCAGCTTACTCCCCGTCCATTCCTAATCTCCTCTCCCAAAATTCCACCCTGCCCCTCTCGACCGTCTCCGCTCCAATGCCCACCTCCCCCAATCCCTCCACCCCCCATCCCTCCAGGGCCGCTTGACATCGACAACTGATGTGTTTCGGGTTCAGGTTTCAAGGAAAAGCCGGGGCCCAATGTGCCGGAAGCTTCATCGATTCATGTTTTGATTGGTAAAAGGAAAAGAACGTCCCATCTTTTAAGAAATATGTCAAGATCCAATTTAATACTCATTCCATGCCAGCCACAGCCTGCAACAAGAACTGGTCCCACTAAAACTAAAAGTAATCTGAAACTTGCTGTGCTCAATGTTAGATCTTTAACAAAAAATCATTTTTAATTAATCATTTTATTTCATCTCATAATCGTGATTTTATGTTTTTAATTGAGACATGGCTAGATAGTGGGACGGGTACAACAGTTCTGATTGAATCCACTCCAGCTAACTTTACATATATATCAGAAATACGGGAAAATAAAAGAGGTGGAGGTGCATTATTTAGAGATGATATAGTTACCCATAGGCTGTCATTTGGGCTGTTTTCATCTTTTGAGTATGCATCTTTCAAAATGGAGCTAAATGTAGCCCCTTCCATCCTCTATGTGATTATATACAGGCCTCCCCAACAGTGTCACAGCTTTATTGATGATTTTACTGAGATGCTTTCAGTTGTGTGTACAGAGTTTGACTGTATCATCATTACAGGTGATATGAATGTACATGTGGACAGTGTGTGTGATAGAAATGCAAAAGAACTCTGTGCTGTCCTTGAAACCTTTGGTTTGATTCAGCATGTGAGTGAGCCCACCCACAGCAGAGGGCACACTCTGGACCTGCTCATTACTAAGGGGGTAAATATTCCAAATGTCAATGTGGTTGATGTTGCCTTATCTGATCATTTCTGTGTCTTCTTTGAACTGTCAGTAATTCCCAAACCAACAGCTGGACCTGCAGCTGTTCGGAGGAGACACATAAATGACAGCACAGGTATGATGTTTATGGAGATGATTAGGTTTGAAAACGCCTCATGTTCAAATGTTGACGATCTGTTGAACTCATACTCTTCTTGTGTTCTAAATGTTCTGGACACCATTGCTCCTGTTAAGGTTAAAATGGTTAGAAATAGGCAGAAGACGCCATGGAGAAATAATGACTCGGTCAGGGCACAGAAGGAGTGCCGGAGGGCCGAACGGAAATGGCGCAAGTTTAAGCTTCAGATTCATTATGAGATATACAAAGAACAGTTGTGTGTGTTCAACCAGATTTTGCGTAGAACAAGAGAGAGGTATTTTTCAGAAATGATTGCAAAGTGCAGTCACAACTCTCGTGTCCTGTTTGCGACAGTTAACAGGTTAACAAGCCCTCCTGCCCCATTGCCATCAGAACTGGTTTCCACATCTAAGTGCAATGAGTTTGCAATATTCTTTAATGACAAGGTTCAGGGCATTAAATACTCAATAAATCCCACAACACAGTTAACAATGCAGCCCCCCAGACACCTAGAGCTGACACACTTCACACATGTCACTGATAAAACAGTCCAACAGACCATTTCCAGTCTGAGTTCAGCCACATGTTGCCTCGATGAGTTGCCCACTAAATTTCTAAAATCCGTACTGAGCAGTTTGTTATCACAACTCACTCATTTAGTGAACATTTCACTACAATCTGGAACATTTCCAAGGGCCTTGAAAACTGCTGTCATTAGGCCTCTCCTAAAAAAGAGTAGTCTGGATGCCACAGTACTGAACAACTATCGGCCCATATCAAACCTGCCGTTTTTAGGTAAAGTCCTTGAGAGAGTTGTTTACCAACAACTCTGTGACTTTCTTTGAATAAATAACTGCTTTGATGATTTCCAGTCAGGCTTCAGGCCCCATCACAGCACTGAGACTGCTCTGATCAAGGTGACAAATGACATCCGTCTAACACTGACACAGGTAAAGTCTCAGTCTTAGTCCTGCTGGATCTGAGTACTGCGTTTGACACAGTCGATCATGTGATCCTGTTGCAGAGGTCTGGTCCTGCCCTGAAATGGTTCCAGTCCTACCTTGAGGACAGGAAGTATTTTGTTCAGATCGGAGACCATGCGTCAGACCAAATGGTAGTGACCTGTGGGGTCCCCCAGGGGTCCATCCTGGGACCCCTCTTGTTCAATCTTTACATGCTGCCCCTGGGCCAGTTAATACGCAGTAGTAACGTGTCCTACCACAACGACGCAGACGACACACAGATTTACATCTCGCTGACAGCAGGTGAACTTGGGCCCATGGACTCACTCTGTCACTGCCTCCAACAGATCACTGTGTGAATGCAAAACAATTTTCTCCAACTAAACTCAGACAAGACTGAAGTAATTGTTTTTGGCCCACAAAAACCCAGAGAAAGTGTCATCAGTCACTTGGAATCAGTTAGTTTAAAAGCTAAAAATCAGGTTAGAAATCTAGGGGTAAAAATGGACTCAGACCTAAACTTTAATAGCCACATTAAATCAATAACATCATCAGCCTTTTACCATCTCAAAAACATTGCCAGAATCAAAGGTTTACTGTCTAAACCAGACTTAGAGAAACTTATCCATGCATTTATCTCTAGCAGGTTAGACTACTGTAATGGCCTTCTGACTGGACTCTCTAAGAGAGCTGTAAGACAGCTGCAGTACATCCAGAACGCCGCTGCTCGGGTCCTGACTAGAACCAGGAAGTATGACCATATTGGTCCTGTGCTCAGGTCCCTGCACTGGCTTCCTGTCGCTCAGAGAATAGACTTTAAAACAGCTCTGCTTGTGTATAAGTCTGTCCATGGTCTAGCACCAAAGTACATCTGTGACATGTTGGTCCCATATGAACCATCTCGGACCCTCAGAACCTCAGGGACAGGCCTTTTGCTGGTGCCCAGAGTCAGGACTAAACAGGGTGAAGCTGCGTTTCAGTTCCATGCAGCTAAACTCTGCAATAGTCTTCCTGATGACGTCAGACAGGCCTCTACTCTGACAGTGTTTAAGTCCAGGCTGAAAACAACTCTGTTCTACGGTGCATACAACTGAAAGGGAATCCAACTGCACTCTTCTCTTTTACTCTATTTTAAATTAATTGATTTTTATGTTTTTAACTGTGTGATTTAATTCATCTTAAATTTTCAATGGCTTTTAACTGCAATTGTATGTTTTTAACCTGCCTCTTTTCCATTTTTGTAAAGCACTTTGAGTTGCCCTGTGTATGAATTGTGCTATACAAATAAACTTTGCCTTGCCTTGCCAAAAAATTTAAGTTGTCATCAATTATAGGTAAAGAAAAAACTGAGAAAAAAATATGGAGTCATCTAGTAGTTTATGTTCTTCATCCCGCGGGCCTCATTGTAATTATTAGCGGCCCACATTTGGCCCCCAGGCCGCATGTTTGAGACCCCTGATATGGTCGATTTTACAGATTGTCTGAAGTGACTTGTAAAACAATGTGTATATAAATGTTTATGGATGCTTTGTATTAATAATAAATGGATGTAAAAGTGTTTAAACCACAAAATGCAGAATCTATTGGATCATTTTGATTAAAGTTTTGATGCTTTTTGTGCTTGCTTGAAATAACATTATATTGAGCTGAACTGAATTACTTAAACCCTCTAAAAGTATTTGATATTCTAAACAAAATCCATCATGAATGAATAGATATAACACATACATGTTACTGCTTTATTTTTATATTGTAGAAATGTTAGTAAGTCAGGGATATTTTTGTTCCAGAATACGCTATAAAAAGTGAAAAAAAAAATTATATTAAACTCTACATGAAAAAAAGAGTCTTTGCAGTTTGCTATGTTATTTTATTTATTTATCAATTGTATTTTACAAATTTGTTGGTGGAAAGGTGGAAATCACTGAGTAGAAATGAATTTTATTTGATCAGTAAAGTCAACAATGTATAAATCAGTATCATCCAGATATTTAGGAATATGAATTAATTCCACTTTCATAAGTCTCTAAATGATTTTTTTTTGCAGATTTTTGGTATATATTTGCCACATACCTAGTAAATATTGGACAGTTTTCTCCTAAAATTGATTTGGAATTACTCAACATGTGCTAAATCTTATGTAAATCAAAAATAATTCAACTAATAATTTCATTATTTTGGATTTAATTATTGAAATCAATCAATATTTTTTAATAAAAGTTGAAATACTTAAAATCTATTTAATTTAATAATTTAATATTTTAAGTGTCACTTTGTTGCCATAATTTATTTAAAGGTGGGGTGGGTTATATATATTTTTTGGAGGATTTTTTTTTTTTTTATCATATTGCTTGAAAACCTCTTCACAATCCCATATCACACACTGAAATAGAATGTCTTCAAAAAACCCCTAAATGTTTTAGTCCAGTCTAGAGAGTGTACAGGTATTAGTGGGTGGGGAATGGGCCACTGGTGCAGGAACATGCTCTAATAATGCTCTTGTTTAGATCAGTTGAACTTGTAGAGATAGGAAAATAGATTTATGTCCAAATGGGAAACAAACTAAAAAGGAAACATTTAAGCAGTTGTCAAAGAAGGGCTGTGCAGAATTGAACACTCCTCCACCTCCACCTCCACCCTCCGAAAAGTGTTCAGTAAACAGGTCACATTGGTGTACACTGTTGGAGGACAAGGTTTCAGCATTTTGTCCACAACAGGCAGACTCCAGACCTTATCACTCACTCACCTACGTGGCCTATTACAGTCTGTGATGGACAGAACCAGATTGAAGCAGCTGCAGCCGTTCCAATCCGTGTCCTTTAGAGAAAATAAGGCCTTTCTTTGGGCCTCGCTTATTTATGAACATTAGTACAAAAGCCGCTTGGTTGTTTGCTCGTGTCGACCTGTCTACTTAAATCTGCTACAAGCGTTTGACAAGTCATTATAATATGTCAAAACAAAATCCATATTTTGTATGAAGAGACACAATACACAATACATTTTAATGCTTTCTTTTCATATTGTAGTTGCATTTTATTGCCTCACCGTTCTGACATGATTTAGCTTAAAATGTCAAGAAAAATAATGTATATGTTCAGTCAGTGAAAACACATTTCCCCACTGAGACCAATAAATACATTTTTGTTTTATTTTTATCACATATTTCATACAAAATTAGTAAATTGTCTATCCTTTTTAAAGGGTTTGAGGGGTAGTATTTTGGGCCTTGGAACAAATTAGGCCTTTTACAAAAAAAAATGTGTCTCATGGTATGAAATCAGTTCAGAAATGTATTGTCCCACGGAGGACATCAGTGGTTAGAAACACAATAAAAACAACATGAAATCAACTGTGTTTGAAAGCAGCCTGACCAACATCAGCACCAGGCACTACACGGAAAAGTCATCTTTAAAAATATTAAAATAAAATATATATAAAAAGTGAATAAGGTGGGCACTCGTGCCTCACCTCGAGAAGGACCCTGGTTCAAATCCCACACCAGATCTTTCTGTGTGGAGTTTGCATGTTCTCCCAGTGTCCACGTGGGTTTTCTCCAGGTACTCCAGTTTCCTCCCACTATCCAAACACATGCACTGATAGGTTAATTAGTTAATCTAAATTGTCCATAGGTGTGAATGTGAGAGTGATTGTTTGTCTATATATGTTCAGCCCTGAGATGAACTGGAGACTCATACAGGGTGTACCCCGCCTTCACCCATTGTAGCTGGATTAGGCCCCCGCAGTGACCCCTGCGACCCTAGTGAGGATAAAGCAGGTTCAGATGATGAGACGAGAAGTAGAGGTAACATTGTATTTCAAGCTTACCACTGGTAATAAATAAAGAAATCCAAACTAAGATTGTGTTTCAAAAATCCCATTCTTCTGTGTTTTGGACCTAAATGCTTTAATGGATTATGTTCACTGGAGTGTTACTATGGAAACCACACCATATTTGTCTAGATCCATAGATGTTTGTTGAAATGACAACCTTAAAAATGAAGAGGAGCCAAATATGTCCTATTAGTCTTTTGTGTATGTGGTGTTACTGTTGCACTTCAGAATATGGTTTATATTTTCAGAAAGATGAGTTTGTTCACTTTCATTTGATGTGAGACAAGTGCAGGTGCATTAATGTGGGAGTTCAATATATAGATGTTATTAAAATTCAATTCAATTCAATTCAATTTTATTTATAAAGCCCTAAATCACAACAAAGTCGTCTCAGAGGGCTTTACAAAAACATAATCAACTACAGAAATACATGAAAAGTCCCAGGCATCCCCTGTCCTTAGACCCTCCTTCTCGGCAAGAAAAAACTTCCAAACCCAGTGGGAAAAAGAAGAAATCTTGAGGAGAACCACATTGAAGGAGAGATCCACTCCCATGGACGGACAGGCTATAGATGAACGTCCATGTATAAATGCAGGAAGGGGGGCTGGTCCAGACAGGCAGGGGCGGTGGTCCGGGGTCACAGGTCAGCACAGGCGAGATACTCCAGATCCTGTCGTCCATGGCTCCCGTGCAGGCACTGTCAGGAGAGCCACCACTCCCCCCAGGGGGGGAGGGGGGAAAGGGGACACCAGGTGACTAGTCATGAACAGAAAATGTCATTATATTATTAACAAAAAACATCCACTTTCCTTTCCTCCTAATCCATTTCTTGTTGGAAGGAGATGAAAATGCTCCATTTTGGATTTTCTATGCTTTATACATCACATGCTTAGATTCATTTGAATACCCAACCCCATCAGACCAGCTAACCCCACCTACTGGACACAACCAACCAACTAATTAACTAACTAACTAACTAACTCTAACCCCGCATACTGGTCACAGACACCTCTATACGGACTCGCAGATCTTCCATTATTCTCTATCATATCCTGGTGTGCATTTGGTACGTTGGGGTCTGAGCCCTGGGACGGGATGGTCCATGGGTGGCACCGCAACTGTGGTGTCGTGGCCCGTCTGGCCGGCCCGGGTCCAAACAAACTGGACCTGAGTGCACACCAGGCCTGTTAACGGACCAGGACCTGAAGTGACCGGGACTGTACACCTCAGCACTCGGTCCACTTTGATTCTCTCCAGCCGATTTTATTTCATCTGTGTCTTTGTCTCTTTTTCTCTGCCTCAACTTTTTCAGGTTCCATTTCTTTCTCTCCTTCCTCTATCAGTAGAATGTGGAAAAGAGGGGCGGAGTCAGCTGTGGCTCATTTGCAGGAAAACAAGAGGCACTAAAACAGAGTGTTTTAAAAAGGGCTGTTCCTCCAGGTTGAAGAGGCTGCTGTATTTCTGCATCAACGTAGTATTTAAATCAAAGCATGTGACAGACAGGTGATTGAGACACCAGGGAACTGTGTTCACTAGTGGAAAATAAACATATGTCCCATTTAATCACATATCTATATTTGATCTACAAAGCATTTATATTTTTCCATGTCAGGGCCGACTTTGAATTTTCTGAGCTGAGAATTGTTCATCCCTTTACCTTCTGTATACAGAAGGTGCAGAGGACATTTCAGCACAGCTTGTTCCATCTGTCACCAGTGTAATTTTTAAATGGAGGCATCAGTCTTCATGAAACAGTTTACATCTGGAGGGCTGGATTTTCTCTGCATTCTAATTAACAATGTAATGTATTAAAATACAACATATGCATTCGCTATATGCTTTGTATTCAGACATTAAATATGCAATTGCAGAAAAGACAACTGGATTTGTTTGGACAGAAGTGGCCATGGAAGGATGGTGCAGTTGCCCAGAATGGAGGAAAAACAGTTGTCATGGGAATTTGTATGTCCTTATTATTGTTGGTGAGACATGAACGCTGGCCACACACCAGAGTTTGTATTTGTCAGAGTTAAGTCTTTGCAGCAAAGAAGTACAGTGAACATCGTCGCCAAGACAGTTCCAAATAGTTCTGACAGTCTGAAAGTTAGAGAACTGAGTCATACAGTCGTCCATTACATAACTAAAGTAAACTAGCTGCTGCTTTCTATGGGCTGTGGTATATCCATGAAAACCCCCAATCCTTAGTGATGTCATCATGTGAGACATCCCCAGGTCATGATCCTTTAATCTGAACTTGATTTGAAGTCAAAAGAGTGTTAAAGAGTGCTAAAGTTTTGTGTACAATCCAAAAAGTTTTGTGTACAATCCAAAATCAAATCAGTTGTTCTCTATGATATTCATTGATATGGAAAATTTGTAATTTATGAACCCAATAACATCTTGACATAAATGGACCTCACTCATCATAACACAAACTATTGCTTTTATCACTAAATGATGATTCTGATTACATTAGATTTTTGTCCTTGAACCACATGTGAAGAAATTTCTTTCTGTTTACACTTGTGCATACTTGAATGACAAACTGTCGAAACTGTTTTTTTTTTTTTTTTTATTATTATTTGATTTATTTGAATATTAAGAAATGGAAAAGAAAAAGAAAACATACAGTAAAAAGCATGTTCAAAAGGAGTGGGTGTATTATAAAATCCCACCCTTCTTACTTTATCAACTTTTCTAATGAAAGAAAAAACCCTACTGTTATGATTCTGGACTTTGTCATCTTGTCATGTGAGTTTCTGTGTTCTTTTGTTTATTTTTTTTTGTCTTTGTTGGAGTCCTGGGCTTTTATTTTGTTATGTGGGTCTGTGTGCACGTTGTATAGTTTTTCCTGCCTTGTAATCTGCGTGATACAGTCCACCTGTCCCCTTCCCTATATAAATATAGTGTGTGTGTGTTTGTCTGATGTTAGTTTGTCTGCCTCTGTTGCACCAAAATGAGTGTTTTATTCCCGTGTCTTGGCTTTTCCGTGCATGACCTTTTTCTGGTCTTTGGTATTTGTCTGTTGTCTGTTTATTGTTGGCTTTTGTAATTGTTGTGGCTTTTCTGATATCAGACCTGGACTACAAACTCGACCCTGAAACAGTCTCATCCTTGTCGGATCCTTTTGTTGGACTGATTTCCTGGTTTGACCCTCGCCTGTGTATGGGTAAAGTGTATTGGATTTTGATTTTTGTTATTGGACATTCTGTTTTGACTCTGCCTTTTACCTTGTCTCTCAGCTGCTGGTCTGATCTACAGTCACCCACAGATCGACTGTATGTCAGCAGATCCACCACCATTCACATTTGTCTTTAATAAAACTGTTAATACTTCAGTTTTAAGCCAGAGTCTTGCATTTAGGTCCCTCTGTTCTGTTAATCTGTTACACCTACATTTATTAAATATATCTGATACATACATAATGAATCATGAACAGAAATACATAATAATAATAATACTCAATAATATTACTATGTATTTGGGGAAAAACAAATGGAAAACACTAACAATTAAACCAATAATTAAACCAAAATAAAGAGGACCTGACCAATAACATAATATGGAGCCAAAATGACCCACTAAGAACAAAAAAATACAGAATTTCTATTTAGTTTTAAACTGATATAGACTATGACACTGTTTGAGCTCCTTCTCACATACTATTTCACACTTTCACCCACAAAACCAAATGCAAAATAATTTCCTGTGTATACGTATTCAATCTTAAAATTGTGTTTCCCTCTCAATTGATACTCCCCATCTCCATCCCTAAATAGTATTTGTATGTTTTGCGGTAAATGATTGTTTTTAGTTTCATACCTGATCTGTGCTGTCTGGAATTTTACCATATCTGTATTGTGTATTTTACATGTGAATTGGTGGTGTAAGGGATAAAATGTGATATTCAGAGGTCATCTTTTTATTTATGGAACCAACAGCTTTCACACAATAGAAGTTTATTTAGTTTGCTGAGCCACGTTTTCCATAAGGAATAGATAAGACATTGGTTTCCCTCCGTAAAAACTTCAAAGCCTCAAACATGTTTACATCCACAGATAGAATCTACTGACTTTAGTGCAAACACTTTTGGTTCTGATAGATAGGTTCTGATGTGAAGTTAGTCTGAGAAAACAGATAAGAACCCATCGTCTAAACCAGGAAGTCCATTTAGAAATATTATTCAGATTTTTATTTGATAGTGACTGTGAAAATATATAGGATTAACATTTTGTGGATCTAGATAAAGCATGAGTGTCACCATTTATAAAATGCATGTTGAGTGTGTTTCCAGAAGGATTTTCCACTGTTATTTATATTTATACTTAAATGGTATTAAAATAGAAAGAGTCTTGTCATCTGAACCTGCTTTATCCTCACTAGGGTCACGGGGATCGGTGGGGGCCTAATCCAGCTACAATTAGCGAAGGCGCGGTACACCCTGTATGAGTCTCCAGTTCATCTCAGGGCTGAACATATCACTCTCACATTCACACGGATGGGCAATTTAGATTAATCTATTAATTATCAGTGTATGTCTTTGGATGGTGGCAGGAAACCAGAGTACTCGGAGAAAACCCACACAGACACGAGGAGAACCTGCAAACTCCACACAGAAAGGTCTGGTGCTGGAATGGAACTGTGGTCCTTCTTGCTGTGAGGTACAAATGCTAAACACACTCTGTAGTGTCCTTGAGCAAATACACTTCACCTTCCTTGCCTCCAGTGTCACTCACAGTGGTGTATGAATGTTTGGTGGTGGTCAGAAATGGCAGCCATGCTTCTTTCAGTCTATCCCAGGGCAACTGTGGATACAAATGTAGTTTACCACCACCAGAGGGAGAACATGAGAGTGAATGAATAATGGGTCACTAATGTAAAGTGCTTTGAGTGGCCAAATAAGTCCAATATAAATCCAATCCATCAATATTATGTGTTGGGAAGCTCATTTGAAGTTTATTAAAAAATAAAGTGTCACAGTCTAGATATACTTTCACTCTATACACACAGTTTGTGTGTATAGATTTTGACCTATTGTTAACCAAGAGATCAGAGGTCACTAGTTCAATACCTAAAAAAACCCCTCAACCTGGACTATAAAGGAAAAATCAGTGGAGATAGAATTAATTACTATTATTGGCAGATAGGAAACCTGGCATTGGCTTCAAAATGGTGTCATGACCTTTGACCTTGAAAGGTCAAACCCATAACCTCATGTTTTTAAATGGAGAAGTCAATTAAGGGCTAAAACATTTGCAAGAGATGAGGTTTGTTGTTCCTGGAATCACTCTTTTGATTATTGTGGTAATTGTACAAACCAAAAAGAAAGAAGAAATAAAAAGAAATCAGAGAATGCCTAATCTCGCCCGTATTTTATGCCAATCTCACGTTTCTATCACAACCTGTTCTTGAATTACAGCCAATAATAAAATTTTGGCAGTTCTGCTAAATGCGATCTTGAGGTTTTGCAGTATTGATAATTCCGTTATATGTATATATGCGTCAGTGTGTGTAATATTATTATAATATATCCAGTATTCATTAAGTTATAGTGTGATATGTCTATGCTTGACACACGAAAACAGTGTCAGTGTCACCTTTTACCTCCAGAAATCTCAAAAGCTATTGGCTGTAGGTGATAACATTAATTATGAGAATTGTAGAAATCTTCATTCTCTATTGTTTAGTACCAATGTCATGAAATCAATACAATGTGATTTTGACCTTTTAGTTAATTGTGACCTTGACCTTTACTCAAATGGATCATTGCATCTGATGTGCATTAGCTATATGTATATGTCCATGTAGTTTCATAATGATATCTTCAGTATTCATTGAGTTATAGCATATGTCTCTGCGACACACAAACTGATTACAATAATCTCTGCCAACCAGTGTTGGGAGAGATTAACCATTCATTCAGTCATTTGTTAATTCATTCACTCACACATGTGTTCAGTCATGCACTCATTCATTTGAACGGTCATTCATTCATTCATACAGTCATCTCCTTGTTCATTTGTTCAGTTATTCACTCATTCAGTTATTCACTTATACACTTGTTCATTCATTCGTTCAGTCATTCACTTGTTCATTCGTTCAGTCATTGATTTGTTCATTCGTTCGTTCAGTTATTCACTCGTTCAATAATTCACTCATTCATTTGTTCAGTCATTCACTCGTCAAGTTATTCACTCTCATTTGTTCAGTCACTCACTTGTTCCTTCATTAGGTCATCCAATCGTTCATTAATTTAGTCAGTCACTCATTCACTTATTCATTCACTTTTTCAGTCATTCACTCGTTCATTCGTTTATTCATTCACTCGTTCAGTCATTTATTTGTTTAGTCATATTGCTGAACAAATTGCATTTCCGCTTCTCTGTTTTGTTGAAGTCTATGGAAATCTCTAGTATCTCTACTATTTTGTCAAACAATACTTAATACAACAATTAATACAGATGCAGCTGTCATTGAAATTTGTGGATAATTACTTATGAATCTTTTCAGATTAACAGCAGGGTTTGTTAAATACAGCTCATGACCAAAATAGATTAATAATTCCTGGATTGTGCCTATTCTTCACGATGATTAAAGTGGATGAATGAGAGAATTGATGAATACCTACACATTACAAATGTTAAAGGTCACCATCTGTGTTTGTGTACAGCATGTAAAGGCTTCGTTAACCCTCTGGCCTTCAGCCCTTTTATTGACTGCATTGGTTAATCTGTGGTCTTACTTGGCATTTATTTGCTGGTTTTTCATTTGTTATTATCCAAGGCCATGACTCACTATTTAAGTGAATTGCATTGTTGTTCCTTCAAGCTTGAATAGTATGAAATAATGTATTAGAAGACACAGAAAAGCCCTGTTTCCTCTATGCTGTTTGATATGGTGCAGTTGAGAACGGTACACTTATTTTAGCGTTTCCATTCCAACGAAAGTATACCAGTCCCATGGTACCCGTCACTATTTTGGTCACTCTTCTGCTTAGGGTCCCAAGCGTACTGTACTGCTCCCATTTTGGAAGAGCAAAGCACAGCCAGACGGTGATTAGTTGAGGAAAAGCGTCATTGTGCAGAATTCTAAGAACAACAATTTGCACAATTGATAAAGTCCATTCGCGTCTGAAAAGAAGAGAAGATATCTGGCAATGGAGATTGTAGTAGTGATGAGGTACACTTTTTTTGTGCATTATTGGAGACAAGCTGGTGCAGCGGGAGGTGGACGGGGCTGTTCGCAATGAAAAAGTGTTCCAGCTGGTTTCAACTAAAATGGCAGACAGGGGCTTCATTCAATTGGCAGCCCAGTGCCAGATTAAGCTAAAATACAACTGTGCATCGATGATGGACCATAAGAGTCGGAGTGGCTCAGAAAGAAAGCACTGGAAATTACTCTGTTATTCCTCTACTTCGCTGGTCTGTTTGTTTATATTTGTAGCTCACAGCGCGTCTAATACAATGTGATGACACTTGCATGAAACAGTACGCCTCCTTCTGAAGGTCTCTATAGACAATAACAATGCAAAGCTGTCCAAAAGAGACCCGTACTGTACCGTACTGCACAGTGGAAACATGGCTAAACAGGCTCAGTGGATTGAACATGGGCAGGACCATCATGCATTCTGAAGACCAGTGGTGTCATCGTCCCTGAAGGAGTGGGGGCACTCAAATACCACTGGACAAGTGGGATGTACATGGCGGTACTCGAGTGCCACTGAAGGAGTGGGGGTACTCAAATGCCATGTTTCCACTAGTATCAGCTACATTCAACTCTGCTGGACTCAGCTCACTCTGGTGTATCTCCATTACGAAAAAGGACCTATTACTAGAGTTTTTGTATCGCCTCCACTGAGGTTCCAAGGAATACTATAACATGATGTGTAAACATTGCAGACACTGATTGGCGAAGTTTCTCAGCGTCATTGTGTTATCAATGTGCAACGCGCCATAAAAGAAAACAAAAAACCCTCAATTCTTAATTAGTTAAACAGTTAAAGTTAATTAAGTTCATCTATAACTAGATCATTAGTTACAGTTAAACAGTCAAAGTTAATTCAATCCACTTATAACTAGAAAAGCACACTGAGAGTGCAAACCTCCACCAAGGCAGACCCTCCCGGAATGAAGAGAGGTCCACCAAGGAGGTTATGTTTTTGCCAGTTGTTATCTGTCTGTCTGTCTATGTACAACGTAACTCAAAAATCTATGGATGGATTTCGATGAAACTTTAAGATAACTTGGGAATGACACAAGGACTAATTGATTTAGATTTTGGGGAAGATGCGGGAGAGATCCTGGATCACTTTGAAATTTTACATTGTGGTAAATGGAGAATACATTTCTAAATGATCTAGAATCATTAGGGGTGTAAAGATAATCTAATTCAAATCAATTATCAGTCTGTGTCGTATGAGATCTGAGTGAATCGGTCCATGGAGGCCTGGTAAAACTGCATCGGATTTACAGACGTGAATCGCTTTCCTGAGGTCCAACCACCAATCTGTAATTATGTTCTTTATATCTGTGACCAAGTAGCTTAAGAATGGCACAGCGTTTATTTTCAGAAATGTATACACGTTAAAACTTCCAACCAGAGGTTCATCTGCGGATTTTGTTTTAGGTACGGATAGAAAAGAAATGTGAGTAGCGGACAGGAAGTGATAAAATAAAAGCATATTTATATATACTGTATATATCACCAAACTGTCCTGGGTTGTCACCCAGTCTGTTCATGAGCATCACATTGAAAGATACATCTTGGAGATATACTACATCATCAGTGATATTAACTGGGGTCATTGGGTGTTTTGGGTTTTTCAAACATCATACACACTCGCCCAAGCGGGTCAGGCCCCAGCCTGTGCCACAGCAGCATTCACCCATGGAGCTGCCCTTTTTATCCACAGCCACCTGTGGCTTCAGTAGCAGATCTTATTGCTCTCTTCTTTGCCTCCCCAGTGAGGCTCAGCAGCGTAAACACTCTGCACAGCAATTGTCCAAACAAAACCTCGACAGTGGATGTAAAAATGTGTCAGCGGTGACACAATGGTCTTGAAAGGGTTTCAATAGGGACTTGAGTTGATTGTTCCCCTCCAGGGTTTGTGGTTTGGACACACAAAGAGTGTTCTTTCCACACAGTTTTCAATGTATGAAAGTCCAGTGTGTATTGTAGCTTTGAGTGGAGAAAAGCCCCCAGAGCATCTTTGAGAAGGTGTCATTGGGAAAGTGCTCCCTCAGGCCAGCTGTCAATATTCTGTCTTATTGTCTTTGTTGGTCTCAGCACGAGGGTGTAGATGGGGATCAGAGACAGGCAAAGTTATTCAGATCCAGCCAGGTGGGGAAAGGGTGGGGCTCTGCATGCATGTTTTACCTTGGCCTAAATATGGGCCAAAATCCAGTTCCACTGGATGTTTGTGTGAATTGTGGGTGAGTCAGTTTCATAAACTCCTCCCTGAACTCTTCTTTTTTCCATCTCCTTCTTTTTCTACCTGTCATTTCCTCATTCATTGTCTTTGCTCAAGGTCTGTGTGTGAAGTTAAAGTTCACCTGTTGAACCCTTTAACAGTTCTTTGTTGTCAGTGTTCACTGTGACTCTGGACATTGAGCTCCACTTTCACTGGAATAAACGGTGTGGGTTTTAGGGTCAAACGGAACCAGATCCGTCACTGAGGCCTGTTGTTGGAAGCGTATCCAACTCAAAGGACGAGGTTGAGGTCTCAAAGGTCCATCTGTCCATCCGGTCAGGGCTGGTACCACATGGACAAACTGAGGCTGAAGGTTTGGAAGCTTCGTGGATCTCACCAACTGACACCCACCTTAAAATAATCGGAGTCACACAAGTAAGTGTGGGTGGGGAGGGGAGGGGGGTCATGTGGATGGGACAGAGGGTAGAACTGAACCTGATCTCACACCAGAACCATAAAACAGCTGAGAATAAAGACAAGACACTAAAATAGGAAAATAAAACAACTTTAAGCCTTTAAAAACTATTCATGTGTAGGACACATCGAGTGTAACCATGGTGCATTCAGTGAATGTGGGAATCATGGAAACCCTCCAGTATCCAGATGCACATTTTATGCACACTGTCCACTTAATGTTCAAACACTTCACATTTTTTTTTAATTTAAATAAAGTCTGAACTCAAAAGTTTTTGTACGATCTTTAAAATTATTTTATCACCTCTTCGTTGCGCCAGTATCAACAATTCCTGAAAATTTCAGCCAAATCAGTCCATAACTTTTTGACTTATGTTGCACACAAACAAACAAACGGACAAACACCGGCAAAAACATAACATGTTAAAAAACACAAAAATTCACCAAAACTACCAACAAAAGTGATGAAAAATCCAAAACGTTTTCAAAACCTCTTAAAATACAGAAAAAAATACTAAAAAGTGATAAAATACTCTAAACATTTGCAAAAATATAAATATAGATGTAATTAGCATGTTTATTCAACACCTTCAACACTTTCAACAAAACAAATGTGATTAATCCACAGAATGGATCAGAGTGAGGACAGAGAAGAGGGAGCCCCTCCCCCAAAGACCCCCCATATACCCCCCACAGGACCTGGACCCATCTGTGAGTCTGTGAAAAGTGATGACTCCATGAATCGAGGAATCTCGTTTAAACCAGCTCATGTTCCAGAGCCTCAGTAAGTGAAACTCCGATCTGGTCCAGATTCACCAACAGGGTTTTCAGCTCAGTCTATGTTCCACCTAAAGTCAGACAACAGCTACTGTGGCATAACTGCAGCCTACCAGAGTCTGGCAAAGATTTCAGCCAAAGTGAATTCATTTACTTTATTTTTTTATTACTTCCCATGTGCAGTACATTCACAACGAATGTACTGCACACGGAAAGTAATTGAAAAAAAAAGCCAATTAATTCACTTTGTGTGGTCCCGGCAGACTGCAGCTACACTGTGAAACCAAGCTGTGGTCAGTGTTAATATATTTGGACAATGGCTGAGTCACCAGGAAACTGTAGGGAGACACACAATTTGACCTGTGGGTGGCGTATCCCTTTAAATGACTATGAGAAGCCGTATAGGCCAGAACACACTGGAATTATCACCACTCCACACTGAAAAACAACTTTAACATACACTGGAATTCTCTCCCCTCCACACTGAAACTGCCATTCCACACTGAGAAACAACTTTAACATTATATACATATGGGTGTCAAAACACACTGGAATATTTGCCTCCACACTTTTAAACAACACAGCATATAGAGACAGAGACCGACACAGAGAGAGAGCACGGTCAGTGTGTTCAGAACGCATCTCAGTGTGACCTGAAGCTATTCCAGTGGGACCGGAAGGCATTTCAGTGGACCTGAAAATCTGTATGTTTTAAAGGATTAAAGTTTTCCATCGCAATGATGAATTTGAAGAAAATGTGTTTGTTTTTGTTTTGTTTGTTTGTTTAGCTACAGGCTGCACTCTCAGGACCGGAAGTGATGTAGTAGCCGATTTTTATTTATTTTTACACCGATTTTTATTTTTAACGTAGTAGCCTATGTTGCACAAAGAAGAAGACAGGAACATAGCTTTTTGTATTCAAGCTGAATTAGAAGTGGTAATGTATCCCTTCTGTATCAGTCTCCTGCACCCTCAGGCGTGATGAAGTACCCTATTTTTTTATGTAGTAGTCTACGTCCGAAGAGAACATAGATTTATACATGCAAACATAGTCTGCTTCAGTGGTTCTTCAATCCATTTTCAAATGTCAAATACCCAGAACAGTGACAATGAAATTAGTACATTGTGTTTCCAATAACTTTCCTGATACCCATTCATGTCCTGTCAACTTTATTACTGTTGTTATGGTTACCATTCATAAGCGCATTGATATGGAACAGTGAATTTTTAATTTTTTTTTATTTCTTCAGAAGTGATATCATTTAACACAAATGAGCTAAATATTTGTAAACCTAGCTGCTGCTGGTTACCTTTTTCCAGCTTGGCTAACATTAGCCCATTTGTCTTGTATCTTTCCTTTACATTGATTAACGATCATCAAAAACCGCGAACTGAAAGCTCTCGAATAAACTGAACAGAATAATGACAGAGAACTTTCAATATGAGGTGGGCTCTAGTCATAGATATAAATATTTATATGTATGGGCTCTGATAGTGCTTTTATTTTGATTGTTTTCTGGTACTCACAGTGCAGGGGACTGAGAATGCAGCCTTCAGCAGCGTATAATCACAGATGTAACATTAGTTATCAACCATTTATATGGATGAAAAGACTTGGACGGTATAATTTCTACGATGTTGTTTAAATAATTCATTAATTGTACTCAAGTAGCCCGCTTACAGTGATCATTTGGGGTATTTTCAAAATGCTAGCCAGCATTAGCCTAGCTATGCCAACAATGCTGAAAATTAAGCTACCCAAAGGTTCAACGGTCATTTTTTCCACCTTAATATAAGAGGTAATATACAGCAGGCATGCAATATTCTAATGAATAAACACTATTTCTGTCTTGTATGAAAACATTCCTCGTAAATGTACCTTTTTTTCCCCCATACGCAAATTTACCTTTACTCCTCATGAAGTCTTCTTCTTCACGCAACATAGGCTACTACGTCACTTCCAGTCCTGAGAGTGCAGGGGGCCTGAGAGTGCAGCCGGCAGCCAGACACTCATGGAGAGATTTCCAGGTCCCCTGAAATACCTTCCGATCACACTGAAATGTGTTCTGAACACACTGAATGCATTCTCTATATATATTCTGTGTAGGCAAATATACCAGTGTGTTTTGACACCCATAAATATATAATGTTAAAGTTGTTTCTCAGTGTGGAATGACAGTTTCAGTGGGGAGTGGAGAGAATTCCAGTGTGTTTCGGCCTCATACAGCTTCTCATAAATGACACAACATGAATTTATGTTCCTTATATTAACTGTACTACCGTATGTTACAGAAAATTATTTGTAATTGTTATGTTTAATTAATCCAATGCACAACATCAACCAGATCAATGTCAGAGTTCAACATTGGACCGTCAATGTTCACAGACTTGGACCTGGACCCCACTGTGTGTCTCTGAAGAGTGATTCCTCCATGTATGAACCGATGTACTTTAAACCAGCACATGTTCCACAGCCTCAGTAAGTGAAGCTCAGATCTGGTCCGGATTCACCAACAGGGTTTTCAGTTCAGTCTATGTTCCACCTAAAGTTAATCCTCTTGAACCATCTGCATCACATCAACTTTTGTTTCAGTCTAATCAAAGTCAGTCACAACAGGATATTAACACTTCCTGTGAAACTTAGAAAAATAAAACACCATTTTGATTAATTCTTAACATTGACACTGTCATTTGCCAGGATGTTCTACTGGATCCAGGAGAAGGATGTTAATCTTTACTGTGATTTTAACATCCATTTATAATTATAATTAATATTATTATTGTTTCAGTTTAAACTCTAATAACCCTGACATGGAATGTGTTCTAGTCTGTTATTATGTGGAATAAATATTAACCTCATGTAAAACAGTCCATTAAAACTGTTAGAAGAATGTGACATTAAATGACACATGAATTAATATTCCTTACATTAAATTACACAATGTTGCAGAAAGTTAATTTAAACATTTATGTTTAATTATGTAACGTAATATACAAAATCAACCAGATCAATGTCAGAGTTCAACACTAAAACTACTGGACCATCAATGTTCACAGACTTGGACCTGGACCCAGTTGTGTGTCTGTGAAGAGTGACATCTCCATGGAACCACCCCTGCTTTTTAAAAGAGTCCATGTCTTTGATCGTCAGTGAGTAATCGTCTGTATCAGAACAGCACTGCGTGACCCTCAGTGGACGAACATGCAAGGTCCAGATAAAGAACTCCTAGAGCTCAGTCTGAGTTTAGGTCTGAGGGTCATCTGTTTCAGCTTTAATACATTCTAATCTTAGACCTGGACCCTGAGTCCTCACATATGAGCATCAGGTCACAGCAGAGTTATAAAATGGCATCAGTTCATCTGCAGTCAGATATGAATCACACTAAGACCAAAGCCACTGTAGGGGAGAGTGGGGTCATTTGTGCCAATGCCCAAGTAGTGCCACCCTAGTTATCTAGAAAACCATAGAAGAAGTTGGTCATTTCACCACATATTTTGTGGGCTTGGGCTAATTGGTGACAAAAGGTCTCGGGTAAGTTGTGCCAGTGGATTATTGGAGAATGTTGAAGGTGACGAGATCAGTGCAAAGTTTCCGAAACAAAGTTGTAAAAGATCTGTTGATGGAAAACTCATCTTCACATTTAGAGAGAACGATAGTCATTCCTAGAAGTGATGGGCTCCACAAACTACTCGCACCAATAAAGCTTGGTGGTCCAGCTAGAAGGAAGCACAACAAGTGGAATGACCAGTAGTAGGCCCAATATGGGAAGGGATTCAGATGCAGATGGGTGTTCATTTTGGAATTTGCATTTTGTTCTGAGTGTGTGGGCACATTTGGTGCTCAACCTTGTTGAAGCAAATTGACCTTTTATAATATTAAACCTTGAAATAAACTAACAATTTTATTTTGTATTGATTTTGTCTTGCTTTTATATAGCATTATCCTTTGTCAGATTAAAATGATAATTTTTTACTTCAATTGTCAATGGCACAACTGACCCCAGTGTCTTCTCTCTAATGGCACATGTGCACAATGTGCAAAACGACCGATTTTTCTAAAGCTATATTTCTCTAAGAGTGTATTTGAGATCCAAAATGATTTTGCCAGTGACGCACAGCATCCTAAACTATACATATTTTAGTTGGAGGCATTCTTGTAATCCCCTTGCTTAAAAGACATTCTTAAATACAAATTAGGACTAATTACCCCACTCTCCTCTACCCTCAATGTTCACAGACCTGGACCTGGACCTGAACCTGGACCCAGCTGTCTGTCCATGAAACGTGATGCTTCCATGGATGACTTTATGTACTTTAAAGCAACACATATTCCACAGCCTCAGTAAGTGAAGCTCAGATCTGATGCAGATTCACCATACATTTGTATTTGTCAATTCTCAATACAATAATGTGGATACTTAAATTAACACAACATACTCAATGAAACAACTTGTACAGAGAAAACACAGGTTTTTAAGGTTGCCGAAGTGGCCATCTGGAAGAAAAACAGCTACCATATTAGATATTCAGGTGGCTAAGGAGCTTTTTTGAAATAGTAGGTCCTGGATATTATTCATTACAATTTTAGTGCTTGTTTAACAAAATAAAGGATTCTCCTCATAGCCTTAATCTGCTGGTCCATTCAACGCCTCTGTATCATATGTTGGAGTGCAGATGGTGAGGAGACACATTGTTAGGAAATAGTTGTTAGTTTGATCCAAATGTTTAGGAGATCAATTAAACCCAGCAAGTGTGAAGATCCAAACACACTCAGATCTTGATTCTCAGAGGGATCAGCAGGACCAGTCTTTCCACTACAGGGGGTTATGTGTCCCATGTTGACATCTAAGTGTGTTCACTTGTTGGTGTCAGTACGGACAGATATAACATGAGGTCATTGTTGATGTTTGGTCCACAGAATAGAGCAGCAGAGCTCAGAGGTTCCCACTGGTCTGCAGGATCAGACTCAGCTGGACTCCATATTTCAGTTCTGTACATGTCCAACATCTACTGGTCCATCTGTTCTGCACAATCATCTGTTAGTTTCAGACTAGTGGACATCACTGTGTCCAGTATGGACCTGAGCTTTGGTCCATGTTGGACTTTGTGTCTTTGATTTTGTTTTGTGTTTCAGCTGCTGGAGGAGAACATCTGCACTTTTGTCAAGAACGAACTGAAGAAGTTCCACCAGGTTCTGAGCACAGATTACCCAGAATGCTTAGAAAGTCTGAGTGATGAGGATGAAGAGCAAAGAAGGAGCTCAGAGGCTTTTCTGACAATCACACTGAACTTCCTGAGGAGGCTGAAGCAGGAAGATCTGGCTGAGCATCTGCACCGCAGTAAGACCATTGTGTTCAGATTGAACAGATTAAAATACTTGATTTACGGTGAAACTCACTGTTTTATCTGGGTCTGCATTCAGGAAGTCGCTCTGGAGATCTGCAGTACAAATTTAAACACAACATTCAGCAGAAGTTCGAGTGTGTGTTTGAGGGCATTGCTAAAGCAGGAAACCCCAAAACGCTCCTTAGGCAGATCTACACAGAGCTCTACATCACAGAGGGAGGAGCTACAGAGGTCAACCAGGAGCATGAGGTCATACAGATTGAACGAACATCCAAGAACCCACACAGACCACAAACAACCATCTCCTGTGAAGACATCTTTAAAACACCAGCTGACAGACATCACCCAATCAGAATAATGCTCACAAAGGGCGTGGCTGGCATCGGGAAAACAGTCCTAACACAAAAGGTTGGTCTGGACTGGTCTCAAGACAAAGCCCACCAGGACATCCACTTTATATTTCCTTTCACCTTCAGAGAGCTGAATGTGCTGAAGCAGAAGAAGTTCAGTTTGGTGGAACTGGTTCATCACTTCTTCATTGAAACCAAAGAAGCAGGAATCTGGATCTTTGAAGACCTTCAGGTGGTCTTCATCCTAGACGGTCTGGATGAGTGTCGACCTCCTCTGGACTTCAACAACACTCAGATCGTGACCGATGTAACAGAGTCCGCCTCAGTGGATGTGTTGCTGATGAACCTCATCAGGGGGAACCTGCTTCCCTCTGCTCGTCTCTGGATAACCACACGACCTGCAGCCGCCAATCAGATCCCTGCTCAGTGTGTCGACATGGTGACTGAGGTCAGAGGGTTCACAGACCTACAGAAGGACAAGTACTTCAGGAAGAGGTTCAGAAATGAAGAACAGACCAACACAGTCATCTCCCACATCAAGATGTCACGAAGCATCCACATCATGTGTCACATCCCAGTCTTCTGCTGGATCACTGCTACAGTTCTGGAGGACGTGTTGAAGAACACAGAGGGAGGAGAATTGCCCAAGAACCTGACTGACATGTACATCCACTTCCTGGTAGTTCAGGTCAAAGTCAAGAACATGAAGTATGAGGGAAGATCTGGGACAGATCCACACTGGAGTCCACAGACCAGGAAGATGTTTGAGTCTCTGGGAAAACTGGCCTTTGAGCAGCTGAAGAAAGGAAACCTGATCTTCTATGAGTCCGACCTGACAGAGTGTGACATCGATATCAGCTCAGCCTCAGTGTACTCAGGAGTGTTCACACAGGTCTTCATAGAGGAGAGTGGACTGTACCAGGACAAGAGGTTCTCCTTCATCCATCTAAGCGTCCAGGAGTTTGTGGCTGCTCTTCATGTCCATCAGACCTTCATCAACACTGGAGTCGATCTGCTATCAGAAAGGCAAACCAGATCCCAGATGTTTGTATCTGCAGAGGAACAGTTCTACCAGACCGCTGTAGACCAGGCCTTACAGAGTCCAAATGGACACCTGGACCTGTTCCTGCGCTTCCTCCTGGGTCTGTCCCTGCCGGCCAATCACAGACTCCTACAAGGTCTGATGAAACAGACAGGACGTAGATTCAAGACCAATGAGAAAACGGCTGACTACATCAAGTGGAAGCTGAATGAGAAACTGTCTGTAGAGAAAAGCATCAACCTCCTCCACTGTCTGAATGAACTAGAGGATCAATCTCTGGTGGAGGAGATCCAACAGTACCTGAGAGATGGAGATCTAGACCCACTTCGTCTGTTTCCTGCTCAGTGGTCAGCTCTCGTCTTCATCTTACTGTCATCAGATAAAGATCTGGATGAGTTTGACCTGAACAAATTCCATCCTTCAGAGAAGGTTCTTCTGACTTTGCTGCCAGTCATCAAAGCCTCCACCAAAGCTGTGTGAGTCCAGATAGATGGAGTTGATGGATATTCTGGTTTAGAGCATTTTTACACCTTCCTCATCCTGTCAAACCACCACACTGATCATATTCATCAACATTATAACTTGGGGAATTCACATCCAATCCACTTCATGTGTAGGAGACCAGCTGCTCCAGCCCATCAAACATCTGAGTTACTTGATGGTGGACCATGGATTTAGATCCTGTTTGGTCTTCAGTGCTGTTGTAGATTGTCTTTAAATAAATCTGGATGTACAATCTTAAATGAACAGCAGTGAAGTTCCAGAGAGTTTGTTTGAGTGTTCACAGGAAATAGAAGCTCTGTGATCCAGTTTCTTTAGAACCTGATATTTGACCAAAACTAGGGATTATCTCTAGAACTATTGGTACTGAAATGAAGTGGAATTTAGTAAAGATCAATTTAATCTGCTGCTGTTTTGAATAAAACTAAACCATGTGTTCTGTTTCTGCAGACTGACTGTCTATGATCTGTCGGAAGAAGGATGTGAAGGTCTGTCCTCAGTTCTCAGATTCCAGACCTCTAGTCTCAGACATCTAGACCTCATCACCAATGACCTGAAGGACTCGGAACTGAAGATCCTGTCAGATGGACTAAGGAGTCCAGACTGTGAACTGGAGACTCTCAGGTCAGATCAAGTTAGAATATGAATATAATTCTTTCTCAGGTTATGTACAACATTATTTGAGTTAAATTTACTACCATTTAATCTTTCTTAACTACCTGCAGTTTTTTTTTTTTTTACAACCATCACAACACTGAGTTTCAAGTGTTAATCAGAAACGTTTTGTGATATGTATGCAGTTTTTGACATCCAACATTACATTATAATTAACATTATCCAAAGAGACTTAGTTCTTTATATACAGGGTATTAGTCCCTATACAGTAACCAATGTAATGTGGGATGGGGTACCTTGCTAAAAAGGCATTTAGGCCATGGAGTGGTATGGATTCTTAACCATTAGACAATGGCTACTAACACTACACAAGAATAGATTTAGAGAAATATGACACACTCATTTTCTGAGTAAATATTGCATTTCATGAACTCAATTTGTCAAAGTTAGTGTCATAAATAAATTTCTTTCAACTTTGAAAGAATGAACAACTAATAAATAAAGTCGACAGGTTTCATAAAACACTGACATAATGAGAGAGAGAGAGAGAGAGAGAGAGAGAGAGAGAGAGAGACTTACATTAGTGCTTCATTTGCATATCCTTGTCCCCAATAGTTTTGTCTATTTGCACCAGTTCTTTGCAACTGCTCATTCCACTTTGGTGACTGCATGTGTGATCTAAACGTGTTAGCCTCCATCAATTTATATAAATGGTTTTTACTTACCTAGCAGTAGGTTATGTCTTCAAGCCAACTCTCTATAAACTTGCATGTCCCCATGATGTGTTGTGTGATTCGTGTTTTCAACTGACAGGTTAAGTTCAGTTGAAGTTGAAGAACCCAAGTGGCTGCAGCTAAGTTAGCCCAGTATGCATGCTGAGGGTTTCAAATGTCTTAACGACGGCCACATCAAGCTGGTAACACACCATAGTTTTAAATCTAGCTGGAATGTATGCAAAACGAGGTTTATAAGATTTTATTTAATGTGTGGCCTAATAGGTGAAGCTAGGCCACGCCTGTCCTTCACCAGGAAGTGGGTTTTTTTAACAGTAGTTGCTGCAGCCCTACAAGACACACTATGAGATGAACACAGAGAAGACAGTCCTACTGTCAATAGCACCGTGTTCCACCCTAAACTCACATCTATGTGGACTGTGATGGTCCTTCAGTCCACACCTGATTCTAATCCAAATATCATCTGTGTCCTCCAGGTTGAGCATTTGTGACCTGTCAGACAGAAGCTTTGAAGGGTTGTCCTCACTTCTTACATGCCATAGTCTCAAACATCTGGGTCTCATCAACAGTGACCTGAAGCATTCAGGACTGAAGTTCCTGTCAGATGGACTAGGGAGTCCAGATTGTGAACTGGAGACTCTCAGGTCAGAAAAAGTTAGAGTTTGAATTGGAGTTTAATTCTGGTGATTTGGTTCTGAGTGTCTTTTCTTCAATTATGTTCTACTTGTTTAAATGCAGGTGTATTAGATGTAGAGCTGTACAATCCAGTCCAACACAAGTGGAACCCCTAACCCAAACTGTTATTAGAAAATGGACAAAGACCACAATTTAAAAGTCAGGATTTAGATGATTTTAGGTTGATTCATATGAAAATGAGGGACTTAAAGCTCAACACAATGTGTGTTTAATGGAGATTATTTGAATTTAGTGACAGTGAAAAACATTGTTCTGTGGAAAACAGGAACAATGAAAACCACAAAATTCAACTGTTTTTGACTTTGAAGTTTTGGTATTTTTACAATAGTTTTAGTTTCTATGTTTTACTGTTACCTGTTCACTGTTTCCTTTGATAAAAAAAATTAAATAAAATAACACTAAAATGTGTTGGTCACTAAATTGTGCAGCTTTATTTGGATCTGAACTGTAGAACAAACTTACATTTAGGTGGACTGTGATGGTCCTTCACTCCACACCTGAATCTAATCCAAATATCATCTGTGTCCTCCAGGTTGAACATCTGTGACCTGTCAGACAGAAGCTGTGAAGGTCTGTCCTCACTTCTCAGATCCCAGACTTTTAGTCTCAAACATCTGGACCTCATCAACAGTGACCTGAAGGATACAGGACTGAAGATCCTGTCAGATGGACTAAGGAGTCCAGACTGTGAACTGGAGACTCTCAGGTTTGGATGGGTCAACCAGTGTGAAGGATAATGATTAAATCCATGATGGACCTGTAGTGGATCAGTCTGAGCTGGTTTTCAGATTAGCTGTTCAGTGTCTGACATCAAACACATGCATGCTCATTTATTTAACTGTATGACGCTTTATTTGAACCAAATGTGTCTAAATCTACAGATATATTCCAAAGGACACTAAAGTGTCAGTAATTTCAGGGTTGCACTGGAGTGGAACTGGTTTGTCTGTTCAAACATTGGAACCCAAGAACCACTGAAACCTTTGTTTGGAGGAAGTGAAGGATGTTATGCATTTGTTTTTGGACCAACATGTGTGTCTTTATTTGGTCAAAGTCGATCTACATCCATTTAAATGTCTGTGACACAATTAAAGATCAGGTCTTTCCAGATTTTGGATGGGGACTGGACTAGTCTTAGTCCAGTTCAGATCTGGTCCTGAACCCAGTCAGTCCAATAGAAAGTGTCTCCAGCGAAATCGCATTTGTAGTTGTATCTATCCCCAGAGGAACTTTGTCCAACAGCTGACACTGCTTCTTTTCTTCCTCAGATGATGTGTGATATTTTGTGTTGCAGACTGTCAGGATGTCTGATCACAGAGGAAGGATGTTCCTCTCTGGTCTCTGCCCTAAAGTCCAACCCGTTCCATCTCAGATTGTTAGACCTGAGCTACAACCATCCAGGATCCTCAGGACAGGCACTGTGTGCTCTAATGGAGGATCCACACTGGACACTGGACACTGTCCGGTATGGACACAACAGTTGAAATGGACCACAGTGATGTCATGCCCAGGTTTAATGCTTCCCTCGCTCTTTCAGGTTGGAGCCCAGTGGAGAACGATGGTTGACACAAGGTCTGAGGAAGTGTAAGTGGATTTCTACAGGATTCCAGATTAACCCAACCTGAACATACAGTGGGAGCTGGTACCACATTAGAAAACACAACAGCTGCCAGTGAGCTGACAGCTGATTAGTCAGGACATACCACATGGACACAAATACCCTGAAGGACGAGTCCTCAGAACCTGCCAATATTGGCCCATTACAGCTCCTGTGGAAAAACAACAAACACTAAAGTCCAAAACACAGCTGAGTCCATCACCATCAAACCTTGTCACAGTAACAAGTTCAACCCATACACCTAAAACCTTCCACAAACATTTCTCATCCATTAGATAAAGGCTGTAATATTCTGGGTTTTAGGGACAATTAGAACAACGGGACAGATGAGGTGGTTGTTCATAAAATTAGTTCTTCACACTCAAAGATGGAACAACAGCTGTCTGTCTGTCCTTGACTACTGCCTCCATGACAGGATGATGGACCCAAATGCAGGACTCAAAAGCCTGCATTCACAGATTTTATTAACAACTAGAAAAGCACTCTGACCAAAGGCGCAAACCTCCGACCAAAGGCAGGAATTAACAAGAGATGGGGAAATCACTGTTGACAGGAAGCAAAGAGAGAGAATCTGGCATGAAAAACAGATTCCAAAATAAAAGCTTAGACACCAACAATGACAAACATACACACAGACATACAGAAAATAAGAAACACTACACCTTGAGTCCGGATTATGATGCAGGATCCAGAAAAACTACACCTCAGAGCTTCTGTCAAACCAAACACATTCCCTGTTGTTTGAGCCCAGAACTGTGTTTGTGTCCATCATGAGTTTGGACAGAAGCATTAGAACTGGAGGTTTAAAGTGCAGTGAGTCTGCTATCATCAGTCATCTGCACTGAAATCACATGATCTACAGGGTCACATGACCATGTTGAAGACTTCTGTGTTTGGTCTGTGAATGAACAACTAGGACTGGAACTATCAGGACTAGTGTTTAATCAGGGTATGAACCACAGGGGGTCTATAACCCGGGGGGTGGGGTTTATAGACACACACACACACACAGGATGGGATTGTTCACACGCTGTGTTTAATAAACCAAAAAGTCATTAAATAAAGTGAAAACAGTAAAGTGAAAAAGGGCAGCCTTTAAATATTCAACAAAAACAACATTTTATTCCTTTTTTTGAGTATTTTCTCCAAGTGCATTCATTCAGGTAATTTTTGATCAATTTGTTTCATTATTGCTGTTTTTGTGCATTCATTTCATGATTTATTTTTAGTAATTTAGTAATTTTTGTATTCAGTTTTGTTTGTTAATGTTCATTAATTTGACTAATTCATGAAGAATTGGACTGATTAGTGTGTTCAGTTTTGATCCTTAGTGTTTGTAATGTGTCATTCTCTAGTCTTTGTCTAAACTCAAATATAGCTGATAACTGATCGATAACTGATCAATAACTGCAGCTGTTTTGTGTTTTCTTCTGTCCATCAGATTCCTGTGAACTCACCCTGGATCCAAACACAGCGAACAAACACCTCAAACTGTCTGAAAACAACAAGAAGGTGGAACGACTGACGGACGATCAGTCATATCCAGATCATCAGGACAGATTTGAAGATTGGCTTCAGCTGATGAGTTCAACTGGTCTGACTGGTCGCTGTTACTGGGAGGTTCAGTGGAGTGGAGGGGTGGAAATAGCAGTGAGTTACAGAGGAATTAGAAGAAAAGGAGAGAGTTATGACTGTGGGTTTGGAGAAAATGATCAGTCCTGGAGTCTGAGGTGTTATGGAGGTGGATACAGGGTCTGTCATAATAAGAAACACACACGCCTCCATTACTCCCCCTCATCATCCTCCTCCTCCTCTTCCTCTGGTACAGTGTCAGTGTATGTGGACTGTCCTGCTGGATCTGTGTCCTTCTACAATGTCTCCTCTGACAAACTGACCCACATCTACACCTTCACAACGACATTCACTGAACCACTGTTGGCAGGATTTGGACTGTGGACACAGGGATCCACAGTGTGTCTGTGTGATGTGTAGTTGTGTAGATAAGCAGAAGAATCCAAATGTGTTGACCTTTGACATCATGGTGTATTGTATCATCTCCAATTCCACCAAACCTTAACAAACACCAACAACATCAATCAGGCTTATTTCAACTTTTTGATACTTGTTTACTTAATTATTTTTAATTATGTTTTCATCATTAATTATTGAACTAATCTTTTCATTTTTAATCATTGATATTGCATTTTTTTTGTAATGATTTTGATGTTCGCTTTTTGGGAGGAGACCTCAGGGCCAACCCAGGACATGCTGAAGGGATTATATCTCTCGGGGGGCCTGGTTAGGGTTAATGGATTAATGAATAATAATAATGGATTAGATTTATATTGCGCTTTTCAAGGCACCCAAAGCGCTTCACATTAGTGTTCCATTATTCATTCACTCTCACATGCTCCCTCTGGTGGTGGTAAACTACATATGTAGTCACAGTTGCCCTGGGGCAGACTGACAGAAGCGTGGCTGCCATTTCGCGCCTCTGACCACCACCCAACATTCATACTCATTCATACACCAGTGTGAGTGACACTGGAGGCAAGGAGGGTAAAGTGTCTTGCCCAAGGACACAACGGACTGACTAGGACAGAGCGGGAATCGAACCGCCAAACCCTTCGGTCAATGGACGACCCACTCTCCCAACTGAGCCACGGCTGTCCCCGTTAGGATTTATTAACTTTTTTTGCTGCTGAGTTTGTCCCTCGCTGCTCCTGTGTCGTGTGTGGGTGTGTGTCGCTGCCTGAAAAGTTAGATTAAAGCCTGTCAATTCTGCTTTTCCTGTCAACCAGCCTATCATCCACACACGTGCACGTGAAATCACATATGGCACGTCAAAACGGTCACATTTACGCCAGTGCTTAACGCGTTAAGACTGACATTTACCCATAAAAAACATGCGTTTTTACCAACAAAACACACATAAAAATGCGTGTTCTCTAAGATGAGTGTGTCCGTCTTTTCTTCAGCCAATCACTGATCACCACAGTCAGACCAAGGCAGTTCAACACAGATCAGTTTTGAGGCAAACTCCGCAGAGATTGTGGCAATGTTGTCACACGGTCAGAAAGTCTGTTTCTTACTTTTAGTAATATAGCCTATAAATGCAGTTCACTGTTATTTTTAATTTTTTCATGTATATAAAATATTTCTTAATGACAGGTCTTCAGCTGACACACACCATGTGACCAGTGTCTGTGTCCGGATCCACCAGTGCCTTTATTTTTTTATGTTAGAGCTACCATTGAGTCAGTGCTGTTATAGGTAGTAGTCAGCTGGTTTGGAAACCTAATGGTTAAATTAAAGGTTCAGATCTTAAATTTGATAAAAAAAACTGCATTAAAAAACCATTAGCATCAAATCTCCCACATCTCTTCAAGACCTGTTACAACGATCTCTTTTTAAACAGGCAAACAACGTTTTAACAGATGTATCACGTGCTTTAAATACAGAATATGTTTTATTGAACTGGGGAAGGAGGTATAGGGTCCCACTCTGCAAAACTAACAGATACAAGCTCTTGTTCATCCTACTGTCAATCCCACTCATTAATAAATAAATGGTACAGAATGGACAGAAACATTAGAGATGTGGTGGAGCCTTGACCACATGTGTTATGTTTTATGTGGCTGTTGAATTGTTAATACTAATAATACTAATAATAATAATAATAGAATGTTTTTTTATTTTATTCTATTATTTTTTAGGCTTTTATTGTATATGCATTATTAATTGTATGTATTTTAATTAATGCGTTAAGCACTGGCATAAATGTGACCCCTTTGGCTTCCCATAAACCACAGACAGATACCCCTGCGTAGTGAGTGAGGGCACTAGTACCTCACTCCAAACCACGCACTCGCTCCAACAAAGACCATTAGTAACCTGCTGAGCTATAGCAGTCCTCTCTGAACCACCCCTGCCCCATGCGCTCCAAGCCCCCCACCACCACTACCTGTGCACACTCTGACTAACGGACCTCTTTTCCCCTTGGTCCTAAAGCCCTCCACTTCTGAACTGTTTCCACACATGAACTTCCATCTATCTTACAATTCATTCTACAGATAGTGTAGGGGTGACTGGTGACACGGGTCAGTTGTAACACTTTAATTGCTCCAATCAGGTACTAACCTAATTTACTCTGCACATGCTCAGTTCAGTCCTTACTCCACATGGGCAGTTGTATCCACATTTATGAGAGAAAATGTTATTTTGCGCTCAGTAATATTTTTTCTGTTTGTGATTTATAGTTTGTTTGTAGTTGGACGCATTAGTAAATATAGTGTTCCTTTTGTTTTGGAGGAAGAGGATTTTTGTTAGAAAAGTTTTTGCTGTATGTTTTCTTTTTCTTTTCCATTTGTTAATGTTCAAATAAATCAAATGAATCAAAATCAAATCAATGCTCAAAGTGATTTTATTAAAACCTGTAGGCAGAGGTGGTAAAATTACTTTCATTCTGTACTAAGTAGAAGTGTGTGGAAACATATTGTGGTAAAAGTAGGAGTACTGATTTAACTCCTTTACTTAAATAAAAGTAAAAAATAAATAAATAAAAAAATAAAGTACAACTTCTCAATTGTAGTAAAGTGAAAAAGTAAAACTAAAATGTTTTGGTCATTGATGAAAGAATAGTTATTTAATAAGTAAAAATCAAAAACGTTTCAAAAGTATCTAAAAATAAAGCCCTTAAAAGTAAGTTACTGTGTAGATAATGTGTTTGTTCAGGTCATGGTTCTCAGTTTTGTGGGTATGGGCAAGACATTTTCGGGGAAAAAATTGGGGTGGGACTCACAATTGAGATAAAAAGTCAAAATAATCAGATAAATAAGTAATTAATATGAGATAAAAAGTCAAAATTGTGAGATTAAAATAAATAGATCCATAAAATTATCAGATAAAAAGTCAAAATTGTAAGATTAAAATAAATAAATACATAAAATTCCATGCAGGTTTTTAACTCCAGTACATTCAACAGTTGACGTATAATTTGTAATTTCCTGTTAAGTTAAATCTGTCCTTAATGGGTTGACATATAAAATCCATTTTGATTATATTTCCATAACTTTATCCTGTTTTAGTTGTAATGAAAAGCAGAGTTTTTTTCATTCCATAGATTTCCTGTGTGTTTTAATTCAGTGCTGCCTGAGGACATGAAGGTTATGGGCATGTGATGCTGGTTTTTGGCCTTGTCCTTGGAACTTATGTTTCCAGACCCTCTGACTTTTTCTATTATGTTGTTCACTGTAGATGACAACATATAAGCCTTTGCATTGACGAACATTCTTCTGAAATTGTATAGATTTTGTTTGTGTGTTCTAGGTTTTTTCAGGGGATCCTAATCCTGGTCCACTCAAACAGTCTGTGGAATACTTATAGTACTGTAATTAAATAAAAAGATTTCTTCCTCTTTTCCCTGATTTCTAAACATTAACATTAAACATATAACATTAACAATTTATAAACATAGTGAAGTCCTGTCGGCGGGAAAAGCTCATTCTAATGCAGTAAAAGACTATTGTTTTTATTTTAATGTGATTATTACACAACATAATTTTCTATTATTTAAAATTTTCTATTATATTTAATATTTAATTTTCGTGTGTGTTTTACTCCTGTGTGCTGTTTATTTCCTTTCTTTGGCATCCATCCTCTCCTGCACAATAATGCAATAATTATTTGTAAATTTTGTTGTTTGTTTTGTCTTTGCTGTTTATAATGTGCAAAGTAATTAGAAACATTTCCAAAGGTATATCCAGTGATTCATTAAATGAAATGAATGCAAAAATTCATAAAAATAATAATTTTATTATTTTTATTATTTATTATAACTGTGTAGAAGCACTAGGCTTGAATAAATGTATTCTTCTTCCTACTCCTTTTCAAGCGTGCAAAATTCAGACTTGTACGTACTTGAAGCTAGATTGAATTAAAACATTTTGTTTTTATCGTATTTTGCCTTGTTTTGTTGTATCTGATTCTTTGCATGTTCTAACTAAATTAATTAATTTTGAAAAAAATGGCCATGGAATTTTGACAGGCTTATTAGAAATAAAGCAGATGCTGATTGGTCATTACACAAATATATTATTACATTTCCATCATCAGAAATTTTACTTTTACTATATTTTGTAATGATGAGCACAATATGGAATAATGTGTTACAACATCTGTTCCATAATGCATTTGGTGCCACCTATTACTTACATTTTGATGGAACATGAGTTTCAGATTCAACATGTGCAGAAACTGTTAAATTTATTATGATGTTTTGGGTTTTTGATACTTCACAAGCCAAACTATATGACAAAATGTGACTGAATCTGATAAAAAAAAAAATTAATATTATATTAGTGTGTATAAACACTGTCAAAAAGTTGATCCTCGCTCACATTTTTTAAAATTCATGTCCGTTTGTCCGTTTGTCCGTTATTTGATTTCACAGAATCTAAACTAGAAAATGTTAAGGAACCAGAGACAAACAGGACCCACATGCAAGACTCACAGACCAATATAATATTTGAACAGTTTTATTGAAATAACGCAAGTGCTGCTCTGGGAAAGCATCTTCTACTGGGGTCACCAGGACAGAGTTAAATGAAGCAGCAGGAAATAGGGCAAAGGTCAGGTCCAAAAACAGATCAGGGTCAGAACCAGAAAAGCAGCCAAGAAAGACAGGGGAAAACACAGAGACGTTACCGGTGTACATGCGAGGGTCATAACACGAGGGCAGAATCCAATACGACGCCAACAGGAAGGAGGCAAACTCAGTGTTGGTGGAGGATTCCAGGTCTGGTAACATGAGGCAGTTTCCAACCGACAAAGCAGAGAAGGGAGAGACAACAGACCAGAACTGAAGTACAGAAAACAGATCGATAACAAGACAGACCAAGACATGAAGTAAACCACTCATTTGGTGCACTGGGACAAAAACATATTTGTGATTTGACAGGGAAACAGGAGGAGCCTAAACAGGTGGGACACATTAGAAGTAATAAAAAAATGGGGGGTGTTACAACAAACACCTGTGCCAGGAAGTAAAAAAAGACAGAGTGAGACATGAACCCACGTAACAAAATAAAAGCCTACACTCACAATGACGGAAATAACAGGAAGACAGACAGAAAACCACAACACAAGACAAAGTCCAGATTGTTACAGAAAAAAGCAATCTGAGAGCGCAGACCTCTGCCAAGGCACCCCGAGCGGGGGTCTGGATCATCACAAAAATCTAATAATTTTTCGGTCTCCCCATTACCAGCATACCCTGAAAATGTCATCAAAATCCAGTTATGTCGTAGATAAACCAACACTGGCAAAAAAATACAGTCATCTCCTTGGCAGAGGAAATGGAGTCGCTTGTTACAACGTAATTCTTATATTTTGCCATAAACCATATTACTGTATTTGACCAAATCTTAATTCTTCACCCTGATCCAAGTAAAATTCTTCACATTTCAGTTTTGGAACCTAAGTAATATATTGAAATTGAACCAAATTAATGTATTTATTTTGCATTAAATTAATATGATTTCATTCATAACAGTAAATTCATGGGCGTAGTGAAAGGATGTTTTTACATTT
Source organism: Siphamia tubifer (assembly GCA_020466265.1). NCBI lineage: Eukaryota > Metazoa > Chordata > Actinopteri > Kurtiformes > Apogonidae > Siphamia > Siphamia tubifer. Next base: position 13,025,248 of record CM035797.1, on the reverse strand, counting down.
CATTTACGTTTGATTAAAAAATAATTTGTATTTCACTGACTCATCTTCTGAACATGCTTTATCTTCACTAGGGTCACTGGGGGTCAGAGGGGGTCAAAGTACTCACATTCTGTACTTAAGTAGAAGTACAGCTACTTGTGTGAAAAAATACTCTGGTAAAAGTAGAAGTACTGATTCAACTCCTTTACTTAAGTAAAAGTAAAAAAAAAAAAAAAAAAAAGTGCTATTTCTGAATTGTAATAAAGTACAAAAGTAAAACTTTTTTTTTTATCAAAAAAGTTTCAAAAGTATCCAAAAGAAGTCCTTTCAATGTGAGTTAGTGTTTAGAAATTGTGTTTGATCAGGTCACAGTTACTCAGTTTTATGGCTATGGGCAGGAAATTGAGGAAAAATGAAAAAAAAGGCACAATTGAGATAAAAAGTCATGAAATAAAAAATATATATATAATATTATATATATATATATATATATATATATATATTGTGGAAGTTGTTAAAGACGACGCGGAGAGGACTTCAGATGCTGGGTTCATTTATTATCAACTTCACACACAAACAAGGATTTTTACCCGGAAGCTAAACACCGGGTTAAATAAACACTTCCTGATACCCTCCACCAATCACCAACACATAACAACCACCAATCTGGCGGAGAATGCCCCTAGTGGACCGCCACACAGGTACATACACATATACACACATATATATATATATATATATATATATATATATATATATATATATATGTGTGTGTGTGTGTGTGTGTGTGTGTGTGTAAATAAACATGAGATTAAAAAATGCATAATTTTAAGATAAAATGTTAAAATTTGTTAAACAATTTAATTATGAGATAAAAAGTCAAAGTTGTGAGATAACCGTCATATAACTATAATATATAAAGTCACAGTTCCTCTCCAGTTATTTTCCCACCAAAGTGACTTACTTTTCATACTGTCACATCTGTTTAGTTTGAAAAGTAATGAGTTTATTCAGAGAATGTAAAAAGTATTAAGTACAGATATTTATGCAAAAATGTAGGGAGTAAAAGTAAAAAAGTTGCCAGAAAAATAAATACTCAAGTTAAGTACAGATACCTAAAAAATCTACTTCAGTACAGTAATGAAGTACTTTTACTTAGTTACTTTCCACCTCTGCTGGGGGTCTATCCCAGCTATAATGGGTGAAGGCGGGGTACACCCTGGACAAGTCACCAGTTCATAACGGGGCTGAACAATCAACCACAGCCAAACAACCACTGTCACACTCACATCTATGGGTAATTTAGATTAACCAATTAACCTGTCAGTGCATGTCTGTAGATGGTGGGATGAAGCTGGAGTATTTAGAGACATGAGGAGAACATGCAAACTGATGCTCTGGTGTTGGGATTGAACAAAGGACTGTCATGTTGTGAGGCAGAAGTGCTATAACCACTGCACCACCGTGACAGTCTAATATCCCATCTCACATTCTACAACACACTAGACACTTGATCAACAGGGTTTTGAAAAGTCATTTATTCCTCAGAGTAACAAAAGAACAAAACATGGCAGCGTGTTCACAGGCTGAAATATTAAACATGTCAGTGTGTTGCTGCATATATGAGACGTATAAGAAAAGTATAAAATAGGGCCACAGACGTATCCTATCTGAACTTTAGTTCAATGAAATATTTCTTTCTTGAAGAGGTGTTGTCTCTCTAAACGTAATATTCAAAATACTCAAAGTCGAACAAAACACAACAGTCTTAAATGATGACGGCACCGTCTCAACACATTCTCTAAGGTAGATGATGAGAGCTTTGAGGATATACTCCCTTCTGACATCAGCATTAGGACAGTGCACATGCGCAATTCATGTTTTATTTGACTCAAAATAAAAAATATATTACACAATGATCTCTTATTTTGAAGTATGTTTTGAGAGGAACCAAAACCTTTCATTTAAGTCCTTTGGAAGTGTATTTAGTTCACTTTGAATCACAATTGACCCTTCAAAAAATGCAAAAAGGTAGAGTTTCACAATAAAATAAATCATTTTACAACGTGTTTAATGGTCATTATTAGCATATGTTCCTCTTTTTCTTTCCCTCCTTTGTTGTAATTTCTTTTATTTTTCTTTTCTTCTGATATTAGAATAATTTATAAATGGATATTATTATATAAGTGCATATGTTATATTATATTCTTTGTATTTTTCTTCTTATATTGATATTCATATAAAATAATATTTGCTAGATAGAGATCAAAGGAAATACATTTTGGGGTGGGATTTTTTTCTCCTTTTTTTTCTCTGTCAGCATGTTTCTGTCACGGATCGGGGTGAGGTGAAAGGAGGACTCCATTGCACAGTACTGAAGGGCAAAATAATTTAATAACAAAACTACAACATAAAGACAAGACAAACACAACCTGGGAGTGGACGGCCAGAGTCCGTGGTGATGATGAGTGTCCGGGTTATGGTGATTGGGGAGATAGAAGCGATAGTCCGGGTTATGGGGGTGACATATCTGAATGGTCCTGCACTGGCAGCTACAAGCCTTACTGCTTATATAGCCACCGATTAGGAACGGCTTGCAGCTGCGCAGTGCAGGACCAGGTGAGTGTGGAGATTGGGGGAAAGGTCACTGGAGCGGAGGTCATGACAGTACCCCCCCCCTAAGGGGCGGCTCCTGAAGCCCCTAAAAAAAACAAAAAAAAAACACAAACCCCCCCCCGTTGTCCAGAGCTCAAAAATAAAAACATTTTTAAGTAGTATTTCTCCGAACAGGGCGGCATGGTAACCTCCTGGTCGGAGTACCCTCTGGGCAGAGCGGTGTGGCATCCTTCTGGGCAGGGCGGTGTGGAAACCCCCTGGGCGGAGTACCCTCTGGGCGGAGCGGTGTGGAATCCCTTCTGAGCAGGGCGGTGTGGAAACGCCCTGGCGGAGTACCCTCTGGGCAGAGCGGTGTGGCATCCTTCTGGGCAGGGCGGTGTGGAAACCCCCTGGGCGGAGTACCCTCTGGGCAGAGCGGTGTGGAATCCCTTCTGGGCAGGGCGGTGTGGAAACCCCCTGGCGGAGTACCCTCTGGGCAGAGCGGTGTGGCATCCTTCTGGGCAGGGCGGTGTGGAAACCCCCTGGGCGGAGTACCCTCTGGGCAGAGCGGTGTGGAATCCCTTCTGGGCAGGGCGGTGTGGAAACCCCCTGGCGGAGTACCCTCTGGGCAGAGCGGTGTGACATCCTTCTGGGCAGGGCGGTGTGGAAACCCCCTGGGCGGAGTACCCTCTGGGCAGAGCGGTGTGGAATCCCTTCTGGGCAGGGCGGTGTGGAAACCCCCTGGGCGGAGTACCCTCTGGGCAGAGCGATGTGGCATCCCTCTGGGCAGGGCGGTGTGGAAACCCCCTGAGTAGGGCGGCGTTGAACCCTTCCGGGCGGAAGACCCTCAGGACTGAGTGGCCTGAGAGGTCTGGGTTGGTAGCAGGAGCAACTGAACTGGTCTGACTGAGGACCAAGGAGACTGATTGGTGGGGTCACCACGGACTCTGGCTGAGACAGGAACAAGACAAAACGAAGAAACGGGCAACAGGCAGGGACAGGAAACAGGCAGGCAGAAACAAACAACAAGCAAGGACAGGGGACAGAAGCCAGCGACTGGCAACAGGCAGGGACAAGGGACGGAAACCAGCAACGGGCAACAGGCAGGGACCGGGGACAGAAGCCAGCAACGGGCAACAGGCAGGGACAGGGGACAGAAGCCAGCAACGGGCAACAGGCAGGGACAGGGAACAGAAGCCAACCACGGGCAACAGGCAGGGACAGGGAACAGAAGCCAACCACGGGCAACAGGCAGGGACAGGGGACAGAAACCAACCACGGGCAACAGGCAGGGACAGAGGACAGAAGCCAACCACGGGCAACAGGCAGGGACAGGGGACAGAAGCGAGCAACGGGCAAGAGTCAGGGACAGGGGACAGAAGCGAGCAACGAGCAAGAGTCAGGGACAGGGACAGACAGAAAAGACCAACGACAGACCAAGACCGATGAAAAGACACAACGCCAGAAGACAAGACACAACGCCAGAAGACAAGACACAACGCCAGAAGACAAGACACAACGCCAGAAGACAAGACACAACGCCAGAAGACAAGACACAACGCCAGAAGACAAGACAAAAAGCCAGAAGACAAGACAAAAAGCCAGAAGACAAGACAAAAAGCCAGAAACTCGGAACGCTAGCCAGAAACTCGGAACGCTAGCCAGAAACTCGGAACGCTAGCCAGAAACTCGGAACGCTAGCCAGAAACTCGGAACGCTAGCCAGAAACTCGGAACGCTAGCCAGAAACTCGGAACGCTAGCCAGAAACTCGGAACGCTAGCCAGAAACTCGGAACGCTAGCCAAAAACACGGAACGCTAGCCAAAAACACGGAACGCTAGCCAAAAACACGGAACGCTAGCCAAAAACACGGAACGCTAGCCAAAAACACGGAACGCTAGCCAAAAACACAGAACGCTAGCCAAAAACACAGAACGCTAGCCAAAAACACAGAACGCTAGCCAAAAACACAGAACGCACGGGCAGGGACACAACTAGCTGGGAAATACACACAACGCTAGCCAAAAACACAGAACGCACGGGCAGGGACACATAACTAGCTGGGAAATACACAGAACGCTAATCCAGAAACACAGAACGCTAATCCAGAAACACAGAACACTAGGCAGGAAAACACAGAACGGGCCAGATACACAGACCGCTTAAGCCAGATACACAGACCGCTTAAGCCAGATACACAGACCGCTTAAGCCAGATACACAGACCGCTTAAGCCAGATACACAGACCGCTTAAGCCAGATACACAGACCGCTTAAGCCAGCGACACACAACGCTAGGAAGCGACACACAACGCTAGGAAGCGACACACAACGCTAGGAAGCGACACACAACGCTAGGAAGCGACACACAACGCTAGGAAGCGACACACAACGCTAGGAAGCGACACACAACGCTAGGAAGCGACACAGAACGCTAGAAAGCGACACAGAACGCTAGAAAGCGACACAGAACGCTAGAAAGCGACACAGAACGCTAGAAAGCGACACAGAACGCTAGAAAGCGACACAGAACGCTAGAAAGCGACACAGAATGCTAGGAAGGATATACAGGACGCTAGGAAGGATATACAGGACGCTAGGAAGGATATACAGGACGCTAGGAAGGATATACAGGACGCTAGGAAGGATATACAGGACGCTAGGAAGGATATACAGGACGCTAGGAAGGATATACAGGACGCTGGGCAGATAAACTGAATGTTGGGGCAGGGAAACATAACTAACTGGGAAATACACAGACAGGGACAGAACGAAAGACTGGACAGACTTTAGACAGAACAAAACGGGGAAAACTAAAAACAAAAAGGGTCCCTTCAGCACTGGCGGAGTCCAGATGGTGGCAGGACCATTCTGTCACGGATCGGGGTGAGGTGAAAGGAGGACTCCATTGCACAGTACTGAAGGGCAAAATAATTTAATAACAAAACTACAACATAAAGACAAGACAAACACAACCTGGGAGTGGACGGCCAGAGTCCGTGGTGATGATGAGTGTCCGGGTTATGGTGATTGGGGAGATAGAAGCGATAGTCCGGGTTATGGGGGTGACATATCTGAATGGTCCTGCACTGGCAGCTACAAGCCTTACTGCTTATATAGCCACCGATTAGGAACGGCTTGCAGCTGCGCAGTGCAGGACCAGGTGAGTGTGGAGATTGGGGGAAAGGTCACTGGAGCGGAGGTCATGACAGTTTCATTTGATTTATTCATTCGATTTTATTTTTTGTGTGTGTGTGTGTTTGTATTCCTATCTTAAATATTAAATATATTAAATATATTAAATATTTAAATATATTATTTTGTATAATTTTATTTTATTTATTTATTAAACACAAAAAATATATGTTTACATATATAACTGTGGGCAGCTGTGGCTCAGTTGGTAGAGTGGGTCGCCCAATGACCGAGAGGTTGACGCTCTGCCCTTGGGCAAGACACTGAACCCTGACTTAGGCTCCCAGTAGGACTGACAGAACCTTAGAAACCTACTGGTGTATGAATAGGTGAATGTGAGGCTAATGTAAAGCGCTTTGAGCACCATAAAGGTGCAGACCATTTCGTGATATGCTTTTGGGTTGATTTAGCTTGGATTTCATTGTCTCCATTTTCATAATACAGATTTCATTCATTCCTTCATATTATTACACAGTGTTTCCCTTGTTGTCATGTGTCTCTACATCATATTTTAATGTTCTGATTGTATTCTATTGAGGCTTATCTTTCATCCCGCTGATGTGCTCTCAGATGTATGATCGGGAAAATGATGAGTGTCACCCTCATCTGGAGGCAAGACGAGGCAGAAAGGTGAAATTGAAAATGTGAATGTCTCACTAATGGCAGAAGAAGAGTGCTGGAGATATAATACCAAATCTATAAAGGACAATTTCAGACTGAGAGTGTCAGAGAGAGTCAGACGCTCAGTCATGAAGTGATTGGCTCAGATTGATCAAGGGGCGTCGTAACCACATGGGAATGTTACATGTAGCTCCAAGGACGACTCCCAGAACTGTCAGGAGACTTAAAGCTGGATTTAATGGATCTGAGGTGATGTGCTTAGAAATCATTTCAGAAGGTGCAAATAGAATCCTCAAAGCATTTTACCAGCATTTAGCAGCTGTCTAGTAAAATTAATGTTCAGAACAGTGGAATCTGGAGGAATAAAATGACCGTCAGTGGAACAGAGTGCGAGAATTTCCTCTCTATTCTCACAGCAGATTTGAAAAGGCCAGGCTGAAACCACTGAAAGAAGAATCACAAATCTACTAATGAACCACACGCCTGATAACGGGTCCGTATTAAGCAGAAAGCCTAAACGCACTTATAGATAACAAGGCTTCTTTTATTTAAAGTGATCCCAGTTTGAAGCTCAGCGCGCCTTCAGAAATTGCAATAAATGCTGCAAATGTGACATTAAATATTCATAACCTTCAGCTGTCATCTGTCTTCCTGTCGTCCTGAAGATAACTGGGCTACAAAAAAACATCATCATTATTCACTTCTAATAGGAAAAAGGTCTGTGGAGGTACGACGCTGCGGCATTCTGGGTAAGTGGCATCCACGCATAGGAAGCGGTTTTTTTTAATCAGATAATGTGAAAATATGAAATGGTAAAATGTTCCCACATATAGAAAAACTTGGGAGGCATTTGTGTAAACGGCACATTCAGACACTCTCTGAAGCTCATGGAACATTCTCAATTCTGTCAAATCATTGTCTCACAAAGCTTTTCAAATATTTCATAAGATCGCAGCCAGATAAGGACACTGAGTCCAGCTCAGAAGATGTTTTATTTGTAAAACACTTTACATTTGAAATCAAACCTCAAAGTGCACAGAAAAACATAAAACCAACAGGTTTTAAGTTCTTTTGTAAAAGCTGGTCCTGGGTGGGTGAAGATGGTGCAGTTATCCTGAGTGGGTTCTGTCTGAGTTCTATGTGTGTGTTTGCGTGTACTTGTATTCCTATCTTTATGGGGACATTCATTTGTTTACACAGTAACACCATAGGGACCTCTGACTCCATGGGGACTAAAATTCAGGTTCCCACGACGGTTAAACCTCAGTGATTAAAACGCAAATGAAAAGGATACTATGTGACCGTGCTGTCTCAAAGTACAAAGAGTTAATTCAGTCACTATTTGTGCCTGTGTCATGTGATTATGTAAAGGACACATTTAGTCCCAGTATAAGTGATGAGTTAGTTGATAGTGCCATGCTCACACTACAAACTACGTTAGATAGAGTTGCCCCCCTTAAGTTAAAAACTACTAAGATTAGATTAACCTCCCCATGGTACAACGCTGACACTCACTCCATTAAACAAGCAACACGTAGAGGGGCAATGGCGGCGATCCAATTCAGAAGATTCTCTCAATGCCTGGAAAAATAGCTTAATAAAGTATAAGGAAGCTTTGTGTACAGCCAAAACTAGATATTACTCATCCATAATAGAAGAAAACAAGAATAACCCTAGTTTCCTGTTCAGTACTGTAGCCAGACTGACAAACAGCCACACCTCCGTGGAACCAGTTATTCCATCCACGCTCCATCCTGATGATTTCCTGCAGTTCTTTAACAATAAAATATCAACTATTAGAGAGAAAATAGACACATTTCTCCCAAACATTAGATCAGAAAAAGGAGCGGTTTCAAACCTAGGCCCTTTAATAAATCCCTCTGTAACACTAGATAATTTCACCACTGTAGACCAAACTGATCTCATATCTATTATCATGTCTTCCAAATCAGCCACCTGCCTCTTAGATCCAATTACAACAAAACTCTTTAAAGAGATTCTGCCCCTAATTATTAGCACTGTCCTAAATATAATTAACACTTCATTAATTACTGGATATGTGCCGCAGTCATTTAAATATGCTGTTATTAAACCAATTCTGAAAAAGCCTACCCTAGATCCTGACTTTCTAGCCAATTATAGGCCTATATCCAATTTGCCCTTCCTGTCAAAGGTTTTAGAACGAGTAATAGTTAAACAGTTGTGCCAATTCCTGCAGAATAATAGTTTAACCCTAACCCTAACCCTAACAGTTTCAGTCTGGCTTTTGTGCCCATCATAGCACTGACACAGCGTTAGTTAAAGTTACTAATGACTTATTATTAGCCACTGACATCAGATTAATATCGGTCCTGGTGTTATAAGACCTTAGTGCAGCCTTTGGCACCATTGACCACAGTATCTTAGTGCACAGATTGGAATGTGATATAGGTAATAGAGGAGCAGCCCTCTGCTGGTTTAAATCATATTTATCTAATCGCTACCAATTTGTTCACGTCAATCAACAATCATCGCAGTCCTCCAGAGTTAATTATGGCGTGCCCCAAGGGTCAGTCCTTGGGCCTATTTTGTTTACACTATATATGCTCCCTTTAGGTAACATCATTAGAAATCATGGCATTAATTTTCATTGTTATGCGGATGACACACAGCTATATTTATTGATCAAACCTGATCAGACCAGGCAAGTAGATAAACTAACTACTTGTGTCCAAGACATAAAAATTTGGATGAGTGCCAATTATCTTTTATTGAACCCTGAAAAAACTGAAGTCGTTATAATTGGTCCTAAAAATGCGAGAGACTCCCTAACTGACCAGATAGTTACTCTGGACAACTTAAGTGTAACACCCAGTGCCACAGTTAAAAATTTAGGAGTTTTATTTGATCAAGATCTTTCATTCAAAATGCACATTAACCAAACTATCAGGATCGGGGTGAGGTGAAGGAGGACTCCATTGCACAGTACTGAAGTACTAATTTAATAACAAAACTAAGAAAAATAAAGACAAGACAGACAAAACCTGGGAACAAACGACCAGAGTTCGTGGTGATGATGAATGTCCGGGTTATGGTGATTGAGGCGATGGCAAAAGTTGTCCGGGTTATACAGGTGACAATACTGAATGGTCCCGCACTGGCAACTGCAAGCCTTACTGCTTTTATAGCCACAGATGAGGAACGGCTTGCAACTGCGCAGTGCGGGACCAGGTGAGTGTGGAGAGCACTGGGGAAAAGGTCACTGGAGCAGGGGTCATGACAGTACCCCCCCCCCCAAAGGGCGGCTCCTGATAACCTATCTTTCATACCAAGTCTGTTCATGACTAGTCACCTGTTGTCCCCTTTCCCCCCTCACCCCCCTGGGGGGAGTGGTGGCTCTCCTGACAGTGTCTGCACGGGAGCCATGGACGACAGGATCTGCAGTATCTCGCCTGTGCCGACCTGTGAACCCGGACCACCGCCCCTGATTTCTTCTTTTTCCCACTGGGTTTTGAAGTTTTTTCTTGCCGAGAAGGAGGGTCTAAGGACAGGGGATGCTTGGGACTTTTCATATATCTCTGTAGTTGATTGTGTTTTTGTAAAGCCCTGTGAGACGACTTTGTTGTGATTTAGGGCTTTAAAAATAAAATTGAATTGAATTGAATTAATCCCTAAATGCCTATTGTTGCTATTATATGTGCTATAGTCAAATTAATTACCTCCACTTAATTTAGCATTTCCTTTTAGTTTTAACTTAAATTTAAATTCAGCGTAAATATAAATGTAGGTCCTCACTAGTAAAATGTGTGTGAAGTGTGTAAATTGATGCAAATGATGTGGCCCTATGAATCTTATTAACTTGTTTTTTCTTGAAGTTCCCATAAAGTATGAGGGAAACAGGTGCAAACAAAATATATATTTTTTCCAAGGTTTGAAGATGTATTATTTTTTATTTTTTTTATTTTTAAAATGTATTCATTAAAAAAAAAAGGAACATGTGATTACGCTATCTACACAATGAACACTTTACGTACAAGTGATGGTTACAAACATGGTCCCCATAAGACATGGAAACAATTATGTGTGTGACAAATGGGGGGGGCTTCAGTGAGGGTAGGTGGGGACCACACTGTGAAGACAATGGCTGGTGGTCAGGGCGATTTTATATTCAATACAAAGGTGCATCGTACGCTCTGACTATATAGCAATGAGACATCACGTGAAACCAACTTATTCCAAGGTGTTCCCAGACCACAGATATAACCCCTTCAACGTGTTCTGGGTCAGGCTCAGGTCTCCTCTGGATGGACAGAACACCTCCCCAGGGAAGAGGCGTCCTCACTACACCTCCACTGGCTCCTCTGGACCTGGAGGAGCAGTGATTTTAATCCCAGTACCTGTTTGTCTGTCTGTCCATATCTGAGATCCTCGTCCTATCTGACTTTCAGCCACTTGTACCCATTATTATTCTGGTCATTACCCAAAGCTTATGACCAGAGCTGAAGGTCAGAGTGTAGATAGACTGAGAGCTTCCACTTCATCATGTGTGTAATGTCCACTTTTATTAAATGACAAATGCATTGATTTGATTATTCATTATCATAGATGAATGGTAGAAGTCATTCCATAAACATGAAGGTAAATCTGTTGTTGTTTTACAGATATTTTCATTATTCTGTCACGATATAGGAATGTGATGGAACCCAAATGATGAGGATTTATTGATAACAGTACACATAATAATGAAAACACTCCATCATGACCTCCACCTGGGGTTAATGGCACCAAGTAAAACATCCACTGGGGTAAGAAGCAGAATCCGGGTAATCAGAATAAACAGAATCATAATCCAAAACACAGTTACCGCATGCTAGAAACAGGTCAGTCCAGAGAGCCGAGAGCGTGTCAATTCCAAGGGGGACAAGGCAGAGTCCAGGTCCAGAATCCAGGCCAAAGGTCATAAACAAAACACATCCAAAACACAGACAGACAAGGGGTGGGCCAAAACCAAGTACCAGAAAAACACAGTCAAAACCAGAGAAGAAAACCTGCTCATAGGTTGCATGGGGACAGCAGACATAGTCACACAAAGGTTTAAATACTCTAAAGACAGGTGACGGGACATGAACCCGCATAGTAAAAATAAAAGCACAACCACTAACAATGACATAAGACTCACAAAAAATAAAACACTTACAGGACATAGAGTACTGAAGTCATAATATATTCTGTCTATCTGCTACTAAATTAAAATGCTGTGGTGTCCTGGTGCATCCACACATACCACACCATGTTTAAACTGGAAAAAATCTTTTCTTGTTGCAACGTCTGTCAGCATCATTTTTCTTTTAAATTCATCTGACTCTACCATAGATGCGAAAAAAGCTCTTTCCATTACAGTTTAGTGTAATCACCCATTTGTGCTATAGCTGAAAAAACACCTCTTGTTAACGCAAAAACCTTTACTCGAAAATGACGGTTTAGTCGAAATTGTCATTTTTCCATGAGGTGAATTTTTATACACAAGTTATTATTGTGTGATTTTAGAGTCAATGTGTCTGCCACAGTTGGCCACTTGGATCTAAACCTTCGATGAGCTTTAAAGGGTCCGAGCTCCAGAGGCAGCGCCGTTCCCCTTCATATATTTAGTTTTACTGCGCAGCGTAATAATTTAATAAAACAATGAGCGAGCCTATTTTCATTTCAAAAGATTCAATAAGCCTGTGGAAACTTCATTCAGAGCACTGAAGGATTTTATCGAGCAGCTTTTCAAGCACTTGGAAATATTCATCTCACTATCTCCCTCAAGCATGTAAAGTGATGACATGGGTTTTTAATAAATGGTTTGTTCAGAAACACAGCTTTGAAGAGGTCATATTTTGCTAAACCCACTTTTATTAGTTGGTGGTACATTTATTTGTCTGTTTGGGGACTTTAATAGTTCATACAGTTAGAACCTTCCAAAGAGTCATTTCAAGACTCGAAACAGATGTTTTCCTCATTATCCCTGGTGTGTTGATTTGTTTTACCTGTTTGTCTTTACTCCTTACAACAGCATCTAAATGCTGTTGTAACTTGCACCAGCATTTCTCTGCTTGCCTTGCTCCACCTCTGCCTTCTGACTAAAGGCCAATTCATGCTCAGAAACCAAGTTGTCTGTGAAGTGATGCAGAGACTTTGTAAACACCTCCCAAAAAATGTAACGTACCACAGACAGTGTCACAGATATGTCACAGAGAAGACCTGAAAAGAAGCCTGTTATTGGTCTATTCTACATGCACTTCTTATGAGACAAGTTTGTTCAACAACGAAAGGACCTGATGTAAAAAATGGGCAGGGATCCAGGTGAGAAAAGGTTCCCAGAGTTCTACATCTTTATGTCTTGGCTAGAACCATTCATCAAACATCATCAAACAACCTCTAATTTCCTTTCAGAGGTAAATATCTTATGACTTTGTGACTGAGTGCCCCTTGCATTGTGGTGGTGAATAACACGGCATGCATTCCAAATATCTCGACAAGCTAACTATGATATTTTGCCGTGAGAGAATGCAGAGCCCTTACGTCCACATCTGTTTGACCATCACCTGCCTCACAGTATATTGAGTCTGCCTTCTCCACATGTACTGTCACCTGATTCATCACTCCTTTGTGTATGACCTGGACTGTTCCCTGACCTGCTTCTGCTTATTCCTAGTTGGACTTTGGATGTTAATCACCAGGTCGGTTTGAGCCTGGTATTCTCCAGAACGGAGGTCAGTGTTTGGACATCCTCGAACGAACATCTCTGAATATTTATTGTGTTAATTTATTACTGGACTCCTGATCTGCAAGTGCTGCATTTGGGTTCTTCTACAGTAGCTGTTCCCTGAAGGCAGTGTTTTCCAAACCTGGTCCTCGAGGCACACTATCCTGCATGTTTTAGATGTTTTTCTCTCCAACCACACCTGATTCAAATAATCAGCCAATCATCCAGCTCTGCAGAAGAATGATAACGACCATCAGGTGTGTTCAAAGAGGGAAACATCTAAAACAGGATCGTGTGCCTCGAGGAACAGGGTTGGGAAACACTGGCTTAAGGCTTCATCGATACATGGATAAGATATATCTAAATAAAAATGGAGCAAAAACATGAATGCAAGTCAAAACTGAGGTGAAACTGGCATAAATATATTGCACATATTCCAGCATCTGGCAGGTTTTAGATGTTTCCCTGTTTCAGCACAGCTGACGGTCATACATTTTCTGCAGATGTTTATCATTTGAATCAGGTGTTTTAGGAGAGGGATATGTGGAAAAACCTGCAGGGTGTGCCATACATGTGCTCTGGGAAGTAGGTATTTTGAATTTGGGAAGTGGTATTTACCAGCATGTTGTGTTCACAAGCGTTTGCTGTTGTGGACAAATGAAAGTTGGTGGAGCAGATTCAGAGTCAGGCCTGTTATCTGGCAAAAACAATGATAGACTGCATTGTTCATCAGCTGCAGCTGGAAGACAAGTTATCACAAGTCAAAAGTCAATAGGTGAATAATACTGAATATTTCCTGACCATAACAAGAAGAGATTTTCTTAACACATTGAATGCCACACAGTATTTTGGGAATTTATGAGATTTTATTCTCGTCATCTGAACCCACTTTACCCTCACTAGGGTCACAGGGGTCCTAATCCAACTATAATGGGTGAAGGCAGGGTACACCCTATATGACTCTCCAGTTCATCTCAGGGCTGAACATATATAGACAAACAATCACTCTCACATTCACACCTATGGGCAATTTAGATTAACCAGTTAACCTATCAGTGCATGTGTTTGGATGGTGGGAGGAAACCGGAGTACCTGGCGAAAACCCAGGCAGACAACATGCAAACTCCACAAAGAAAGGTCTGGTATGGGATTCGAACCAGGGTCCTTCTTGTTGTGAGGCACGAGTGCTAACCACTGCACCACCCACTGTGCCAACCCTGAGATTTTATTCTATGGTGAGTGAAAAAACATATATTTTTTAAAGGACATAGTTTTATAACGTATTATATTACACCTCTTAATGACGCAACATGGTGTAGACACCAAAAAACTACCAACTTGTACTAGTAAAAAAACACTTAAAGTGTCTTGCACCACATGGTGTCATAAGATTGAAAAATTTTAAATAATAGAAAAGATTAAAGTGAAACAGTTGGCCTTCTGTTTTCCCGTATATAGGCGTTCCAGGCCACTCCTTAATTTGTACAGGTTCATTGTGTTTATTGCTCAAGTTGCATGTGCTACACTTTTCTCCAACAAGCCCCCACATGTGCAGTCAGCCGTGACCGGGACACAACTCATCAAGCAAACTCACACAACCCACAAACAAACAAAACAAATGGAAAAATCCTCTGTCCTATATAGACTCCAAAAATTCAAAACTTGTCCCTCAAAGTGTTTAATGACTGTCAGTATATTTACCATCATTTGCAGAGCATTTGAATGGCACCTAAGGGTCTTTCAGGGAGAGGGTTGGAACTCACAGGTCTAAGCGAATGAACATGTTCATTAAATCTTGGTAAAATGATGAAGTTTAAGAGTCTTTTACTGACCAGAGCTTCTGGTTTTGTCTGAACTTTTAATGCTTTAATTCCTAATGACAGCATTGGTTGATTGTGTGTTTGCGTGATTGCGTGATTGCATGTGAAATGTCATCACGTCGTCTGCAGAAACATATTTGTTAAATGAGGGTGAGAATTTTTTGGACTTTTTTTTTTTTTTTTTCCTTAACAAGGGGAAATGTATGTTTAGAAAAAAATATCTATATTAGCATGAACAGGGCATACAATTGCTCTTTTTTTCCTGCAGAGGTATATTTATATTTAAATAAACATCCAATTACCATAATTTTTGTTGGGGTGCCATTTAATGTTTTATGAACATGCTGTTTCCTGAGGCTGTTTTAAACAACATTGACACATGATTTGACTAATAACCCTAAGGCTAATATGACAAAAAAAAAACTAACCGTTTTTAACTCGACTAATAAAAGAACAGACTTTGACTACAGACATTTTTGTAAGAAGAGCCTGAATTCATCAACCTTTACAGTTCATGTATATTTTGGTATTTGAATTTTTTGTTTCTGAATGGGAATTAAAATACAAAATATGACTGGTTTATTTGACTTTTGTTTTGAAGCACAAAACCAACAATTGAATTATGCCGCATTTTCTTTTCATTTAAATTTTTTTGTTTCACTTTACAAAAAGAAATTCAATTTCAACAGAAATGAAAAAACTGACCAGAAACAAGCATTAGTCATATTCTCACAGTGGAAGCTGCCATTCAGACTGTAATACAGTGAGAATAATGTGACAGTAACAACCAACAATTATGTCTTTGGAGCTGTACTCGGAAATGGTTTTAGAATGGGCTTAGAGGATTAATCTGATTATTTTGGGGAACATAGCCCCCTCCATAACCGTATGCACTCACCTTTCCATCAAGCACATGTGCACACTGCTGGCCCAAACCCTGAACAGTCCCGAAGTGGACAGTCTTTTCTCTGGACCATCATCCACTCATTTTGAAACATGTCTGTAAGGTTTTGTATGTTCTGTATGTTCTTGTATTCTGGCGTGTGTGCGTTCTTTTTTCTTCTTTTTCTGTTAATTTTACTCTTTTATTTTACTAATTCTCTGCTAAGTCTATTTAATTTCTTTCTTTTTATGTTTTTTTTAACATCTAATTCATTGTTGTGTGGGAGCATATTGAATAATTTTATTTTTTAATGTTTTGGTTCTGAATTTAATTTGTAATGAATAACATTGAGATATGATTTGGTTAATAATTCTAAGGCTAATATCATAAAAGTACTAATAATGAATTAAAAGTGTGTTTTTCAACTCTACCCATAAAAGACTTTCATTATATCACACATTTTTATAAGAAGAGCCTAAATTCATCAGCTGAACATGTTCATTAAATCTTTGTAAAACTAAATTCTGATGACTTTTACTGACCAGAGCTGTGGGTTTACTATATGAGCTTTTAATGCTTTAATTCCTAATGACAGCATTGGCTGATTGCTATAAATGTTTAATGAGTGTCATCACCTCATCTGCACAAATATATTTGTAAAATGAGGGTGACAATTTTTTGAACATTTTTTGTTTTTTTCTTAGCAGATAAAGGGGAAAGGGGAAAAACACACATATGACATAGATAGGGCTGTTATTTTTTTCTCTCTTGCATTTTTATAACATTTACCAAAATATCAAATGTTTTGTTTTAAATACAATCCTAGCATTAGAGGATACCCTGCCCCACAAGAACCGGGCGCATGCAGGCGGCAAAATCAGGGGAACTTAATATACAATAATGGTGGTGTCCAAAACCAGAGGGGAGGGTAATACCCCCCATCCCACCAGGAAACCCACCCAGTATACACCATAAATATCTACACAAAGGTTTATAATCATAATATACACCTATGAATAAATGGTGTATGTGATTGTTGTGTTTTCAGTGTGAATCCTCTCATTCTAACAGATCTAATGATTCTAGATATTTACTCAGATAGGACTGTTTTTTTTTCATTCAGATGCATAATTTAATAAGGATCCAATTTCCACAATTTTATGTTATTTAAGTGTTTAAAGAACATTGACATGAGCTTTGACTAATAACTCTAAGGCTACTATCATGAAAAAACTACATTAAAAGTGCGTTTTAACTCTACTCATAAAAGGACATGAGACTGTTACTACATCTGACACTTTTGTAAGAAGAGCCTGAATTCATCAGCCTAACTTAATGAATATGTTCATTAAATCTTTGTAAAACTATATGCTGATGAAGTTTAAGAGTCTTTTGCTGACCAGAGCTGCTGGTTTGTCTGAACTTTTAAGGCTTTAATTCTTAATGGCAGAGTTGGCTGATTGCTGTAAATGCATAATGAATTTCATCATCTACTGTAATATGAAGACTCTCATGTGAGCGCGGTGGCACCGTGTGTGTGTGTGTGTGTGTGTGTGTGTGTGTGTGTGTGTGTGTGTGTGTGTGTATTGTCCAGAACAAGGCAAGAGCCTAATTACACAGTTCCAGCATTGGGGAGACCAGGCTAATCTCTTCTGGGTTTCTTCAACAGATGTGTCCAATTAATGGCCTGTCTTTGAAGGAAGACCAGTTTAGATGTGAACTGCACTGGGAATTTCATCTCAAAGTAAAAGAGCCAGACTGATATTTGATGAGAAGACAATAGCCAGTTTTAATCACACCTTTCCAGTACACATTGCAAATTTTGAGTTAGTGCCTGGTACAAAGTGATCTAAAGCCAATTGTGGATGTTAATGACCTGGACAAAGCAGATATGGGCGACCGATAACGTCCCAGGGCTGAGTCATTACTCTGCTGCCTGACGCTCAGCATGTGGAATTAAACAGAAGGGATATTAGGTTTGAAAGTGGCAGAATGGACACGTGACATGGCAGTAATAACCTAGTAGGACAGCGGACATAAAACTGAGGAGGTTATGAGATCACTCATATTGGTGTTGGCACCATTTCTTAGTAAAGATTGTCGTGTTCGTTGATTGGAAGCTCCAAAGATGAGTTCAAAATATAGTTCTTCCTAAATTAATTTCTAAAATATATCATCTGTTGTTGAATGAAGACCCAAAGCCAGGTTTGCATAAATCAAGAATGAAATGGGAGTTAAACATTAACGTTACAATTGGCGAACAGTTATGGACAGATTTAAACAGAAACAACTTGTCATCTATTAACAATGCCCAATATAAATTGATTAACTATAATCTTTTACATCAACTATATCTTACTCCAGAAAAATGACATTCATTCAAATCTAGAGTCCCAGAAATGTGTTTTAGATGCAAGACTGAAGTTGGTTCTTTTCTACCCTGTACTTGGTTATATATGAAAATTAAGCCCTTTTGCAATGACATCCACTCCACTTTAACTAGAATCATGGGGGTTAATGATCCAGTGAACCCAGAACTTTGTTTACTGGGGAATTTTACAAACATCCATAATTCTCTAAACAATACAAAACTTAAAGTGTTAGTTTGCACAGAAATCCTGCTTGATGTCTGGGATGACTTAGAGCAGGGGTGGGCAACTCCAGTCCTCCGGGGCCGGAATCCTGCATGTTTTCGATATTTCCCTTTTCCAGCACACCTGATTTAATTAATGATCAGCTCATCATCCAGCTCTACAGAAGCCTGATAATGATGTAATGGCTTCCAGGTGTAATAGAAGAGGGAAACATCCAAAACTTGCAGGATACCGGCCCTCGAGGCCTGGAGTTGCCCACCCCTGACTTAGAGCCTTTCTGATCACAATTTTGACATTTGGTGCTGAACCCGGTATTTTAGCTTCCAAAAGTACAGCCAGCTTGGGATTCACACACACACTGTGCATTTAACTAAAATGTTCTTGGGGTCCTTATTTCAAAGGAAGTGAAAGTACTGGGCGTATGTCCATCTTGAAAATGAACTATCCAGTTCTTCTGGTTCTATCCGATCCTTCTGTCAGTCCCCCAGATCTTGTGGAACTTTGAAATGGAATGTTCTGTGTGGACACAACTTTGGATGAAGAAAACACAAAACTCACAAAAACAAAGCAGATAAAAAAAAAAAACACATTGTAAGGTGCATTACAGTAGGTAGTGGTATTGTAACTAGTATATACTGTATTATTGATGTTCTTCTCTGTAATGCCTTACATTGCTGCGTTACACCAAAAAGGTATACATTACAGTAATCAATTACTTTTGGAATGTGTTAGTCCCAACACTGGAAGATACTGGTTCTAACAGTGTTTATTTGTCTATGAACTTATTTTATGAATGGCACCTGGGTGCTTCTTGGCTAGCACAGATGTTAGCATACTCACTAGAAATCCTGGATGTTTGTGTCGCATAGATGTTTGTTTTCTTTACTAGATTAACCCTTGTTTGTGTCAAGTGTCCCACAGCTGTTGTTGTTTGTTGACTCAAATATTGTGTTTTGTTTATAGTGTGCATTTCTTTTTTGTGGTGTATATTCTTTGGTTTGTGTTAGTTTGCAGTGTATGTTGTTTTGTGTGTTATGATTTACTGGACATTTAATTTAAGACTGGGTCGACAATTGAGAACAGCTTCGCATTACCTCCAGCTGATGAGCGCAGCCGGTATTAAAGGAGCTAGGGAGACGAGCCGGCGGAAAGGAGAGGTCGCAACACGGGAAGTGGAAGTAGCACGCAGCGGGAGAGAGGAGCCCGACAACACGAACGGTAGAACGGGGCGCAGACGACGAGAGCAAATGGACGGCGACGAGTAGAAACGAGACAGCGGCAGGTACGCAGAAGGGGAGCAATGGCCGCCAGACAACGTGGGCCGGCCGCGAGGTGCAGCGAGGCCACGTGCCTGACCGGTATCCACTGGACCCGTTCTTGGGGGTGGTAGGCCAGGCTAAAGGACCCTGTCTCTTGGGTGGACAATTTATTTTAGGATTAAGTGATTAATGTTTATTTTTACCTGTTTTGATTCTGGGCCTAGGTATTTTAATGTTTTCTTTTAATCTTGTTTTTAATTATAATACATTTGTTTAGAGACGGACGCCTCTTCCATTTTATCCAACAGTGGTCACTTTCAGGCTGGTATCCGAACATTTGCCTCAGGAATGTGGTTTTTATTACTAGACACAGTTTTATCACATGAATGTATTTTTTGTCAGATGTTTAATTCATTATATGATCATGTCTAATTAGTTTCATCTGAATAGTGACTGGCAGAATAATTAGCCTTGATATTTGAGCAATTTAAAAACACACACTGAACTAATATTAAGTATGTGTAAGTACATCAATCCACAGGATGACAGCCCATAATACAACACCATGGTCAGTCCAGGAGATTCAGTCTTTGGTAGCTGACATAAATTATTCATATGAGACTCAAAACAAGTGAGTTTATCAACAATTCCCTGAACAGACGCGCCACATCACTATGACGACCAGGTACTGTAAAGGCAGTACTGTCCTGTTATCTACAGCAGAATGACTGAATGTCTCTGTCAACACATCAGGCAGTTTGTGGCAGTAATAGGTGTTGTACAAATGCAAATGCACGGATGGAAAGATGGAAGATGCTAAACACACGACATTTGAGTAAAAAAAAAAGACAAGACGCAACAGTCGACCGGTAAAAATTATTATACACACTCTGCAGAACGGAGTTTACTTTTCACTGAAATGCTTCCATCTTAAAATACATTAATGTGAAGAGTATGATAGTCAGGGATTCTGCTAGCACTTCAGCTAACACATTGTCTAGCTGGAGACAAATGTGAAGTGTGTATATATGTATATATATATATATATATATATATATATATATATATATATATATATATATATATATATATATATATATATATATATATATATATATATATATATATATATATATATATATATATATATATATAATATGTGTGTTAAATTCCCTTTTTTTTCTTCATGAAAAATAAAATGCAGTATTAATTCTTTAAAGTAGTTTTGGTAATTTGACAGTCAGTGCAACAACAGATAGGGTGGCTGTGGGTTGGCAGTTCGCATCCCGGCTCTGGCTGTCCACGTGTCAAAGTGTCCTTGGGCAAGACACTGCACCCTGACTTAGTCTCCCAGTAGGACTGACAGAACCTTAGAAAGCTACTGGTGTATGAGTGTGAATGGGTGAATGTGAGGCTAATTTAAAGCGCTTTGAGCACCATGAAGGTGGAAAACCGCTATACAGTATAAGTACAGTCCTAAATTTTACTTTACTGCAGTAACAGCATGTACAAACGGACTAAAGAAGAAAAAGCATTGAGGATTAACTCTACCTTAAAATCTGTACATTATGTATGAGAACAAATGAGTCAGTCATTAACTTAATGTAGTGTTGTATGATGCTAGTAAATGAATGACAGACTCCAGCTGAACTTAATTGCAAGCACATGTGTCATTACTATAACGCATAATTAACCCACACATTGTACTCTGTTTTTCCATTAATATTGACTTCTGCATAATTGAACTGTTTGCTTCATTGCAGTAAAGCTTTAACATTAATATACTTGGGATTTTTCTCTAGTCATTTTGCAACCTATTGATATTTGGTCCTCAGAATAATCTATGTCTATTAGTTTATCTCTAATAATTATTTCCAAAGCAATATATAGTTTTTAATTTTTAAGGATAGATATGGGGGCTTCTATGAAACTGGGTAGAGTTTGGTACCTGGTACTTTTTCTGCTTTATAGACCCAATAGTTTTTTTTAGGGTAAAATGTCAAAGGAAAGTCTAGTTTTGTGTTAAGTGACTGAATCAACTCATGTGTTGCATATCACAAACACTTAACATAACACGACGGTTTATTTTGAGAGCCCTACTATTTTATATAAATTTTTCTTGATGATTGTTTTTTTTCGAGCCTTCACAGAAGTAATGCTTGAAATAAGCAACAACAGTAAGTCAAAAGAAAGAAAGAAATTCATACACAACTGAAAAAGAGTAGGACGAAGAAAATGCTTATTTAACACCACCCCTGTTCTCATCAATAATTGAACATATTCAACTTTTAAATATTCACTCTTGTCCTTCAACTTCCGGAATAAATGGCTTAAACCCCTTTAAAATCAACTCATTCAACAGTGTTTACATTATGGAGCCACAATGTGAATGGAAAATAGAAACAACGCACATTCATACGTAAATCAGTTAACTTACATTAAAATAATTACAGACTAACAATGATAAGAATAAAACTACTATCGCATTAATGTTAAAGAACAGCACCGAGCAGCGATGGTTAGAAGAAACCAGAAGGTAAAAAACAAAAACACACACTGACTAAATGAGGAACAACAAATACACATTAACATTAACATACAAAACTTTGACCATTGTCTACTTAAATAAATTATGGCAATAAAGTGACAATTAAAATAATTGAATAGATTTTAAGTAATTCAAATTTGATTAAAAAGTATTATTTTATTAAGTAAATTTAAACATAATTATTAAATCCAAAATAATGAAATTATTAGTTGAATGATTTTGGTTTAACTTAAGCTTTAGCACATGTTGAGTAAATCTGAATACATTTTTGGAGGAAAAATGTCCAATATTTACTAGTTATCTGGAAAATACTAATTCAGATAAACCACATATCTGCAGAAAAAATCATTTAGACTTGTTGTACTAAGGTGGAATTAATTAATATTCCTAAATATCTGAATGATATTGATTTATACATTGTTGACTTTACTGATACAATATAAGACACACTTAAAAGATTTTAATTTTCTCCAAAAATAATAGTACACCCAATAATCCAGAGCACTTTATAAATGGATTAATTCTGATTGTGCTTAGTGACTTGAGATTTACATTTTTTATCTCAGAATTTAACATTTTTATGTCATAATTTTGACTTTTTTGAAGTTTCAGTTTGGTTCTGTCAAAACTCAACAAGGTTGGTAGTTATTGTGACTGTTTAGTTTCGCTATAGTACAGTGTGTCTTACATATGAAAAAAAACTCAAAAATACAGTGCACCTTTATAGTGCAGAAAACACCCTAATTAATTTCTACTCAGTGACTGTCAACTGATATTATTCAACCAAAAATGAATCGACTCAACTTAACATTAACTCAACATATCAATATACCAAACTGCATGTAGAGTTTAATAGAACTTATTTTGTTAATATTAATTTAGCCCAGTCACACTTTTTTTAGAGTGTGAGACAGAATATTGGTGTAACATTAATATTAAGACCCTCAATGTTTATAGGACCATATTATATGATTATAGAACAGATTAAATATCTGGATATTTTGTCACTGCTTGTTGGTCCATCAGGTTTCATGAGGACGGCTGCAGTTGGCTGTGTGTAAAGACAAATAGAAGTGGCCACATGACCTCCACGGAGTCAATCAAAGCTGTAACACAACCTGACAAACAGCAGGAAAACATGAGTGGAAATGTGTGGTTGGTGTGTGGCTTCAGAAAAGCTGTGGATGAATGAGAGGAAGAAGATGAGTGTGGAGCAATTTATGGGACTAAATTATGTGTATTTACAGGAAATGGTTATTTCATTAATATTACTGTGTTCTCCATTGTTATTGAATACATTGTGTGTCGTTTCTAATAAAAAAAAAAATCTGGATTGCTTTGTTTCAAGCTATTTTTGCACGATAAAAAAATGACTTGAGGTCAAACAACAGAGTTTACCAGTACTTCCTCATACGCGGCCACGAGCCGTCTCTGATTGGCTCAGAATTCATGAAGGAACACTCCCCCCTCCCCTCTCTCTGTGTATGTATTTAGCTTTACCCAAGCAGCATTCAGCTAGATTTTGTGCCGTTGCTTGTTCTGAAAATGTCCAGGGAAAAAAACATGGCTTTCCACAAAGAGCACATGAACCAGTTTGATCTGCCATTTTTTTCCAGTTTTGTACAGCAGCTACTGTGGCGCCATCTTCTCTTATAGATGCTAATGCTGATGCTACTTTAGATTCACTGCCAGGGACGGGCTTAACCCCACGTGGGTGACGCTAAAGTCCCTCTGTTGTCAGATGGACCGGCTTTTTCTGGGTCCATCGGCCCTGTTTTTTGTGAATGCCGTATGCAGCCAGTGGAGGTGATGAACCACTTTCACCCGCAGTATGTGTCGGTAAGTCGGGGTGACCCATTAGATGCCAAAAGGAGATTGGGAAAGTGGTTTTCAGCGGAATCACACCTTTAAGTAGAAGTATAGCTACTTGTGTGAAAAAATACTCTGGTAAAAGTAGAAGTACTTATTCAACTCCTTTAATGAAGTAAAAAACAAAAAAAAAGTACAACTTGTAATACAGCTAATGGATGAAATAATACGTATTTAACAAGGGGATAAAAGGAAAGTTTCAAAGGTATCAAAAAACATAAAACCATTAAAAGTGAGTTACTGTGTAGAAAATGTACTCGATCAGGTCACAGTTACTCAATTTAGTAGATATGGGCAGGACAATTAGGGAAAAAAAGGGGGGGGGGGGTCATAATTTAGATGAAACGCCATCGATATGACACAAAAAAGGTCATATGTGAGATTTAAAAAGTGCATAATTATGAGATAAAAGTCAAAATTCTGTGATACAGTCATACATGTGTGATAAGAAATGCATAAACATGCGTAAAAGACTTGAAATTTTGTGATAAAAAGTCAATCATGAGCAAACAGTCATAATTATGATAAAGAAAGTCACAATTTCTCTCCACCGAGTTTTCCCTCTGAAGCAATTTTTTTTAACGAGTCTATTCTAAGAATGGAAGGAGTATAAAGTACACATAGTTATATCGTCAGGATCGGGGTGAGGTGAAGGAGGACTCCAATGCACAGTACTGAAGGGAAAAATAATTTAATAACAAAACTAAGAAACAAAGACAATACAGACAAAACCTGGGAACAATTGACCACAGTCCGTGGTGATGATGAATGTCCAGGTTATGGTGATCGAGGAGATGGTGAAACAGTCCGGGTTATGGCGGTGACATTACTGAATGGTCCCACACTGGCAACTGCAAGCCTTACTGCTTTTATAGCCACAGATGAGGAATGGCTTGCAGCTGCGCAGTGCGGGACCAGGTGAGTGTGGAAGTGACAGGGGGAAAGGTCACCGGAGCGGAGGTCATGACATATATAACTATAAGGAGGATAAAGTACAGATACAGAATAAAAGTAAAAAATTGGCAGAAATACCAAAGAAAACCTTAAAAACACACAGTAATGAAGTACTTTAGTTAGTTACTTTTCCCACCTCTGACTTTACTCCGAGAAGTTCTAAAAAATCTGTGACTCTATCCATAGGAAAAACTTGATTTCCTTTATGATTGAAAGTAATCACGTTAAGCGATGTCATATTATTGACCACTTTCTACCATCTGAGAAATTCATATTTGTACTGAAGACAGTGTACTTCTAACTATTTCGTAAATGTATTCATATTCTGACAAATATCAAACACACAACACATTATAAGTATAAATGGACTCATTTTAGAGTTTGAAAATATTTATTTCATGTTCAACTACAACCAAACATGCATATATATCCCAAATATGCACAGATTACTTTCCTGTGAATACCATGAATTTTGTCCCAAAAATCACTCCATAGAGGAGTCTGAAAAGACACGCCTGGACAGAAGGAACATCAGCTGTTTATCACTAACACAAATATATGCAGGAGCACAAGTGCTGCTTCCACTGAATGAATGAGTGCTGTTAAAGATACTGGACAAGATGGGTTCAGAGGAAAAAGAACTGTACAAGTATAATGGTACAGTTAGTAAAAACTCAACAGTAAATGTGAGCAGATGTGTAGAGTGGTGGAAACAGCAGTGAAGCCTGAGTCCAGCCTTAATAGATCTGTGCCGCCGCTCCCCTGCTGCGTGCACAGAAACCCTCTCACGTAGCATGTACATGCATTTAGACTTATTTAGCTGGATCCTGCCAGCGGCCTGACAAGCACGTTTCACTGCTGGAGATGCATCATGGTTGTTTGGCAACCCTGGCAGATCATTGTTTAGAGGCACAACCGCTCACTGCAAAGACCTGCTGAACACATGCTAATGCAAATGTAGCAGGAGCAAGAAAAGCTACATGAATAATTAACAATAAAACCAGGCACACGACTTTATCAGAGGTAGAAGGAACTGAGTAGAAGTACTTCCTTTACTGTAATTAAGTACACTTTTTAGGTATCTGTACTTTACTTGAGTGTTTATTTTTCTGGCAACTTTTAACTTTTACTCCCTATATTTTATCTGTACTTTATACTCTTACATTCTCAGAATAGACACATTACTTTTTCATACATACATACATACATACACACACACATATATATATATATATATATATATATATATATATATATATATATATATATATATATATATATACATATATATTGTGTATATAGGCTTGTGTATATATATATATATATATATATATATATATATATATATATATATATATATATATATATACACATACATGCTGCAGCAGCAGCAGAAACATCACATCCGGTGAGTGTATTGTTTCTCTGTACAACTTTCCTCTCTAACTCCGCTAGCCTAGCTTCCTTTAGTCATGGCTAGTTCTTCTTTTTCTTCCCATATTTTCTGCTCAGTGTGCTGTATGCACAGTGAGTCCTGCTGTTGGAAGTGTACTTTAGTGTCAGGTTTGGAGGCCAGGGTTTTGAAGTTAGAAGCACGGCTCTGCAGCTTGGAGGCTAATGCTAGGCCTAGCTATAGTGAGGTAGCTGCAAGGTGCAAATAGCAGTAGGAATGCTAGCAGGGCTAGTCTCCCAGCATGTCCCGTGCACCCAGTCCAGGGATAGGTTTGTGACAGTATGAGAGAAGCGTGGTGCTAAATGCAAAAATGTAGCTCACCAAGAGCTTCAGATCAGATCTGTAATAGATTTGAACCCCTCCGCGCTGCCCCGCTGAACCAGACATTCTTATCATTGCGAGTTCTATTGTCAGAGACGTGAAGCACCCAGCAGTGTCTGCCAGGTGTTATCCAGTGGCCAGAGTCAGTGACATTGAAGGAAATCTTAGGCTTTTACAGCAGAGCAGGACTAGCTTCTGTCGTATCGTGACCCACACTGGTGGTAACGATGTCCGACGGAAACAATCAGAGGTTCTTAAACTGAACGTAGCATCGGTGTGTAAACTTGCTAAATCGATATGTGACACCGTAGTCTTCTCTGGACCCCTGCCTAATTTGGTCAGTGATGAGATGTACTCTAGGTTCTCATCATTAAACCACTAGTTGTCTAGGTGGTGCTCAGAAAATGATGTAGTTTTCATAGATAATTGGCGTGCGTTCTGGGGAAAGCCTGGGCTCATTCACAGACATAGGATACATCCCACTTGGGCAGGTGCCTCTCTCTTAGCACAAAATGTGGTTGCTAAATTTAGCCTGTCTAAATGACAATTCAGAGTCGTAGTGTTAAACACTTCTCTGTGCCTCATCAACTTCACTGTTAGCTGTCACACACCCAGCATGTAGCAAGTAATAGAAAAACTGTGTCTATTCCCTGTGTAGTTAATAATAAACCTAATATTAAAAAACCTATAGTAGTGAGATCAAATAATTTAATAAAAATAGGTTTAGGTAATAATCAGATTAAAAGAATGTGGACTGATCAATATTAGGCCAATCTCTCTAAAATGTCTTTAATAAATGATCTAATCACTGATCATAACATTGATATTTTAGCTGTGACTGAAACCTGGCTTCAGCAGGATGAATATGTCACATTAATTCAATCCACGCCACCAACTCACGTGAACTATCACACAGCCAGAACCAGTGGTCGTGGTGGAGGAGTGGTAGTAATATCTCACTCCAGTTTAGGTCTTAGCCCTAAAATCAATGATAAAATGAATCATACTTACCACACCTTTGAAAGCTAGAGCCTTTATTTACCAGGCTCCTGTCTTATGGAACCAGCTTCCATTTAATATTAAAGAGGCAGAAACAGTCTCTACATTTAAAATGAGGTTGAAAACATTCCTGTTTGAGAAAGCCTATGGTGAGGTTAGTTAAAATCAAACTGAAGTCACAGTTCAGTCTCAGCTGCGCTAGGAGCTAGAATGCTGGGGGAAGTACAGACACTGAGTTCTTTCTCTCGCTCTCTCATTTGTCTGTATTTGATATTTTTATAATCTATCTTATATACCAAGTCGGTTCATGGCTAGTCACCTGGTGTGGTCTAAGGAAGGACCTTAGACCAGACACTTAGACCCCTGGGGGTGTGACAGCTCTCTCAGCAGTGTTCGCATAGAGAGCCATGGACGACAGGATCTGCGGTGACTCGCCTGTGCCCTGTGCTGACCTGTGACCCCGGACCTCTTCCCTCGTCCTGTCTGGTGTCTGGATCAGCCCCCCCCCCTCCTTCTTTTATAAATTGATATTCGTCTATAGCCTGTCCATCCATGGGAGTGGATCTCTTCTTCAGTGTGGTTCTTCTCAAGATTTCTTCTTTTCCCCACTGGGTTTTGGAGTTTTTTCTTTCTGAGAAGGAGGGTCTAAGGACAGGGAATCCTTGGGACTTTTTATCTATGTCTGTAGTTGATTGTGTTTCTGTAAAGCCCCTGTGAGATGACTGTTTTGTGATTTGGGGCTTTGTAAATAAAATTGAAATTGAAAATTGAAATATCCACAAGTGGTTTCTGGTACAACAAACCCCACCCCCCCTCACACATGTTTAGCTTGATTATTTTATCATTGTGAAACACATGTTTGGTGACTAAGACCTTTGACCTACATTCAGAAAAATTGAATGAGATCTATTCTGCACCACCTCATACCTTTTTCAGAAAATTTCATGGGAAGTGGTCCAGTAATTTTTGTGTAAAGCTACTTACTTACAAACAAACAAACCGATTCAAAGACAATACTGTACCCCTCTTCCCTCTGGGGGTTGGGGTAATAAGCGTACAGCATTGCTGAACATGTACAGATGTACAGCAGGAAAGTAGGGGAAAAAAATCTAATTTAAAAAATAAATAAATAAAAAGTGGAGTTCAAGTAATTTCTGAGTGAAACAGTGATATCGGAGGAGCAGCGTGATCTGATAGAAACCAGATGAACTGTGACCGGAATTAAATGATTTTTCGAGGAAATAAATCTGACTCCAACAGTTTTTTTCTTATACTGGAATTCCTCGAAGAATTGTTTCACCTCTAATTTTGTTTTTATTATTAAATCTTTTTATATGGAATAAACAACAAATAGGAAAAGGTCTAACAGTGAGGACACCAGACAAGAGTCAATACAGGTTCAACATATATTCATTCATGAATTTCACCAGTTGTAAGATATCTTTTCTTATTTAAAAAAAGGTAATAATCGAGCATATACCGACTACACCACTGCTCAGATACTCTGTAAATTCTGCATCACTCTGCTTATTTCCATTGCAGGTGAAGCCCCAGTATTAATAAATAACTTGAAAGCTCATTAAATATTTATCTGTGAATTGCACACAAGCAGTTCTCAACTCAGAACTAACCTGAAACTTCCAAAATAAAAGCATTTACATATCAATGGCCAGTTTTTTAGAGTTAAAATCAGGAGTGGCCTCGAGTTTTAAAAATATATAATAATAATAATAATCATTCATTTATTTGAAAGTATGTTTCATTAAAGAACAAGGATAGAACAGTTTGGGCTTTTTCATTATAGGTTAGTTTTATTTAGTTTTGACTTTTCCCCTCTAATTCAGTTAGTTTTAATTAGTTTTAAGAGCAGATTGTCTAGTTTTTAGGAGGTTTTCTTTTTTTTTTTTCTCAATGCTTAGTTTTAGGGTAGTTTTCTCATAATTTTTATTTTCCTCACTGCCATATTCAAAGAAATCCACCCAAAATACAAACAAACCAAACAAAATCAAATGATAATAATAATAATAACATTATTATTATTATTATTATTATTATTATTATTATTATTATTATTATTATTATCACCTAGAATTTTTATATATTTTAGATAGTTTTATAAGCAGACAATACAGTTAAATTCAGTTTATATTAGTTTTTTTCATCCAATTCTAGTTTTCATCCTTTTTTTTGTTAATGATAATAAAGCTGTGGACATTTTATTTAATTCACTTGCAAAAACGCCTCGTTCTGAATAAGCATGAAGACTGAAAGTACCAGTGGAGCGTTTACAGAGCACACATCTGCATTTATTTGAAACATGAACACAGTAACAAGAGAAATACAAAAAGAAAGCACTTTCAAATCAAAACACATTGGAACATCCAGAAAAAGAAAAGAAATCTGGGAACAGTCACATCCATTTCAGGTTCCTACACTGCAAAACATCTGAAACTTAAGTGGAATTTTTTCATTTCTAGTCCAAATATCTCATCACACTTAAAGTAAGACATTTCTCTGTTCCATTGACTCTCAAATTCTGCAAATATAACATGCACATAAAAATGTGCATACGACAATTTTGACAAAACCATAAAATTTCAATTCAAGTTTTTATGATGAATCTAAAATGAATCCAAAAAAAGCCTGTGATTAATCTGATTAAAAATGTACTCATTTGACAGCCCTAATATTATATTATTATACTGTATATATTCATCCTTTTAAGTGCACAAACTGAAGGAGACATTTTTAGGTTTTGATCCAGATTATTCCATAGATATTGTATTACAAAGTTTTCTGTTGAAATAATAGATTACACTTCAGTTACTCATCTGTTTTGAGTTTAATCCTGTAAAACCTGAACCGTGAAAATCAGTGATAGAACATTATACTTCTTTAAACTGGAGCCTTTAATGGTCCTTCTGAACATCTGAAAAACCTTTTCAAATATTAATGTTCTCCCCGTGTCTTCGTGGGTTTTCTCCAGTTTCCTCCCACCATCCAAACACATGCACTGATAGGTTAACTGGTTAATCTAAATTGTCCATAGGTGTGAATGTGAGAGTGATTGTTTGTCTATATATGTTCAGCCCTGAGATGAACTGGAGACTCAAACAGGGTGTACCCCGCCTTCACCCATTGTAGCTGGATTAGGCCCCCAGTGACCCCTGTGACCCTAGTGAGGATAAAGCGGGTTCAGATAATGAATGAATGAATATCTGTAAACAAAAGGAGATTTACCTTCATCTTACATCATAGATGACATTCTCATGCTATGATAATAAATAAACAAATCATTTCATTTGTGATTTAATTGAAAAATTCTATTGTGCACTTGTGTGTTTGTTTTGTTTTTACCTTTAGTGAATATCGGTAAAGTTTTGCGTATGTATCCAATGGAAATGTCAATCACCTAAAGAGTAACTTTTAATAATAATAAAAATTTAGATATAAGAAGTTATTTTTAAGCAAATAAATTCAAGATAATTTTTTTGCTTTTAATTCAAGATTTATATTTTTGTTGAATTTAAGAATTTATTTTTTTTGGCTGAATTTGAGATTTTTTTGTTGTTGTTCAATTCGAGATGATTTTGCTCAATCCAAACAAAAATGGAACCAGTACAAATCTTGGTCAGATTTTCAGATATATTGTCTATATATAAATCAGTTCTTATATCTGTCTGAAAAGTTCCTCTTTCAGTCTGATCAGACATTTGGACTAGAACTGAGACAAACCCAGCTGTTCAGATGTGTGTTTCTGCTGTGTCCTTTTGTTGTTTGTAACTCTGCACTTCGGTCACAGCCTGGTCTTTCCTCTTGGTCTTTAAAGCGGAGTCGAGTCTGCACTTTGGTGGTAGAAGAATGAACAGACGTCAGAATATGAGACGACACCACACGTCCCCACATGGACACCATGCGTCCCCACATGGAGGTTTTCACCTTTAAAGACAGCTGTGTGTGTTCTATACATTCTGTTGTTTTTATTGACCTCTGGTCCAATACATTGCTTTATTAAAATACAGAGCCTATAAAAAATATTTTTTTCACTAGGTCAGCATTAATGACTCCTATATTTGTAGATTTTCATAAATAATTTAATACATAGATAAATAGATATTCTGTATGTGGATTATAAATCTTCATAAAAGCCATTTTTCAGTAATACTGGAGTGACTATAAATGCTGAAGGTGTGCAGTTCTGCTGTCCAACCCTGGTGTCCAGTAGACAGTCCAGTAGTCTGTCCAGTAGACTGTCAAGTAGTCTGTCTCGTAAATGTCCAGCAGTTTGTCCAGTAGACTGTCCAGTAGTTGGGCAGCTGTGGCTCAGTTGGTAGAGTGGGTCGTCCAATGGTTGAAGGGTTGGCGGTTCGCGTCCCGGCTCTGGTTGTCCACATGTCGAAGTGTCCTTGGGCAAGACACTGAACCCTGACTTAGGTTCCCAGTAGGACTGACAGAACCTTAGAAACCTACTGGTGTATGAGTGTGTGTGTGAATGGGTGAATGTAAAGCGCTTTGAGCACCATGAAGGTGGAAAAGCACAAAATAAGTGCAGTCCATTTAGTCTGTCTAGTAAATGTCCAGTAGTCTGTCCAGTAGATGTTTAATTGTCTAGTAGATTGTCTAGTAGTCTGTCCAGAAGATGTCCAGTAGACTGTCCAATAGTCTGTACAATAGTCTATCCAATTGTCTAGTAGATGTCCAAGTCGGTCTAGTAGACTGTCCAGAATATGTCCAGTAGACTGTTCAGTAGACTGTCCAATAGCCCAGTAGTATGTCCAGTAGATGTCCAGTAGACTATCCAATTGTCCAGTAGATGTCCAAGTCTTTCTAGTAGCCTGTCCAGAAGATGTGCAGTAGATTATCCAGTAGATGTCCAGTAAACTGTCCAGTAGACTGCATGTGTGAAAGGCTTTGAGTGGACATGTGTGTTTGGCTGGAGCTGCAGTAGGGACCCCCCCCCCCTATGGCCCCCCGTATGTGCGGCCCTGTGCCCAGGGCCTTAGCTCCGCTGGCACTCGTTCTTGCTGCAGGTGGCCTGTCGCTCTATCTGCCACGTCCCCTCCTCGTATGTGCAGTAGCAGATGGTGCACTCATCTATCTTCACCTCGCGGCCGGCTGGTATCACTGCTGTGTCTGCGTAACAGTTTGGACCTGGGGAGAGACGAGGGGGGGTGGACAGAAGACAGTCAGGAACACAACAAAGAGGAGCTCAGACCCTTAACAACCACTGATCAAAGTTTCATTGGCGTAGAAGAATAAAAACACCTGCAGCACAGACACTGAAGGACACAGTGTAAAGACTCACTTTAAAGACACAGGCTGCTTTACACCAGCTTTTATCATCATACACTCTATGTGTACACAATACAAAGCTGCTTTTATTTATTTGATTTGATGTTCTTTTTTTTACTTTTATTATTTTATTTATTGTATCCATGCTCTCTGCTTCACAGCTACTTTCTTTGTCCTCAGCTGTTACTGTTCTGGGTCCAAATATTTAATTTGATATCAGATATGGACACTTCGCCAGATCCAATTTAGGTGGTGCCAAGAGTATCAGATAAGTTTAATCCACTCCCAGAATTCCAACAAAAATTGTTATCATACATGTTAATTACAGATAAAAAACAAATTTTGCAATTTTGGAAGAAAAGTGAGACTCCTGCTAAAATGTGGTGAAATGAAATGATCCCACTATTGCACCGAGAAAGGATACGGTATGTGTTAACAAACAGACATTTGGTTTCCCCTTCTCCAGCGGATTCATTGACTTTGTCGTTGTTTCGTTAATTCATATTAATATCTGATTGCCTCAACAGTGTAATACACAGGTGTCAGACATGACATAGGGTCCAATCTGGGCCCTGGGATGAATTTGTGAAATGTAAAAATTACACAGAATGTATTAATAATTAAGGAAGTTAAAATCATTTGATTAAATCAAAACAGTTTGATTTAAAATGGATCAAACTATCATCATAAACAATAAATTATGAAAACTTCACATTTTCTTCTTTATTTTAGTGTACAATAAAGTGATTAAATAAATAAATAAAAGTACTAGCCTGTGACAAGAAATGTGAATAACCTGAAATATATGATGAATTTTACCAATATGTATGTATTTATAAATCCACTGTTATCATTAAGTTGTGATGCACATATGTAAATGATAAACTTAAGTGTAATATTGTTAATATTGCGCTTATTTTCCTTAATAACTTTGCGGTTGTTAATATTTTTTTCATGTTATGTTCAAGTACAATTCATAGAAAAAAACATTTCCATTATGGAATATGACTAATTTTGCTCTAAAAAATAAAGAACATTTTGGAGTTGACATTATTTATGTTTTTATCCTGTTATTTCTATTATTTTCTGATAATAGAAACTAGAAAAGCAGACCTCCGCCATGGTCCCCCCCCCCCCACACACACACACACACACACCCTGTTTGTTTGTTTGTTGTTATCTCCCGCTTAAAAACAAGACTCTGAATGTGTACAAATATGGAATATTTCTGAAATAGTATTCACAATAAAAAGATTTGACAGTTATTTTATTTTATTATTTTTTTTTTTTTACCTCCGCCAAGGAGGTTATGTTTTTGCCGGCGTTTATCTGTTTGTCTGTGTTCAAGATAACTCAAAAACTTATGGATGGATTTTGATGAAATTTTCAGGATATGTTGGAAATGTGAACAGGAAGAACTGATTTCATTTTGGGGGTTATCGGGGGGTGTGTGTGTGGGGGGGGGTGTACCTTGGCGGCGGTATGCGCTCTCTGAGTGCTTTTCTAGTTTATTTTTATTATTTTCTGTATTTTATCCATGTTGCTATATGGATAAGTAGTGAATAATTGAACGCTTTGTTTTTACACTTGATCTGTTGGACAGGTTCAATGTGTGTTTTGTCATATTGTCAAAGGCAGTTACTCTGTCTGTGAAAGAAATCTACCCACGAGTACAAATATAATCAATCTGAACCTTAATTCAAATATAGGAACAGGATATAAAGCCTAAACACTGGGAAAAAAGAATTTAAAAAATCTAAATCTGACAAAGTGTATTTTTCTTGTTTCACTTAAAAGAAAAAAAAACAGTGAACACACCCAAGCAAAGGACTAATATTGTGGTATTTTATGGTTTTAGTCAGGACCAGAGCAGCAGTGTTCTGGATGGACTGCAGCTGTTTTAGGACACTTTCACACCACTACTTTGTTCCCTATTGATGCAAATCAAAATGAAGTATTTCAGTGTCTTTGATTTTCACGGGGTCCAATTGTAGTTGTTTTGTTTGGGTTTTTTGTAATTTTTTTGGGTATTTTTTCCATTTTTCTATCTTTCTCTTTTTCTTTTGCTTAATTCAAACACAAAAATCTGGAGTTGTGAGTATTTATAGGTCATTTAAGGGTGCTTTCACACCACTACTTGGATTATTTGTTGTGGTGCAGACACTACAATAGTTCTTTTTCCTCCAGACTCCAGTGTGGTTCTATATTCACATCTGTAAATGAAGCAAAACCTTCAGTAGAACTCAGCAGCAGTTTGGACTCACTCTGCAGACACACATGGACACCCTGGTTCTGATCGGATTTGCCTTCATTACAGTCTCTGTTTGGGACATTTTTGGAGAACAATCAGCTGGTGCACTGGAGTGGCAGGAGTAAAGCGTATCATTACAGGCAGAGGAGACGCACTGTTTTCATCAGTGTGCTCATGCCTACCCATGATGCATTTGGAACAGTTGGTTTGGACCAGCTGTCTCCAGTCTGAAATTTTCATTCCTCATTGTCTGGTACCAATCTGAAAGTTCTGTGACCCTCTGTCCTTGAGTTATAACCGATAATGTGATTTTGATCTTTTAATTAGTTGTGACCTTTGACCTTTACTCAAATGGATCATTGCATCTGATGTGCATTAGCTATATGTATATGTCCATGTCATTTCATGGTAATATCTCAAGTATTTATTAAGTTAAAAAGAAAGAATAACCAGTATTATGGTTAACACCTAAACTCAAATGGTTTAAATTGACCATTAACATAGTACAAGGGTTAATAATTTATAGCTCTACTTACTCTGCATAATAATTCCTATGTATCTAAAAGTGTCTAAATAGAAGATAAAACTATTGATCATATAGAAAAAGACAGAATATGGTACAAATATTTCAGGCCCATGTTTGCAGAGACAAAGGAATACACAGTGACAGAGGCTTTGGACAAAACAAAAAACAACAGCACTACAGGAAGAAGTGCTTATTGTCCCATCCATCACCCCTCCCAAAGGCCTTCACCAACAAAGACTTTGACAAAATGCAGTCTCACAAAACACTGGCCAAACGACGGCATCCATAGATAACACAATAACATGATAGCAGTGCTCAATTATTGTGGGAAAACACTCGGCGACCAAGAGGAAGGACAAAAAAATATTTATACTTCACTTCCATTAACCCATAAAGACTCAGCGCTTTTCAGTTCACATTTGTACATACAACTACCTGAGAAAAGTCCAGTTCTAGAGGTTCTACTGTGTCCTGTAGAACCTACACTGTGTCCTATAGAACCTATACTGTGTACTGTAGAACCTACACTGTGTCCTATAGAACCTATACTGTGTACTGTAGAACCTACACTGTGTCCTATAGAACCTATACTGTGTCCTGTAGAACCTACACTGTGTCCTATAGAACCTATACTGTGTACTGTAGAACCTACACTATGTCCTATAGAACCTATACTGTGTCCTGTAGAACCTATACTGTGTCCTGTAGAACCTACACTGTGTCCTATAGAACCTATACTGTGTCCTGTAGAACCTATATTGTGTACTGTAGAACCTACACTGTGTCCTATAGAACCTATACTGTGTACTGTAGAACCTACACTGTGTCCTATAGAACCTATACTGTGTACTGTAGAACCTACACTGTGTCCTATAGAACCTATACTGTGTACTGTAGAACCTATACTGTGTCCTGTAGAACCTATACTGTGTCCTGTAGAACCTATACGGTGTCCTATAGAACCTATATTGTGTCCTATAGAACCTATACTGTGTCCTATAGAACCTATACTGTGTCCTATAGAACCTATATTGTGTCCTATAGAACCTTTATGGTGTCCTACAGAACCTATATTGTGTCCTATAGAACCTATACTGTGTCCTATAGAACCTATACTGTGTCCTGTAGAACCTACACTGTGTCCTGTAGAACCTATACTGTGTCCTGTAGAACCTATATTGTGTTCTGTAGAACCTATATTGTGTCCTGTAGAACCTATACTGTGTACTGTAGAACCTACACTGTGTCCTATAGAACCTATACTGTGTACTGTAGAACCTATACTGTGTCCTGTAGAACCTATACGGTGTCCTGTAGAACCTATACGGTGTCCTGTAGAACCTACACTGTGTCCTATAGAACCTATATTGTGTCCTATAGAACCTTTATGGTGTCCTATAGAACCTATACTGTGTCCCATAGAACATATACTGTGTCCTGTAGAACCTACACTGTGTCCTGTAGAACCTATACTGTGTCCTGTAGAACCTATATTGTGTTCTGTAGAACCTATACTGTGTCCTGTAAAACCTATACTGTGTCCTATAGAACATATACTGTGCCCTATGGAACCTATATTGTGTCCTATAGAACCTATACTGTGTCCTGTAGAACCTATATTGTGTCCTATAGAACCTATACGGTGTCGTATAGAACATACACTGTGTCCTATAGAACCTATACTATTTCCTGTCGAACCTATGTTGTGTCCTGTAGAACCTATACGGTGTCCTGTAGAACCTATATTGTGTCCTGTAGAACCTATACTGTGTCCTGTAGAACCTATACTGTGTCCTGTAGAACCTATATTGTGTCCTGTAGAACCTATACTGTGTCCTATAGAACCTATATTGTGTCCTGTAGAACCTATACTGTGTCCTGTAGAACCTATACTGTGTCCTGTAGAACCTATATTGTGTCCTGTAGAACCTATACTGTGTCCTGTAGAACCTATACGGTGTCCTGTAGATCCTATACTGTGTCCTATAGAACCTATATTGTGTCCTATAGCAGGGGTTCTCAAACTTTTTTGGCCCAGGTCCCCCTTGGAGGGGTGAAATTTTTCCATGTCCCCCCTCATCCTCGCGATACTGAAAATGATAAAAAACCACTTCAACAATGATTATTATGAAACAATGATAACTTTTTTTAATAGTGCTTTTGTGCAAACCAGCGACATTTTCAGGTATTATAATATAAATGAGCGCTTCAGAAACAACAATTTTAAATAATTTTAAAATAATAAACGGAACAAAAGACACACAAAACCGTGTGTGTGTGTGTGTGTGTGTGACAGACAGACAGACAGACAGAGACTTAATGAGAGGGATGAGCTTGTCAAACTCAATATAACTATCAATGTACTTTCTCTTTTTAGGGTTAAGGCGTTTGTTTTTGTCATTGTCATTTTCATTGTCATTTCTGTTACCACTTCTTGGGGAACTTGGCGGACACAAAAATCGATCCATGTTCGCTGCAGGGTGGCTAAAAATAGCCTGTGACTTGCTCCGTCTCAATTTAGTCAAGCTGGCGTCAAACAGCGCTGTTACTTCCGCCCGCTCGCTACAAAATAAAACTTCCGCATTTCAAAATAAAACAGAAAAAAAAACAAAAACAAAACCATGAATAATTTCGCGTACCCCCTGAACATGCGCCACATCCCCCTAGGGGTCCGCGGACCCCAGTTTGAGAACCGTGGTCCTATAGAACCTATACTGTAAAACTGCCTCTCTAACAACAAATACAAAAAAACTGTAAGACGAGATATTTGTGCTTGAATGAAAAAAGAAAAATCAGCTTATTTATTTTGAACACACAAAGAGTAAAACAAAACAAGATCAAAAACAAACAAATAGACTTGTACATACTGTACAAATCTGAATGTTGCATGATCGAAAACGAGTAGAAAAAAGAATAAACTTATGTAACTGAAACTGTTCTAAATAAACTGTGCAAAAAAGTCCATCCACTAACAGTGTAATATATAACCACTGTATATTGTTTATAGAATTATTGGTAACACTTTATATTATGGATCGTTAATAAGATGTTAATTCTATGTTCATAACTTATTATGTAATGCAACAAAATGTATTACTAAATACATTGGGACAGTTTATTACAAAATGAAATGAAAAAGTTAATACATTTTGGACCTTTATTAGAAAATATGGCTCAACATGCTCCAAATATGCACAGTTAAATCTACCTGGGTACATATACTAGATATTACATGAAATGTCCTGTTTGCACTGGACCCCCTCCATTGTTCTATGACCCCCCCCATCCCCGCCCTTACCTTAGTGTATATATCAAAGTCATCTGAAGATCTTGTTAATGTCACTACAGTCAGGTGTTATGAAAATATGATTCTGACAAAAATAAAATAAGTAAATAAATCCCAGTGGAGCAGAACACAGATCTGCCATTAACTCTAAAATACAGTTAATAGGACCATAATTATAACATTCTTACATATGACCCCACCCCCCACATTCCTGTCAATCTATCATTATTATGCAAAATTATTCCTGTAATAATTGTAATCTGGTGACTGTGTACTAATGTGATCTGAACTCAATGACATGGATGCATCTGTGTGGAAATGAACATAACGGAACAAAAATTACACCCAAGCAGACAGGAAAAAAAAAAAAATATCCTGCTGCTGTTGGTGTTGCAATGGCGTGAAAGGATAAGAAAACTGTTATTGAGGTCAGGATGGTTGGTTT
This sequence comes from Siphamia tubifer, assembly GCA_020466265.1. NCBI lineage: Eukaryota > Metazoa > Chordata > Actinopteri > Kurtiformes > Apogonidae > Siphamia > Siphamia tubifer. Next base: position 12,985,632 of record CM035797.1, on the reverse strand, counting down.
TTCTTTCTCTCCTGCTCTTTCAGACCCACCAAGGCCGTCGCCCAGTGTGTAAAATCAAGTGTGAGCGACAAAACTCCTCCTGAAAGTCACATCTTGTGCAGCTCCAAGGATGGACTTCCATTTAAAAGTGACACAAATATTTTACTTTGTGAAATTCTATCCTGTTCGTCTGTTCCAGCAAAATAAATTTGTTACTGTTAAGTCTGTTAAAGTGATTAATGACTTCAGATATGATGAAAATAGCAGGTGTATTAAAGCAGCAGCTCATGTTCAATGGGTTCGTCCTCATGACTGACATTTAATCTGAAGAAGCAGATTAATTCAAATTAAAATGACTGTGTATATAAAGGAACATTAAAGCATTTACAAGGAAGTCTGAACTGATTTGTATGAGGCTGGGGTTCATTTACAACAGGGGTCTCACACTCATTTTCTTTCAAAAAACGGCATATTCAGCCCAATTTTATTTCCAGTGTGCCGAAAAAGTAAAATAATAAAATACTGTAGCATGTAAATAATAATTCCAAACTTTTATCTTTGATTTAGTGCAAAACACACCCATTAAACTATGAAAATGTTTTCTTTTACAAACTATACAAACAAAATAGATGTCAATAATCTGAAAAAAATACAGAAATTTCTTTTGAAAAATATGTGTAATTTTAACAATATTGATTGATTGATTGATTGATTGATTGATTGATTGATTGATTAGTTTATTTCAGGCAAGTTCACAGTTTTTACTCTCCTTACAAAATTTACAAAAACAATTTCCAACTTAAACATTAAGACAAATAAACAAATAACAATGTGCAATCTTCTGCCTGAAAGGGAGTGAGAAGAAGAAACACTTATGTACTCCCACCCCGTCTTCAAAATATTACAAAAAAAGAAAAAGAAAAGCGGCTTGTTTCTCAGCTTCCATCATAGAGAGACAACAAGGAATAGGCAAAGCCTCTACGTCAACCAGAGAGAAGACAATATATATATATATACACACACACATATATATATATATACATATATACATATATACACATACATACACATACACACACACATACATATATACATATACATATACATGTACACACATACCTATATATCATATACATGCCCATACATACACACATATATATATATATACATACACACACATATATATACATATACATACATACATACATACATATACATTCATATACACACATACTTTCAAATAAACAGGAAAAAGAGAAAAAAAATAAAAATAAAAAATACATTATGCTTTACATACAACCATAATTACCTACATACAATCAAACACACATTTACATAGCTGACTCAAATACTTATACCATCAACAGTATCAAAATTACATGAAGTCAATACCAACAATGGTAACTAGACGGCCTACCCACAGTGGTATTCTGACTGAACATGTTATTTGTCCATGTCTTTTATTATGGATCAGTTCTACAAAGACACTCAAGTCTTTGTAACAGAAGCAGGAAATGGTTCAAGTTGTGATGAATTTATTTAGACATTTGTGGTTGTTCATATTTGTTCAGGTTTGTATAATACTGAGGTAAAAATAAAAAATATACAATTTCTCAAACGTAATAAAGTACAAAAGTAAAAAGTAACGTAATAATACTTATTTAAAAGTTTATTTTTTACTTATTTCAAAAGTATCCAAAGTAAAGCCTTTGTAAGTGAGTTACTGTGTAGATAATGTGTTTGATGAGCTCACAGTTACTCAGTTTAGTGGGTATGGGCAGAACATTTTGGTCACAAAGTCACAATTGAGATTTTTTTAAAAAGTCATGAGATTTAAGGACAAAAGTTTCAAATATGAGATAAAAAGACATACTTAAGAGAAAAAGTCAAAATTGTGAAATAAAAATTCATATTGTGATATAAGTCAAAATTGTGAAATAATAGTCAGATAACTAATGTATAAAGTATAAAGTTTCTCTTCTCCACTAATTTTCCGCCTGAAGTGACTCATTACCTCCGCCAAGGATGCTGTTTTTGCCAGAATTTGTCTGTCTGTCAGTTAAAAAGATAACTCAAAAGGTTATAGATGGATGTTGATGAAAATTTCATGATGTATTGGGAGTGTCACAAGGACTAAATGATTAGATTTTGGTGATGATCTGGAAATGATCCTGGAATCTGGATCACTTTGAAATCTATTCTCCATTTACCGCAATGTAAAATTTCAAAATGATCCAGAATCCAGGATCTCTTTTGTTCCTTATGACATCCCCAACATGTTATCAAGATCTGTCTATAACTTTTTGAGTTATCTAACTAACAGACAGACAGACAAACTCTGGTAAAAACATAACCTCCTTGGCAGACCTCTCATCATTCAGAGGGGTGAGGTCTGCCTTGGCGGAGGTTTGTGCGCTCATAGTGCTTTTGTTTGAAAAAATAATGAGTCTGTTCTTAGAATGTAAAGAGTATAAAGTATAGATATTTATATAAATGTAAGGAGTAGAGCATTAACGACTGCAGTTTTTTTTCAAGTCGACTTATCCGTCAATAAAGTTGAAGTCAAGTCGACGGGTCATGATGATGTCATCGCATTGTCAGTGGAGGAACAACACGGACACACGTCTGTCCAGCAATGAGCAACTGTTAAAGTTCACTGCAACGTAACAATGTCCATTTACAAGACACAAGCATCAACATTTTAGCTTGAACCAAACAAAGGCTAACACCTTGAAGTTTATTTTGAACTTAACTGCACAACATTCATTCATTCATTCAATCATTCATTTATTTGTTCCATTCATGAAAACCTTGTCAATGCACAACGTGTACAATGTATGACAGTTTTACATTTTTACATGAATAGAAAGGAGCAGATAGAAGAATAAAATTCTTTTTTTTCTGCCCCTTTTTTAATAAATACAAGACCAAAAAAAGTATCATTCACCACCCCTACCACCATCCCCACACCCCCACCATTAACTAACATAGTACAACAATGTTCAAAATTCTGATTTATATGATTCTATTTGTTTAATCTTATACTTATGTTTAAATGTCCTAATTGAACTTCCCATTTTTAATTCATTACCCTGTGCATTCCACACTTTTACACCAATATCTGATAAGCACATTTGTTTTAACGTCGTCCGTGACATATGCGGTTGAAAATCATATTTCTGTCATGACCTCTGCTCCAGTGACCTTTCCCCCAGTCATCTCCACACTCACCTGGTCCCACACTGCGCAGCTGCAAGCCGTTCCTCATCTGTGGCTATAAAAGCAGTAAGGCTTGCAGTTGCCAGTGCGGCACCATTCAGTAGCGTCACCTCCATAACCCGGACAGCTTTTGCCATCGCCTCAGTCACCACAACCCGGACATTCATCATCACCACGGACTCTGGTCGTTTGTTCCTAAGTTTTGTCTGTCTTGTCTTTATGTTTCTTAGTTTTGTTATTAAATTATTTTTCCCTTCAGTACTGTGCATTGGAGTCCTCATTTCACCTCACCCCGATCCTGACAGAATGGTCCCGCCAACCATCAGGACTCCGCCAGTACCCTTTTTGTTTTAGTTTTCCCCGGTCTGTTCTGTCTAAAGTCTGTCCAGTCTTGCGTTCTGTCCCTGTCTGTGTCTCTGCCCAGCGTTCTGTGTCTCTGCCCAGCGTTCTGTGTCTCTGCCCAGCGTTCTGTGTCTCTGCCCAAGTGTTCTGTGTCTCTGCCCAAGCGTTCTGTGTCTCTGCCCAAGCGTTCTGTGTCTCTGCCCAAGCGTTCTGTGTCTCTGCCCAAGCGTTCTGTGTCTCTGCCCAAGCGTTCTGTGTCTCTGCCCAAGCGTTCTGTGTCTCTGGCTAAGCGTTCTGTGTCTCTGGCTAAGCGTTCTGTGTCTCTGGCTAAGCGTTCTGTGTCTCTGGCTAAGCGTTCCAAGTTTCTGGCTAGCGTTCCGAGTTTCTGGCTTTTGTCTTTTTCGTCTCTTTGGTCTTGGTCTGTTTTAGTCTGTCGGTCTCTTCTGTCTGTGGCTGTCCCCTGTCCCTGCCTGTTGCCCGTTGCTGGCTGCTGTCCCCTGTCTCTGCCTGTTGCCCGTTGCTGGCTTCTTAGTCCCTGTCCCTGACTCTTGCCCGGTTCTGGCTTCTTAGTCCCTGTCCCTGCCTGTTGCTCGTTGCTGGCTTCTGTCCCCTGTCCCTGCCTGTTGCCCATTGCTGGCTTCTGTCCCCTGTTCCTGCCTGTTGCTGGCTTCTGTCCCCTGTCCCTGCCTGTTGCCCATTTATGGCTGCCTGTTGCTTTTCTCCCCCTTGGATTTCCCCTCTTACTTACCCCGGACCTTTTTGCCGTGTTGGCCGGGTCTTGCCCCGGACCTTTTTGCCGTGTTCGACCCGGTATCGCCCCGGACCTGCTTGCGGTGTTCGGGTCGGTATCGCCCCGGACCTGTTCCCTTGTTGCCCCCGTGTCGGCCCAGTCCTTTTGTTTCCTTGTTTGTCCTGTCTTTGTTTAGTGCCTTGTCTCTGTTCCTTTTTGTCGTTCCCTGCCAGAGTCCGTGGTGACCCAACCCAATCAGTCTTTCAGTCTCCTTGGTCCTCAGTCAGACCTGGTCCGTTGCTCCTGCTACCAACCCAGACCACTCCACACCGCTCTGCCCAGAGGGTACTCCGCCCAGGGGGTTTCCACGCCGCCCTGCCCAGAGGGATTCCACGCCGCTCTGCCCAGAGGGCACTCCGCCCAGGGGGATTCCACGCCGCCCTGCCCAGAGGGATTCCACGCCGCTCTGCCCAGTGGGTACTCCGCCCAGGGGGTTTCTACGCCGCTCTGCCCAGAGGGTACTCCGCCCAGGGGGTTTCTGCACCGCCCTGCCCAGAGGGATTCCACACCGCTCTGCCCAGAGGGTACTCCGCCCAGGGGGTTTCCGCACCGCCCGGCCCAGAGGCATTCCACACCGCTCTGCCCAGAGGGTACTCTGCCCAGGGGGTTTCCGCACCGCCCTGCCCAGAGGGATTCCACACCGCTCTGCCCAGAGGGTACTCCGCCCAGGGGGTTTCCGCACTGCCCTGCCCAGAGGGATTCCACACCGCTCTGCCCAGAGGGTACTCCGACCAGTTGCCAGTGCGGGACCATTCAGTATTGTCACCTCCATAACCCGGACAGCTTTTGCCATCGCCTCAATCACCATAACCCGGACATTCATCATCACCACGGACTCTGGTCGTTTGTTCCCAGGTTTTGTCTGTCTTGTCTGTATGTTTCTTAGTTTTGTTATTAAATTCTTTTTCCCTTCAGTACTGTGCAATGGAGTCCTCCTTCACCTCACCCCAATCCTGACAATTTCCATCTTTCATTTGAGGTAAAAACCAAAAACTTTTGCAAATCAACGGGTAATTCTTTTTTCCTGGCTTTAAACATCACCATGTGAGTATGTAATTCTATAATGTCCTTAAGTTTTAATAATTCTGATCTATAGAAGAGTGCATTTGTATGTTCTCTATATCCAACTTTATGAATTATTCAAAGAGCTCTTTTCTGTCATAAAAACAACGGTAAAATATTCCTTTTGTATGCGTTTCCCCATATTTCTACACAGTAAAATAATTTAACAATACATTAATCTGAGTGCCTTACACGGTAAACTATATTGTGATTTATTAAAGTAGTAATAGGGGGTAGTAGTAGTGTGAACATGGGTCCAGATTTAGTCTGGACCAACGGCTCGAAAACAGGACTGTCCTGTCTCCTCCTCACTTTTTACATTTCATTCTAAATGTAAAATTGAGGATGCGTAAGGCACTTCCAAAAACATATTTAGTCATTTTTAGCAACAATCATCCTTGTGTAAACGACTCCTTATATTCAGCTCCAAACACTCCAGAACATTCTGCAGAGCTGGACCTGTTTGTCTTTTCTCTGAATGGATCCCTAGCTGTTTTCACCAAATTCTATTATTGGGTTTTACAGTGACTCTGCCAAGAAGCAATTTATCCAACCATACAGTAGTGTAGTCTTTGATAGGAAACACTTATAACACAATAAATATACTGTAGTTTTTGTAGAAAACTATTTCAATGAGCTGCCAGTCTTTCTAAAAGTATTGTACAGAAACAGGAGGAAACAGAAGTTCAGTTGTGAGTTGATGTCAAAGTAAATGAAGAGTAACTGTGCAGGAACACATGTTTAAAGACTCCGCCAACACATCTGTTACAGGTGTCTGTGTTAAACACGTCTACATCTGTCTTTAGTAAATACAAAAACATATTTAACTAGTCAAGTTTTTTTTCTTTTGTTCTCCAATTTCACTAATGATCAAAACACAATTTAGGAGAAAAAACAAACACTACATTGAAATGAAAAGCAACTCTAAATGCAATCACATGAAAACTAGTAAAACCATTTAAATCAATATAACTAGTGGCTTTTACCTTCATCAACAGTTACTCCCTGTGGTTAACTCTGTGGCTTTACAGAGGAAAGAGTTTGATTACACTGAAAAAAATAGAAATCTAATATCACATTTGATTTGAATGATTTATTTTGAACATGTGCAGAATGCAATAATAATAATAATAATAATAATAATAATAATAATAATAATAATAATAAGCAAGGGATAATACATAGAACACGAGTTACTATCAAAAAATATTCCCCTTCTGGGCGCCTTCGACGTCGGGGTGTTCGCTTATTCTACGGGTTATTACTGTTTTTTACTGTCACTACTCTAACAGACTAGTGTTGTGAAATAGGCAGGGCAGACAGAAGGGGGGTGCAGAGAGTTTTAGGCGGAGAAAAGAGAAAGGCGGATGTACAGTCAGGTCGGCGACCGGAGCAGGTGTTGTCCCGTTCCTGCAAATAAATACTGAAAACGAAGCTCACTGAAACCAGTCCTTTTCTAAAAACCAGCATAGAGGAGTTAACTGAGGGGTAAAATACACTTACTTCGGCCCTGGAGATATTGTACGAGATGAGAACGGATATTTCCCCTGATTTCCTGACTACGGTAAGGATAACATCAGGATAGGTTAACATTGGATAAGCTAGCAGTTACAACGTAGCTAATATTTACTTTAAAAGTGGCCGAACTACCTGCGGAGTGATATGGTATAGTGAATCTGAAGTGACAAAACCCGTTGCCATGGGCAGCGGGCTTCAATGGCGCAGCGGGCGGTTATCGAAAAAAATCCTAGAGGGCCGTAGAATAATAATAATACACAATGACATGTCTGAAAAGGAGTAGGATGAAGCATAATGTTATTTAATCCTAGCCCTTCTTCACTTCCCCAAAAACCTGAATTAATCTTATAGTAATATAGTGCATAGTACAAAAATTATGATAATAATAAATAATTCAAGTACTGAAACAGATACATATATACAAAAAAAAAAAACAGAACACCAAAAAAACAACCAAACAAAACAACAAATGAGCAGATAGGAAAGTAGGTAACAGTTTTTTTTTTTCTTTTTCTAATTTGCCTGCATTTTGTTCTTTTTTTTTTTTTTTTTACCCCACAGAGGGGGAGTCAACATTGCTTGAGATCAATGCATATTCCAGTCTTGCAGCCAAATACTCGAATATGAAGTGCATGTGTGTGACCACCACCAGTATCTGATCAGACTGACAATCAGGCAGAATCACCTACAGAGGAACTTTTCAGTCGGATATAAAAAGTGATTTAGAGGAAATACATCTGGAAAATCTCATCAAGATCATTTTCACTTGTTCCATTGGCAGCTTTTTATTTATTTATTTTTAGGCCTTCACCGTGGACCACGTCCAGCATAAGGCCTATTTAGTCAGCCATTTGACCTCTAATTTGACCCCCTGAACATACATGAAAACGCACAAAATTTTGCACACACTTCAGAAGTGTGAAGAAATGTGTCTACAATGCCCCCTAGAAGAAAGAAAATAGTCTGTATTAGGCCAGTGAAGTGAAATGACATCAAGTTATCTAATTTTTTTGGAAAAGTTACATCGTTTTAGTGCTATGATGTTGCAATGTTTGCAAAGTTACCACTACATAAATTGCTTCAGCTTGGACATACGAACACCAATTTGGCTGAAATGTGACACAGACATTTATCTCCCAGGTCTACATCCATTCAGTTGAAGACATTCTGATTTTGTACTATAGCGCACCCTACAAATTTACTTTTATTAAAATGGCTGTAGTTCGGACATACAAACACTGATTTGGCTCAAATTTAACCCAGTTGTCAGTCTCGCAGTTCTACACCTTTTCAACACATAACATTCCAAATACGTCACTCCATAGCGCCCCCTACATATTTATACAAAAGCGTGCATTTCTGGCAGAATATTGCATCCCACCCACGGTTCGCTGTCGGCTGTCGTCGTTGGTCGGGCGGGAATGCGGTTACGAAGGGAGGTGGTTGCGAGGGACGGCGAAGGCCTTGGAGACTAATTGCAGTTTTAATTATATTTATTTTTCCCATTTTCTGTCTTTTTCTTATGTGAAATATAGTGAAATATAAGAACCATTGTCATTTCCTGGTCTTTCAAACAGCAGAAGCTCATTGTGTCTTACATCATTAACCATTTGATACATCAATTATGAGAACCTTAGTCAAGGTTTTTTTTTTCTAAGTGTTTTTATTCTTCTTTAGGGTGAAAAAAGGAATGTGATTGAAACCTTCTTTATGAGCCTATTTTAATGGAGTTACAAAAATATCCACTCAGCTGGAAAACATGTTTAATCTTCGAAAGCAAAGAAACATGTATTTAAAACGCAATATCAGAACACTATGAAATAAAACATTTTTAATGCAGTTTTTGTTTATGAAGAGACTGTTAATTACAATCTAATAACAACAAGCAATTGATTTACAGGTAAACGTGTTGGTACAGATCAGGTATTAAGAACAGACCAGTTACAGTAATGATATGAACTGACTGATATGGAACTAAAACAACAAAACCCATGGATATACAAGAGAACAACTGTAGAAGAACTGTCCACTGGAGTGACCAGTATGCATAAAATGTTTATTTAAATGTAAATTCTGCCGTTGTTCCTTTTCTACAAAATGCTCTGTGACCCTATCATAACAAGTAAATACTTACTGTATATAGTGCTTTTCCACCTTTACGGTGCCCAAAGCACTTTACATTAGCCTTGCATTCAGCCATTCACACACCAGTAGGTTTCTAAGGTTCTGTCAGTTCTACTGGGAGCCTAAGTTAGGGTTCAGTGGAAGGACAAGGACACTTTGACATGTGGACAGCCAGGATTAGGCCAGGTTAACATTCTACTGTTAAGGACGAAGGACAGGACAGGTTTAAAAAAAAATAAAATTATATAATAATATTAATAAAATAAGTAAATGTCACGCCTCAATGATGATATGCAATGAAGTATTTTATAGTGAGACAATTCTAAGGGTGAAAAAAAAACATGATCCAATCACCATACAGAAGCTCAGTGACCAGTCTGAGGCCCCGCCCACAGCACATTCACCCCCAGAGATGCAGAGTGTCTGGGGGTGGGACAAAATCATGGGATTCATCCAATGACATTTGAGTTCAGAGTCAATGAAAATACTGTGCGACAGTATAGAGCTCCATTGAATCCCACTGAACTTGAGGGTCCGTAGGAAAATGCACTGAAGAAAACATGTCTGTGTGAATGTGTGAACATCTGATCAGCTGATTAGTGATAAGGAGCTGATTCTGAACCAACTCGTCTAATACATGAACATGTTCTGACGCTTTTGTAGTCAATGAAATGTAACCAAAAGTGAACATATTGGACCATTTAATTTCTGACATTTTAAGAGAAATGGAGCTTCCACTGCTCTTTGAGAGAAACCCCACTGATAAGAACTGATTTATAGATTTATATTTACTGATTTCTTCGATCAAATTTATATGGAAAATCTGATTGACAGATTTGTATTTATTTATAGCTTAATTCAAGCAAAAAAAAAGGGCTAAATATTTTGAAAGTAAAGTAGATGTTGGCCTTCAGTGTTGGAAAAGACTGAGTAAGTTAGTCACAGCTGAAAATAGCAAACAATGTAACTTTCTACACATTACCTATAAAGTTTCATTAGGCCTGTCTCATCCAATCACCTACACAGGAACTTTATTGAGAGAAAAATAGATCTGGAAAATCCAATATGAAGAAATTTGAACATAACAGCTTCCCCTTGTTGCATTGGCAGATACTTTTCCCCTCATGAATTAAGCAAAAATGTTGAATTAAAGCCAAAAAATTGAAAATTAGATGGGAAGATAATTTCACTTTGTTTTCAAATAAGTTTTCATCTCCTGTATTTAATTCGAGCACTGTCGAATCGCAGAAGGAATAAATGGGCAGCTGTGACTCAATTGGTAGAGCGGGTCATCCAATGACTGAAGGGTTGGTGGTTTGTATCTTGACTCTGTCTGCCCATATGTCGAAGTGTCCTTGAACAAGACACTGAACCCTAAATGTCTCCCAGTCGGTCTGGCAGCACCTACTGATGTGTGTGTGAATGTGAGGCTAATGTAAAGCGCTTTGAACGACATGAAGGTGAAAAAGAACTATATAAGTGCAGAACATTTACCATTTAAATGGCTTTGAGTGTGTGTGTTTGTTCTCCTCCAAGGCCTATAATAATGTGTCCCTGACGACATTGAAGTCAATCTGTCTTTGAGGACATGGTCTGTTTGGCTGCACATTCACTGCAACAATAAAAATCTGACCAAAATATTTTCCACTTGTTCCACTGGCAGATGTTTTTCCCCTTTTGCTATAATTAAACATTATTATTATTATTATTATTATTATTATTATTATTATTATTATTATTATTATTATTATTATTATTATTATTATTATTATTATTATTATTATTTAAGGGGCATAAAATAAATTAAATAGGTGGTGCAGTCGTTAGCACTCGTGCCTCACAACAAGAAGGTCCCTGGTTCAAATCCTACACCAGACCTTTCTGTGTGGAGTTTACATGTTCTCCGAGTGTGTGCATGGATTTCCTGAAGGTACTCCAGTTTCCTCCCACCATCCAAACACATTCTGATACTTTAATAGTTATCTAAATTGTCCATAGATGTGAATGTGAGAGTGATTGTTTGTCTATATATGTTCAGCCCTGAGATGAACTGGAGACTCATACAGGGTGTACCCCACCTTCACCCCATTGTAGCTGGATTAGGCCCCTAGTGAGGATAAAGTGGGTTCAGATGATGAGAAAATAATGATAATAATCTTGAATTAAGCACAAAAAATTGACAGTGGAAACAGTGAAAATGATCTTGGTCAGATTTCTTCAATCAGATTTTCCAGATCTATTGTCTATAAATCAGTTCTCATATCAGATTGAAAAGGTGATTCTGTCTGATTTTAAGCATGATGAGACAATGAGACAAACACATTTGGTCAGAGTTAGATATTTTTTTGTCGTGTGCATTCTGTCCTGATGGCATTTAATGTGCCATTCATGTGCTCTGGGAAGTAGATATTTTCCAGTTGGGAAGTGGCATTTACCAGCGTGTTGTGCTCACAGGCTTTTGTTGTGGACAGATTAAAGATGGTGGAGCTGATTCAAGGTCAGTGAATGTCAGTAGAGTACTAGTAAAAAAAAAACACTTTTGCAGCGTAAGCCGCATACCATTCAAGTGTCTTGTGCCATTTGCTGTCATGTTGAAAAGGTTGAAGGTCATCTCATCTCTGCAACTCATGTATCAAAATTTTCTACGAGTTACCCAGTGGAAAATACTGTGCTTCCCATGTCGCATTTGGTAATTAATAACATAATTCCCAGAACACATGAATGGCACATTAATTACTGACTATCAAATTGAGCTGCTACCTGAGGTGTGAGTGGTCACTGCTAATAACTGCAGATAAAAAGAACCAAAATGTCCATGACTCCCTGGTAACAGAGGTTCTTAAACTTAATGGGATATTTCCTGTTTAAATAATGGTTAAATAAATAAAAATAAAAAGCATATTTAAAACCAAATGATGATTCAGGCCAAACTGGAGTAAATGTCAGAAAGTCAATATTCTGCATTTATTCTTAAAAACACAAGAATCATCTACTGTTAAGAAGTGTGTAGCATGAAGGACCCAAACGCAGACGCCAAAAGCTTCACAAAAAGCTCTTTATTCTGAGCTCAAACATACGAGGGACAGAAGACATAAATGACATAAATGATGCTCTTCCAATAAACTCGCTCAATAGTCAAAACAAGATCCCACTTGGTCCAGGTGACTCTGAGCTCAGGTTCCGTTTGAGGTAAGGTATGGGGGCGAACTGATGAAGACAACAGGAAAGGATAGAACTTAAATAGGGTGAAATGATGAGGACAGGTGTGCAAGGAAGCAGGGGAAATGAATGAGGTGAAAGGTGACAAGGTGCAGAGTGGAAAAAACAGAATGAGGGGAAAAGGTGACAGAGTGAGGATATGACAAGGACTGTATTTTCTGGACTATAAGTCACACCAGCCAAAAAATGCAGAAGAAAGAAGAAAAAAACACAAATAAGTCACATTTATTTGATGAAATCCAACACTAAGAACAGACATTTAATCTTGAAAGGCAATTGAAAATAAAAATAGAATAGAGAACAACAGGCTGAATAGGTGTATGGTATAGACGGATGGATGGATGGATGGATGGATGGATGGATGGATGGATGGATGGATGGATGGATGGATGGATGGATGGGATGAGTTGGTAGAGTGGGTTGCCCAATGACCGACAGGTTGGCGGTTTGCTTCCCAGCTCTGGCTGTCCACATGTGGAAGACACTGAACCAGTTGGACTAACAGGACCTTAGAAACCTACAGGTGAGTGAGTGGATGTGAATGTGAATGTGTAAAGCACTTTGAGCACCATAAAGGTGGAAAAGTGTGATGTAAGCATAGGACCAGACCTGAAGAATCTGCTAAATGAATGTTTTTTGGGGGGGGGTTTTACACTCAGCATAAGGCTTATGTACCAAATTGGGTTGCTGCTCAGTTTCAGCCCATGTCAGTTAACGCCAAAATATGTAAGAAAAATTGATTAAGAATGCAGAGATTTTAACAAAACATGGACTTCTAAGTATTTCTTTATTGAAGTCAGAAAAGGAACTGAGATACACAAACAAATCTACAGTTAGGGTTTTTTAGGGAAAGTTAATATGGAGCTGTTTTTATACATTTTCACAAATGTTTTTGTGAATATTGATTAAATAGTTGTATTCTGGGGTCTACATTTTCATTGTATTGTTTCATTTACAGATTTTTTTTTTTTTTTTAGAGATATTGACCAGAGCTATGGGTGAATTAATCCGGCTATCAAAATTTCTCATGTGGCCCCATAGGAAAATTAATTGCCCACCCATGTCGTAGACCATTTTACCATAGATGGATAGATTAAAAAAAAAGAAGAAGGTGACAGAAATTCATCTTTGACAGGCTCAAAACCACACATTAATAAAAGACCATATTACATTAAACACAATAAAAAGAACAACAGGACCCTTAATATCAGTTGTTTAAAATAGCAACTGGTTTTAGGAACAAATAATTTTTTGTACTGTACGTGTTTTTGCGAACGTCCTTATAATGCCTGCCTGATGGAAGCAGCATAAAGTGCCTGTGAAGTGGATGTGAGGGGTCCTCAGTAATCTGCGTAGCCTTCCTCAGCACTGAGTGACAATGGAGTTCAGATGGAGGGGTTTGGGTTGTACCAGTAATTTTAGAGGCCTGACAGACGATATGTAAAAGTCTAGTTTTAGATTTAATTTTCAGGAAACCAAACCATGAAGTGATGCTGAAAGTGATTATGGACTCAATTAATGATTTGTAAACCAGTGTTAAAATGTCCTTTTTTTTTACATGAAATGATCTGGGGTTTTTTTTTACCAGGTGAAGGTGCTGTTGTGCCTTTTTGTAAACAGAGTCAACATGATGGTTAAATGACAGATCAGCATCTATCTCTATGCTAATGTAACGCATTCAGCTAACATTACATGATGCATAAACAATGAAGTGAGAATATGTGACCCGCCACCACGAAACCAGGCATAAGTCGCGCTGAGCCGTTCAGAGCTACAGCCAAATTTAGGCTGGAAGGTGATTTCTTATTTCTGTTAACACCATATCAAAAAACGGTACCGTAACACCTCTATGTTCAGTTCCTGTGGTCATTACATTGAAATCCAATCAATAAAGGTGTTTATTGGGTCAATTATTTAAGCGGTGACAAAAGTTTAAGGATTGCTGAGCAAAGACAAAGACGACTTCCACCTCTTTTCACCGAACAAAACGATCTCCGTTCCGTGCGTAAACATCCAAGTGTTCGGTACGAGGTAAAAGCCTATATTGAAGGCTCTTGTCCAATGGCGTAAGCCAAATGATTATAATACGTTGCAATTCTGTCCTATTATCACAATATATAGAACTTCTGTGACATGTCCATCAGAGTGTCCTTTAACATTTGTGAACAATTTGTGTCAATCGGATACAAATTATTATGCGTTGCTAAGGACTTCCTACCCCAAAACAATCCAAAACTTTAACGGACAATATCTAAAAATATGCAAATTGCATAATAGGTCCAACTGTGGATATTAAAATGACCATAACTTTGGTTCTACTTATGATAGAAACATAATTTTTTCACCATCTTAAACCTTAGTTTCCACTCTACCAATCTACACAGATAACTTTGATTTCCAGACACTTATGCCTGGTTTCGTGGTGGTGGGTAACATATATGTTATATTCAGATAACTATAGCATAATAAAAACATGTTCAAGCACAACTCTTTTGGTTATCAGTGTGAAAATAACATGCAAAATTATATAATAAGGTGTTAATAATTTCACATTTAATTTGTTCCGGAGTATAAGTCAGACCCCTGGCCACACTATGAAAAAAAACAAACGCTACTTATAGTCTGAAAAATACAGTAATAGGATCAGATTCATTGTATTAAGTGTGTTGAGTGCTTTAAAAAAAGCATCAAATTCGGTCCCTGGCACCAACATAAGCTTGTTCTCTCACCTTGATGCTGGTATTTCCATGATGTTTTTTTTCTGTCTGTGCCTCTTAAATTCCCATAACCAGGATCCTATTTTAGGAAACAATCAATGAAAGCTCAGATGTTAGAGCCCATTTTCCATTGAAAGAAATAAAATGAGGGACAGTGCATTTGATCTGTGCTCTGACTGAGTACATTCAAGTTCAATAAAACATCATGAAAGGATGTAAAAACAAGCAGATAAGATGAGCCTGGACTGGACCACATATGGAAACATGGTCAGTGTCACAGGAACAACAATAGGTGTGGAAAATGGAAAAGAAAATAGTCCAGCCTGTTTGTGTCCCATTGGCCTCACTTCCACTGCAGCTTTGAGTAGGTTTTACACAACAATACAAGACAAATTATACATTTGTTCTGTATATACACTACAAACATTTAAATCTGACCAAGTGTATTTTTCTCATTTCTAGTCCAAATATCTCATCACATTTAATATAACATATAATCTCTACTGTGCCATATCATCTTATCCCATAATTTAGACTCTTTCTCCTAATTACGCATTTCTTATTTTATTTTATTCTATGACTTTATCTCATAATTTAAACTTTTAGTCTCATAATTCTGACTTTTTTTTTTTATCTTAATTGTGACTTTTTTACACCTAATATTTCTATAATTTCAGGCCCATACCCACAAAACTGACATGACCCAAACAAACATACCGTAAATTCCAGACTATAAGCCGCTACTTTTTTCCCAAACTTTCAACCTTGCGGCTTTTTCAGTGATGCGGCCAATTTATGTAATTTTCCTAACGGCCGCCAGAGGCGCTCGAGTAGAAAAGATAAGATTCAGACTGGTGGAATATATGCGTCGAGGAAGACTGAATGAAAAAGGAGGGGCGGAACAAACGCGGGGTGACGGGTTTAGGTGGGAGCGGTAAAGTTGACGGACAGGTGTACAGGGGGTAAAAAGTTGCTTAAAGAAAAACCCGCGGCGGTGTGTGAGAGAAGACAGAGGCTCGACCAGACCCTGTGGATTTTTTTTGCACGTTGGCACGGAGGAGTTTGACCTGAACTCTCGGCGAAAGATTAAAGTTATCGCTGACTCTGCGATAGATGAGGCGAGGCGGCGACCAGCCACCTGTTTGTGGACGCGGCGACCAGCCACCTGTTTGTGGATGCGGCAGACAATAGTGGATATATATTTTTCCCTCCCTTACCTTTGGAAATATACACTTTTTTTTCCTTGGATTACTTTCAACGGGACCCGGACTCTGCAGGTCTGCATCAAACCTTAAGTATCATTTTCCGTTCATTTTGCCGGCTGTGATTTTTGGACTGTGGACTTTAATGAAGGACATTTAGTTTCATTCGCGGGACTTGAAGTCGGGTTTGGGTTAATTTTGTGTTTGTGTTACATGTTTTAATGTGGGCACATGCGGCTTATATACAGGTGTGGCTTGTGTATGTACAAAATCGGTTTTCCTCTTAGAATGATGTGGGTGCGGCTAATAATCAGGTGCACTCTATAGTCCGGAAATTACGGTACTGTCTGTACAGTAACACATTTTTAAGGGCTTTATTTTTGGATATTTTTATGTTTTTACCTTTTCCATGATAATATTTCATCCAGGGCAAAATGTATTAGAATTGATAAGTTACTTTTACTTCAGTAAAGGAGTTGAATCAGTACTTCTACATTTACCACAGTATTTGTTTTTTCACAGTAGTAGCTGTACTTCCACTGGAGATATTATTCATGCAAAAATAAAGACCTTTAATAATAATAATAATAATAATAATAATAATAATAATAATAATAATACATCTTTCATAATGTTATTTGATCACCCCCAGACTGGAAAAAAAATCTAAATCTGACAAAGTAAGAACTGATTTATAGACAATAGATCTGGAAAATATGATTGAAGATCCAGATCATTTTCACTGGTTCCACTGGCAGATTTTTTTGTCTTAATTGTAGAATTGTTTTTCTTCTGAATTCAAACCAAAAACTATAAATCAGTTCTTCAGAATTTGATTGATGCAGTGAATCTATAACCAAACAAACCATGTCCTCAAAGACAGATTGCCTTATCAGGGACACATTATTATGAGCCTCAGAGGAGAACAAACACACTCACACTCTCTGCAGTTAGTCAGGGCTTGAATTCAACAAATATATATATGTACTGTATACCTCATCAGCTGCTCTCGCTCCCATTCCTAAATATTTCTGCCACCAATGTTTTTCTCCTTTTGATGTATACCCTCTTGTTTTTATGTCTTTATTAGCTCTCTAGATGTCAGCTGTTGATTTTTAATTTTCACATTTCATGTCCTCATGTCCTTGTGGCTGATCTTGGTATGTACACTCTACTGTAGGTGTGCCCTTCTTTCACGTCCCACCCCACTTCAACCCACTCTTGCTACTTAAGGACTGTGTACTTAAGGGAAAAAAAACAAACTTCAATTAAGTAAAATTTTTAAAAAATGCCAGTGGAAACATTGAAAGCTCTATAGTCTATAAATCATTTTATATGTCTCACTGAAAAGTCCTTGATTTTAAGTGTGTTCAGACATTTGGACTAGAAATGAAACTTATACACAGATTTATATATTTTTTTGCAGTGTGTGAACTTGCAGCTGGAACCGAATATGTGTTTCAAACATGAGAACAAAAGAACAGACACAAACATGTAGTGAGAAAGATCCTTTGATTCTTACAAACATAAATCATAAAGTCATCTCTGTCATGGTCGTGAGTCAAACATCTTTATTTTCTTAGCTACATATGATTCAATCATTATCAGGGGTGTCAAACATGTGGGTTAGGGTTGTAACCAGATTGGAACCTTTGGGGGGCCCACATTTCCAAAGATTCATATCCGGCCCTGGGATGAATTTACAAAGTGCATAAATTCCACAGTTTTAGTTCAGCTTCCACAAACAGAAAAATATGATCTACAATCAAATATGAACAGAATAACCTACTGAAAAAATTAGTCCAGATTTTCTTCCTGGTTTGATGTGAAAATAATTACAACATTGAAACTTGACGCGTCTGGGATGTAATGGTTTTGTGTGCGCCGCCGTCCACTGCTGCGTAAGGTCTTTTGTGTTAACGTGCTAACTTTTGAACAGCTGGATGGATTTGTCCCAGATTCTGTGTGATAATGCTCTAGTATAGGTACATGAACGGATTAGATTTTGGAGGTCAAAACTTTCAAAACTTTTGAACAGGTGGACAGATTTCCACTAAATTCAGTGTGTTCATGCTGTAGGTCAGGCACATGAAGTCATTCTTTTATATTTTGTATTTAATATAAAAGTTTATGAATGAGTGGATGGGAGTGGTGGAAAGGATGGGTGACTGGAAGCATCAAGTTTTGGGGATATAGAGAGATGACCACATAGGCCTAGTATTATATTTTAGTTATATTATATTTTCACATTTTTGTTTGTTTTCATCCAAAATTACTTACACTTATACTTACATTTAAAACTATCCTTTAACAATAAAGTATGAATAACCTGAAAAAATGTGAACAACATAAAATGTTGAATAAAACATAAATATCAGCACAATTTCAATCATTTTTTGTTATGTTCTATTACAGTATTACTGTTACTATATATTACTAGTCTGACCCACTGGGGATTAAATGCAGCTCCTGAAAGTATTATTTTAAATCTGATGAGATATTTGGATTAGAAATGAAAAAAAAATACACTTGATCAGTTTTGGATTTTTTTTTCTAGTATAATAATCAAATAATAATCACAACGACTCCACATTTTCTTCTTGGTTTGATGTGAAAAAATATTACATTATTCCCATTATATTATTAAAATTTGTATCTTTCTTTTAGTGCAAAAAATATATATTATATTCTGAAAATATTTACATTTACAAACAATAATTTGAACCTGAAATCGCCAAAGATCAGGACAATTGGAACCATTTTCTGCCTCTGTTACTAAGTGTTGAGTGTCTTTGTAGATCTGATCTATAATAAAACACATGGACTAAAGGACTAATGACAAGTTCAAATAGAATACTGTTAAAATTGCAGGTACTTTTCTGAAGAAATTTCAGTTTTTCCCCGGTTATTCACATCTTTTTCGTTTGAATAGCTCATCAAAGTATGTATTTTCATAATTTAGTGTATTGTTTTACACTAAAATAAAGGAAAAAAAATGAAGTTTCATTATTTTTAGGTTATTATGTTATTATTTTACTGGAGGTTGAATGTGGAACCTGAAAAAAGTGAGTTTGAGAGCCCTGTTGTAAAGTGGCACTGTTTCATAATGTTTTGGTTGAGCTTCATCCCTGACTCAGTGCAGACTGCAGATGAGTTTGGGGGGGGGTTGACTCCTCTTAATAAGACATGAGCTCCTCTGAAAACAGGCTTTGTAACATTTGGATGGATCTATAAAAAAATTGCCAGTGTGCTATAATGGTGCGTCCCAGTTCCATCT